>JARBWK010000003.1:160299628-160503537 GCA_030556195.1 Anolis apletophallus | reverse complement strand
GGGGAAAGGAAGGGGCCTGAGGCTGTTAGGGATGGAGGGAACACCTGGAGGGAAGGCCCAAGTCTGCCCAGGCCTTGGCTTAAGCGGCTGAGGGGGGAAAGGAAGGGCCTGAGGCTGTTAGGGATGGAGGGAACACTGGGGGAAGGCCCAAGTCTGGGCTGAGGGGGAAAGGAAGGGGCCTGAGGCTGTTAGGGATGGAGGGAACACCTGGAGGGAAGGCCCAAGTCTGCCCAGGCCTTGGCTTAAGCGGCTGAGGGGGAAAGGAAGGGGCCTGAGGCTGTTAGGGATGGAGGGAACACCTGGAGAGAAGGCCCAAGTCTGCCCAGGCCTTGGCTTAAGCGGCTGAGGGGGAAAGGAAGGGGCCTGAGGCTGTTAGGGATGGAGGGAACACCTGGAGGGAAGGCCCAAGTCTGCCCAGGCCTTGGCTTAAGCGGCTGAGGGGGGAAAGGAAGGGGCCTGAGGCTGTTAGGGATGGAGGGAACACCTGGAGGGAAGGCCCAAGTCTGCCCAGGCCTTGGCTTAAGCGGCTGAGGGGGAAAGGAAGGGGCCTGGGGCTGTTAGGGATGGAGGGAACACCTGGAGGGAAGGCCCAAGTCTGCCCAGGCCTTGCGGCCTGTTTCCCGGCCCCTGAGATGGAGGGGCCTCGTGTGTACAGGTGCATTGAGTGCAACCGGAAGGCGGCGGAGCTGTTCAAGGACTACCAGCGCGGGGTGGTGCGGATCTCCATCTGCGTGAGTTTTGGGAGAAGAAGGGGAGGCCCAGGAAGGAAAGGAAGAATGTGTTCCCGAAGGTTTTCTGTGAGTTTTCGGGGCTGTATGGCCATGTTCCAGAAGCATTCTCTCCTGACATTTCGCCCACATCCTCAGAGGTTGTGAGGTGTATTGGAAACTAGGCAAGAGAGGTTTCTATATCTGTGAAATGCCTACAAACTCTGTGCCTGAGGCAAGTGTGAACGCCTCCCAACAAAGGATTCCCAAAGGCAGGAAAGCAGCCAGGCTTTCTAACTGCAAGGCCATTCAGTGCTGTTGTGTCAGCTCCATTGGCTGCCACGTCTATGGCAGGCATCCTCAGGTTGTGAGGTGTATTGGAAACTAGGCAAGAGAGGTTTCTATATCTGTGAAATGCCTACAAACTGTTTGCTCGAGGCAAGTGTGAACGCCTCCCAACAAAGGATTCCCGCAGGCAGGAAGCAGCCAGGCTTTCTAACTGCAAGGCCATTCAGTGCTGTTGTGTCAGCTCCATTGGCTGCCACATCTATGGCAGGCATCCTCAGGTTGTGAGGTGTATTGGAAACTAGGCAAGAGAGGTTTCTATATCTGTGAAATGCCTACAAACTCTGTGCCTGAGGCAAGTGTGAACGCCTCCCAACAAAGGATTCCGCAGGCAGGAAGCAGCCAGGCTTTCTAACTGCAAGGCCATTCAGTGCTGTTGTGTCAGCTCCATTGGCTGCCACGTCTATGGCAGGCATCCTCAGGTTGTGAGGTGTATTGGAAACTAGGCAAGAGAGGTTTCTATATCTGTGAAATGCCTACAAACTGTTTGCTCGAGGCAAGTGTGAACGCCTCCCAACAAAGGATTCCCGCAGGCAGGAAGCAGCCAGGCTTTCTAACTGCAAGGCCATTCAGTGCTGTTGTGTCAGCTCCATTGGCTGCCACATCTATGGCAGGCATCCTCAGGTTGTGAGGTGTATTGGAAACTAGGCAAGAGAGGTTTCTATATCTGTGAAATGCCTACAAACTCTGTGCCTGAGGCAAGTGTGAACGCCTCCCAACAAAGGATTCCCGCAGGCAGGAAGCAGCCAGGCTTTCTAACTGCAAGGCCATTCAGTGCTGTTGTGTCAGCTCCATTGGCTGCCACGTCTATGGCAGGCATCCTCAGGTTGTGAGGTGTATTGGAAACTAGGCAAGAGAGGTTTCTATATCTGTGAAATGCCTACAAACTGTTTGCTCGAGGCAAGTGTGAACGCCTCCCAACAAAGGATTCCCGCAGGCAGGAAGCAGCCAGGCTTTCTAACTGCAAGGCCATTTAGTGCTGTTGTGTCAGCTCCATTGGCTGCCACATCTATGGCAGGCATCCTCAGAGGTTGTGAGGTGTATTGGAAACTAGGCAAGAGAGGTTTCTATATCTGTGAAATGCCTACAAACTCTGTGCCTGAGGCAAGTGTGAACGCCTCCCAACAAAGGATTCCCGCAGGCAGGAAGCAGCCAGGCTTTCTAACTGCAAGGCCATTCAGTGCTGTTGTGTCAGCTCCATTGGCTGCCACATCTATGGCAGGCATCCTCAGGTTGTGAGGTGTATTGGAAACTAGGCAAGAGAGGTTTCTATATCTGTGAAATGCCTACAAACTGTCTGCTCGAGGCAAGTGTGAACGCCTCCCAACAAAGGATTCCGCAGGCAGGAAGCAGCCAGGCTTTCTAACTGCAAGGCCATTCAGTGCTGTTGTGTCAGCTCCATTGGCTGCCACATCTATGGCAGGCATCCTCAGAGGTTGTGAGGTGTATTGGAAACTAGGCAAGAGAGGTTTCTATATCTGTGAAATGCCTACAAACTGTTTGCTCGAGGCAAGTGTGAACGCCTCCCAACAAAGGATTCCCGCAGGCAGGAAGCAGCCAGGCTTTCTAACTGCAAGGCCATTTAGTGCTGTTGTGTCAGCTCCATTGGCTGCCACATCTATGGCAGGCATCCTCAGAGGTTGTGAGGTGTATTGGAAACTAGGCAAGAGAGGTTTCTATATCTGTGAAATGCCTACAAACTCTGTGCCTGAGGCAAGTGTGAACGCCTCCCAACAAAGGATTCCCGCAGGCAGGAAGCAGCCAGGCTTTCTAACTGCAAGGCCATTCAGTGCTGTTGTGTCAGCTCCATTGGCTGCCACATCTATGGCAGGCATCCTCAGGTTGTGAGGTGTATTGGAAACTAGGCAAGAGAGGTTTCTATATCTGTGAAATGCCTACAAACTGTTTGCTCGAGGCAAGTGTGAACGCCTCCCAACAAAGGATTCCCGCAGGCAGGAAGCAGCCAGGCTTTCTAACTGCAAGGCCATTCAGTGCTGTTGTGTCAGCTCCATTGGCTGCCACATCTATGGCAGGCATCCTCAGAGGGTGAGGTGTATTGAAACTAGGCAAGAGAGGTTTCTATATCTGTGAAATGCCTACAAACTGTTTGCTCGAGGCAAGTGTGAACGCCTCCCAACAAAGGGATTCCCGCAGGCAGGAAGCAGCCAGGCTTTCTAACTGCAAGGCCATTCAGTGCTGTTGTGTCTGTGAAAGCTCCATGGGCTGCCACATCTATGGCAGGCATCCTCAGAGGTTGTGAGGTGTATTGGAAACTAGGCAAGAGAGGTTTCTATATCTGTGAAATGCCTACAAACTGTTTGCTCGAGGCAAGTGTGAACGCCTCCCAACAAAGGATTCCCGCAGGCAGGAAGCAGCCAGGCTTTCTAACTGCAAGGCCATTCAGTGCTGTTGTGTCAGCTCCATTGGCTGCCACATCTATGGCAGGCATCCTCAGAGGTTGTGAGGTGTATTGGAAACTAGGCAAGAGAGGTTTCTATATCTGTGAAATGCCTACAAACTCTGTGCCTGAGGCAGTGTGAACGCCTCCCAACAAAGGATTCCCGCAGGCAGGAAGCAGCCAGGCTTTCTAACTGCAAGGCCATTCAGTGCTGTTGTGTCAGCTCCATTGGCTGCCACATCTATGGCAGGCATCCTCAGGTTGTGAGGTGTATTGGAAACTAGGCAAGAGAGGTTTCTATATCTGTGAAATGCCTACAAACTGTTTGCTCGAGGCAAGTGTGAACGCCTCCCAACAAAGGATTCCCGCAGGCAGGAAGCAGCCAGGCTTTCTAACTGCAAGGCCATTCAGTGCTGTTGTGTCAGCTCCATTGGCTGCCACATCTATGGCAGGCATCCTCAGAGGTTGTGAGGTGTATTGGAAACTAGGCAAGAGAGGTTTCTATATCTGTGAAATGCCTACAAACTGTTTGCTCGAGGCAAGTGTGAACGCCTCCCAACAAAGGATTCCCAAAAGGCAGGAAGCAGCCAGGCTTTCTAACTGCAAGGCCATTCAATGCTGTTGTGTCAGCTCCATTGGCTGCCACATCTATGGCAGGCATCCTCAGGTTGTGAGTTGTTTTGTAAACTAGGCAAGAGAGGTTTCTATATCTGTGAAATGCCTACAAACTCTGTGCTTGAGGCAAGTGTGAACGCCTCCCAACAAAGGATTCCCAAAGGCAGGAAGCAGCCAGGCTCTCTAACTGCAAGGCCATTCAGTGCTGTTGTGTCAGCTCCATTGGCTGCCACATCTATGGCAGGCATCCTCAGAGGTTGTGAGGTGTATTGGAAACTAGGCAAGAGAGGTTTCTATATCTGTGAAATGCCTACAAACTGTCTGCTCGAGGCAAGTGTGAACGCCTCCCAACAAAGGATTCCCAAAGGCAGGAAGCAGCCAGGCTTTCTAACTGCAAGGCCATTCAGTGCTGTTGTGTCAGCTCCATTGGCTGCCACATCTATGGCAGGCATCCTCAGAGGTTGTGAGGTGTATTGGAAACTAGGCAAGAGAGGTTTCTATATATGTGAAATGCCTACAAACTCTGTGCTTGAGGCAAGTGTGAACGCCTCCCAACAAAGGATTCCCACAGGCAGGAAGCAGCTAGGCTTTCTAGCTGCAAGGCCATTTAGTGCTGTTGTGTCAGCTCCATTGGCTGCCGGTCCATCTCCGAACCCAATTCAAAGTGCTGGTTTTGACCTTTACAGCTCTAAACCAGGCCTGGGCAAACTTCGGCCCTCCGGGTGTTTTGGACTACAACTCCCACAATTCCTAACAGCCAGTAGGCTGTTAGGAATTGTGGGAGTTGTAGTCCAAAACACCCAGAGGGCCGAAGTTTGCCCAGGCCTGCTCTAAACTGTACTGGATCATTTTACTTGTCCGAACGCATCCACCCCTACGTCCCATCCCGAAATCTAAGATCATCCGGGGAGGCCCTGCTCTCGCTCCTGTCTACAGCTCAAATGCGCCTGGCGTGGATGAGAAACAGGGCCTTCTCGGCGGTCGCTCCCCGCCTATGGAACACACACCCGACGGAGGTAAGATCGGTTACCTCCCTCCTGGCTTTCCGGAAGAAACTAAAAGCATATTTCTAGGACCAGGCGTTTGGACAGATGTAAGGCAGCACGTTAAAAGGACAATCTGGAATGACAAGACGATCGACGAGACTGGTCTATGGTTTTAATTGATGGCTTTGTATGGTTTTTAATTATGTATTTATCGAAATAAGCAATATTATAGGGCTAAATATTACTCCGGATGCTAGGTTAGCATTACTAATGGACGCCACAATGTTGAATTTAGAAAAGAAAAAGAAATAATTGATGATTATTTTACTCACTGTGGCAAGAATTATAATAGCAAGGAATTGGAAAATAATAACTAATCTTACACTGGAAGCTTGGTACAGGGAGGTATGGAACGTAGCCTTAAATGATAAACTAACAATGGAAATGAAGGTATTCAGGGGGGAAACTAATAGATCAGATTTTGAAGCATACTGGTCGGTTTTTATTAAATACACTTTAGAGAGTGAAAATAGAATGCAATATAACCCTGTTGGTCAGGAATTTAGGATTTGACATTTGATTAACGGTTGATTTATAAAGATATGGCAAAGTAAAGGATACCTGTTCAGGCCTTGGTGGTGGGTTATGTGTATGTAAAATGTTCACTGTTTTGTATTCTGTCTACATTGTAAGTTGTTTTTGTATGTAAATAAAATCTTTAAAAATAATAATAATAATAAATTATTTATTGTTTTTAACTTTGATATGTTTTTTATTTGTGATTTTATTATTATAATAGCCATTTGATGGGGCTTATTATAATAAATGGCTATTATAATAGCCATTTGATGGGGCTTATTGTAAGCCGTCTTGAGTCCCCCTTCGGGGATTGAGAAGTTGACGAGGTATAAATATGGTAAATAAATAAATAAATAATGAAGGTGGCCTTGTAGCTTCAAAGCTTGGCTGGTTGCTGCCAACCAGGACAGTAAATAAAGAGCAACACCAAAAAAAACCAGGGGAATTCCAGACAAGAATCAATCAGGGCCAGCTAACACCTCGCAACAAAGGATTCCCTCAAGTAGCAACCAGCCAGGCTTCAAAGCTGCAAGGCCATTCAGTACTAATCAAGGCGGCCAATTGCAACATTCACACTTGCCTCAAACAGACGAGAGTTCTTTCTCCCACCCTGGACATTCCACAGATATATAAACCTCACTTGCCTAGTTTCCAACAGACCTCACAACCTCTGAGGATGCCTGCTATAGATGTGGATGAAACGTCAGGAGATAATGCTTCTGGAACATAGCCATACAGCCTGGAAAACTCACAGCAATTGGAAGGGAAGGAAGCCTCCCAAGGAGGGGCACGGTCTAGGCCAGGCCTGGCCTGGCTTTTTCCGTTTTGTACTTCTAGTACAGCATTGTGGAGCTGCAGATGTGTGTGTGAATTTCATGGGGTCTTCTTAAGCAAGGTGTGTATTTGGGGGGGGGGGGTATTTTCCCAGTTCAAGTCAAGACAAAAAATGCAGCTGAACATTTAAGAAAACAGAAATAATAACCGCAGATGATTTACATAACTTGAAGGTAGGTAGATATGATAAAGGCATTGCAATAGTTTCAAACCCTTTCATACTTTGGCTCAGTCATTGCTCAGTATGGAGGCTGCTGACAAGGGCCCTTCCAGAAAGGCCCAATATCCCAGGATCTGATCCCAGGTTTTTCTGCTGTAAACTGGATTATATGAGTCCGCACTGACAGATAATCTGGAATAAACAGAACTTCTGGGATATAGGGTCTGTCTGAAAGGGCACCAAGAAATCAGAAAAATAGGGGTGCATCTAAATTTTAGAATTAATGAGGTTTGACACCATTTTCACTCTCTTGGCTCAATGCTGTGGAATTGTGGGATTTGTAGGTTCATAAGGCCTTTAGCCTTGTCTGTCAAATATTGCTAGTGCTTCAACAAGCCACAACCATAGAGCCATGGCAGTCAAAACAGTGTCAAGCTGCATTATGGATATCACCTCTCAAAATTGGTTGAGCGAAGTGAGATCCTTCTGTTTAAGGGTAGATCACACTTGTCTTCTAGTGACCTGTTCTTCACCCCAGCCTCCCCGTCCTTATATTGGCCTTACTGAGACCTATAGGTCAAAGACCTCACCTGGTTGAACTCGGTTTGCTGTTTGATCTAGCAAAATTTGTCTTGATAGTTGTTAGTGTAGTTCGAGATGTTAGATGGGGTTTTTTCTGTTTTAATTGTATTTTTATGTAAATCGCCCGGATCATCTGTGATGGAGGGCGATGAACAAATAATAAATTGAATTGAATTGAATTAATTCTACAGTGTAGGTGCACCCAAGGCCTTGGAAGGACAGTTACAAAAAGTAATTAGGCAATTTCTGTCACTGAATATTGAAATTAGAATTGTCTGAGCCATTGTATTTGCTGCCATATTTCTATGTATGGTTGTCATAACTGAATGGTGAAGAATGCTGGTAGGAATAAAATCAACTCTTTTGAAAACTTGGTGCTTGCGGAGAGTTCTTAAAAGACAAATAAGTGTGTCTTACTGCGAATCAGGCTTGAGCAATCCCTAGAAACCAAGAAGACCATATCATGAGAACACTTGACTCATTGGAAAAGACTGTGATTTTTTTTAAAGAAAGAAGCCAGTAGTAGGAAAAAAGGAAAACTGCAATCTCAGATGGACACTCAATCAGGGAAGCAGTGGTATGGAGTCTGCAAGATCTGAGCAGGTCTGTGGTGACTTGGAGGTCTCTCTTTTGTGGGGTCACTAAATCAAAGTCAACTTGAAAGGAGTTAGCAACAATGACAAACTTGGTATTCATTGGTGATCTCCCATCCAAGTACTAATAAGGATGGACCCTGCTTAGGTTCCAAGATCAGATGTGAACTGATGCCTCCAGGACAAAGCTTTCCAAACATCTCATGCTTGTGATATACTTTTTAGACATGCATCATTTCACAACACAGTTGTTCAGTTTTACTAGCAAAGTGGTAGTTAAGAGATAATAAGGATTAAGGAAATGTATGGGGACATGACATGTCTCATGAAAATCTTTCATTTATATTTTAAGAAATAGATGATCTGTAAAATAATAACATACATTTCCAAGATTTTTGTCCTCATTTCTTGTTACATTCACCTACATGTCTACATGTAGGTGTTGCGACACACAGCTCAGCGACACATAAAGCTCTGCTCTGTGGTATTTAGGGTACTGGGGAGGTGTGTGGAGGGGTACTAAGCAAAGGATTTTGCAAGGTGTCTAAAGGGATAAGGGGCAGAGTGCAATTTAACAGGGAGGAAATGAGAATGATATAAAGAACATGCAGATTGTGTCAGGGAAGGTTAGTCCAATACTTGGTAGAATAACATGCCCAAGAGGCAGAAGGTTTGCAATATTATGAATTGATGTTATTAGTTTATTTGTTGATGTATTATCATGGATAGGAAGAAGTGATTGTAGCTTTCTCACTTGCTTATCCTATACACCAGTGTTTCTCAACCTTTTTTGAGCCACGGCACACTTTTAACATTAAAAAAATCCGGGGGCACACCACCAACCAAAATGACACTCTAACACAGTAAAGAACGGCTGGGGGTTGGTGGCCTGCTGGGAGCAGCTGCTGGGAGTGCCAAAGCCGGGGAGGGGGCGGAGCCAGGCTGTGCCATGCCTCGCCCCTACCCCCTTCACCTCTCCCAGCAGCTGCTCCAGCCTTGAGGGGGCAGTGCCAAGCCAGCAGTGCCAGAGCCAGCACAATGCTGGCTTGGCACTGTCCTCTCAAGGCTGGAGAAGCTGTGGGAGAGATGAAGCAGGGGGAGGGGAGGGGGCGGAGCCAGGCGCCATGCCCTGCCCCCTCCCCCCAGCTTCAGCTCTCCTACAGAGGAGGAGCATGAGCGGTGGACGGGCTTCAGTGGGTGGGGCTCCTCCACGCGGCTTCAGCGAGCGAGGGGCAAGAGTCATGGTGGGAGTCATGGCGGATTGGAGGCTGGCTGGGGAAACGGCCGAAGGAGGCGGCGCCCCAGTCCCTTCTTCTTTTTCTTCGCCACTGTCCAGCCTTCCTCCTCCCCCAAGCAGCAGGAGTTCAGCAGGAGGGGGGAGGAAGGGGGGCAGAGAGCTTTTCTCGCGGCACAGCAGGAGGTCTGTCACGGCACACTAGTGTGCCACGGCACACTGGTTGAGAAAGACTGCTATACACAGTGATCTAGGAGAGGGAAGTGTTTCCATTTGCTGCTCTGCCTCAAGCAGCAGACTGTTTGGTGATAGCCCTGATGCTATAATGGTCCATAGTGCATATACAACTGATGTAAAGTTTTAAAGTAATTGGATCTGGAATATCTAAGTACCCAGTTATGGTACTGTTGTCGCTAAATTAAAACTAATTTTCCTTGATTTCTGGGGAATTTAAGAGCTAATAAATGTGCTGCATTGAGGGAATATCCCTCAATGCAGCCCTACTTCTGCATCTGTTTCCAGAACAAGTTGCTGTTAGAAGCATAATAACCTTCTATTCACACAATCAGTTGTGTCGATGTTGAGTACTATGGGTTGCTGTGAGTTTTCCGGGCTGTATGGCCATTTCTCAGAAGCATTCTCTCCTGGCATTTCACCCATGCCTATGGCAGGCATTATTAGAGGTTGAGGGGACCTCACATCTCTGAGGATGCCTGCCATAAATGTGGGTGAAATGTCAAGAGAAAATGCTTCTGGAACATGGCCATACAGCCTGGAAAACTCTCAGCAACCTAGTGTATCCAGCCATGAAAGCCTATGACAACAATTGTGTACATGAAAAGGTAATATTCTGTGATGATGAGAGCTTCTCTGATGGGAACTTCTTTCCCTTTACCCAGTATAGAAGTGATCTGGATAATCTGAAAACATTGGGATAACTATAGTTCTGTCTACATAGGATTAAGCTCACACGTGACTTAGTAATAATAGATAAAAAATAATGTGATAATTAATTTTGATAAGTGGGGGATTTGATAAGTGAGCTTTAACATTATCTGATATTAAAGTTCCAATTTACTGTACTTACATATTAAAAGATTTGGTTCAGCTCTGTATAAATGATTGCATTGTGAAGATAAAATGTGAATATGTGCCATCCATGGGTTTGAAATTCTATGCTTGCATTTGATCAATGTTTTTCAATAAAAGCCTTTTAACTTTGAAAGGGCTGATTTCACACTATATTTAATAGATCTTTTGCTTATCTCTGTGATTCTGCTTTGATGCTATACAAACTTTTGGCTTACTGGCTTTTTTCTTTTAATTTTCTTTTAAGCTTTTCCCCCTAATTCAACTTTCTCTTTATAATCCCAGTGTATTGTTTGACCCCATAACTTCAGTGGGGTATTTATTTAGTTGAAATATTTATGTTCCACTCTATGAATATTTAAGCTTTTTGAATCTGCCATTAATGTGATCCCTTTCTAGCATTCAGATCTCAAAACATTCCAATTCTAACCAGCATCACTGGTTCAGACAATAATGTTAGTATCAAACTACTCTCTTGACCACCCTAGAGTGTAGCAATGGGAGGAGAAAGAACAAATGGTTGTCTGAACATTTTCCTGCTCCCCGCACCATTGAATTCAACCTTGTCTGTGCTTAAAACATCAGAGAGAAAGTTAACTTTAATAACCATAACACTCATAGCGGTTGATAAAAGAGCTAGATGGGGCTGCAATGGTAATAGAACAAGTATAAGTACTGTCACAGCGCTTCAGCATCAAACTATTTTCCCGCAGCATTTTATTGTCTTCTAGCTAATACATCATCTCAACATAAAAACCAAAATGGAGGCGATCTTTATAGCCTTGGCTGTATGTATGTGTACTACTGAACAAATTTTTTTTCACCAACTGTGGTCAAATACTGCGGTTAGTTTTTACTTGTGTTTAGAAATAACTGGAAGTTGGAATACATGAATGAATGCTAGGGTATGCTTGAGTGAACACCCTTTTTGTGCACATGGTTTTAATTCTCTAATTAAAAGCAGCCATTTCTGTTGGTTTTGTGGATTGTTGAATGCAGGGCCAAGATCTCAAGCAAATAATTGCATTAGGAAGTATAAACAATACCAACAAAATATTTTATTCCATTCAATGTGTACTGCAGAGTGATTATGCAATGTGACAACTATGCAATTAAGCACTGGTCACGGAATGAACTGTTCATAGCATTACAGTTTCTGATTAGTACAGACAACCCTCAAGTTATGAACATGATAGGTTCTGTAGGTTTGTTCTTAAGTTGAAATTGTATGTAAGTTGGAACAGTCTATACATACACACACACACACACACTTTAGCTTTCGATAGCATAGGGAAAGGTTAACACCCCTATGGTGTATGTTTTGCAGTCTGTGCCCCTGCTCAGAATATTTCACCTCACTTCTGTCCCTGTGATCATAGGATTTTGAAAAAATTGGCTTGTTGTGGAAACAAGGATCATTGAGAAAGCTTCAGTGGAGACTTCTATTCCCCATGATAACTTTTCCAGAAGTGAATTTCCCTTCCTAGGGGTAGATTTTTCTCACTTCCCATAGTCTCACCCCTGTTTGTAACTATGGATCATTTGTTAGTTGGAGGTTTCTAACTCAGGGACTGCCTGTACTTAGAAAATATAGATTCGAGTTTTTTAATCAGTATTTGCCTTTTTAAAAACTATTTTATTATTTAATTCATGAAATTTCTGTCGCATCTAGCCACTCCCCATTTCTTTTTTAAAAATACAGGAAAAAAGAAGGATTATATCTAAATTGCAATTTGCAGTACCTAGAACCACATTGTCATTTACAAAACAATTTGTTGAGGATTTGAAGGGTTTGTGGCCCTCTAAGGTCCAGAAAAGGTAAAAATGATTCTTGGATTTTCTGTTACAATTAACTAATTTGGCTATTATCCCCATATTCTTAATACTCACATATTGCTGTCCACTACACATCCACAACATGTAGTAATTACTGGGCAATATGTTTTACATCAGCTTGTAACTACAATAATACATCCTAACTCATAGGTTGCCATGAAAGGGCTGTTCAACATGAAAGAGCCATTACCTAGTCCCCTGTCTTGCTAAAGGCCTTTTACAAAAATATTACTCTTGGCATGAAATATCCTAAAACCTTGCTCTGCAGGTAACTAGAATCAAATTTTCAGACATGACTAGCAACTTGGTTGGTGGCTGTATTTGTGAATTCAAGCAATCGGTTTCATGAACTGTTACACTATTCCATAAATGGGTGTGCCATTGACTCATATAAGGGCAACAGCAGACTTGTGGAATAATTTTATAAGATCCTTTCCTAAACAAATAATGGAAACAGAATTGAAAGAGATTACAAATGCCATCCAGTCCAATCCCCTGCCATACAGAAATATTCAATCAAAGCATTTCTTATAGATAGCCATCCAGCCTCCACTTAAAATCCTCCAGAGAAGGAGACTCCACTACTCTACTGTTGAACAGCTCTCACCATCAGAAAATTCTTCCTAATGTTTAGGTGGAATCTCTTCCACTAAATAATAACACTCAATACCGTATTCAAACATGGAGTTTTCCTTTCCATTGCTGCCAGCATAGCCTCCTGATGAGCTGTGACTGGTATAAGTCTGGAATCCATTTACGCTTACTGCTCCCTCCCTGCTGTTGAAGAGCCTGATCATATTTTCATGGGCCTTTTGGATCATCTTGTAAACCACATGGCTCTGCTCCTATTTAATGTATAGTATGCAGTTAATTCTAAAATACCAGTATTCTGCTAATATATGATGAAATATTGAAATTTAAATGCAAGTTCTTTTTATGAATAAAAATGTACAATAATAACAATAAGACTTTGTAAGGTTTGAGCAAATTCCCTGAAGTCAGGCTTTTCACTGTGTATATGTCTGCAGAAACTCTGGGTGAAACTTTAAACTTGCTTGCTGTATAGGCAAGCAGTGAGAATTAAATAAGACGTTGAATGGACTATTTGAGGCTATTTTTAGGGCATTATGGGTTGTCTCAAGAACTTTAATGAATATTTTAAATATCACAATTGGGTCTTTTTTTTTAAAAAAACTTGCTTTTGCTCTCTTATTTTCAGAAATCGTGCCAGAAACCAGTGGACAAATATATAGAATACGATCCTGTTATCATCTTAATTAATGCTATCTTATGCAAAGCACAGGCTTACAGGCATATTTTATTCAATACAGAGATAAGTGTAAGTTTCAAGTTTTTTTCCCCTTTCTTGTCCTCATTTACTGAATGAACTTAGATCTTATCACAAGCTGACAAGGCAAAATGAAAATACTGAGTTTGGAGTTGTTGGGTTTTTTTTTCCTTTTCCATATTTCTGCTTCTTCTTTCCAATATTACCTTTACTTGTTTTCCAGTTCTAATGACTATGCCTTGTTCTTTTCAGAAAATGAGGAATCTTAAATCCCTGCTGTGCTTATATAACTTACTAATGAAATGAATAATAATTGAGTTTGCTCTTGAATGGGACAGGAAGCAGGAGTGTTTTGAAAATAGTTCCGTGTTTTCAAAAGCTTCCTTATCTAATTCTCCTCGTTTTGCGTCAATAATAATAATAATAATAGAGGTGGGAAAGAGATGGGCCATTTTATGCACAGAGTTGGCTCCTCATCTCCAAGTTTTATATTATTCTAATTTTTTTAATTTCTTCATGTTGAAAGAAGAAAATGAGGTTCTTGCATAATGCCAAGTGCAGCTGATTTTTTAAAAGGTTTTTTTAGTGTTGCATATACCATCCTTCAGTGTGGTCATATTTCATTATGGCTTCTACTTTGTGAATGAGAGTGTTATGGCTATGATGCTCACAGGCCTGGATAGATTCATCAGCTAGGAGTGCTTATTGTCAGCTTTGGCTGCTATGCCTGCTGTGCCCCTTCCTAAAGCTGGAGGATCTAAAGATGGCAGTGCGTGCACTAGTAACCTCAAGACTGGACTTCTGCAATGCCATTGGACTGTCTCTGTTCCAAGTTCAGGAACTTCAGCTAGTTCAAAACATGGCAGCCAGTTTGGTTACTGGATCATCTAGGAGTTATCATTTTTGTTTTTTATTCGTTCAGTCGCTTCTGAGTCCTTGTGACCTCATGGACCAGCCCATGAGGAGTGATCATATTTCATCAATATCCACTGGCTGGCAGCTAGTTTCCAGGCAAAGTGGAAAGTGAAGGTTGTTAATTTGAAGCCCTGCATGAGTTGGATTCAGGAAACCTACAGGACTCCTTTTCCTGTTTAATCTTCCCCATATACTCAGGTGCTCTGGAGGACACTTAATGTAAGTGAGTCACAACAAGACTGACAACTATTCTTCAGGGAATCTTTTTTTCAGCTATCCCCCAGACAATGAAGTCACCTGGTGGAAGAGATTTGACAGCAGGATATGCTGCCCAAGCTCAAAACAGCTCTTAAAACCAATCTCTTCTAGCAGGCTTATCCAGATGATTTTAAAATTACAAATTTTAGAAATTTGAGTTAAATTGTTTTATTATTAGGCTATTTGATTCTGTATGCTTTTTATAGATTAATATTATCTTTTAACTATGTTTCAATGTGTTATACCTTTTTTGTTGTTGTCATTGATGATAAAATATTTTGAATGAATTGCCGCCTTCTGATGCTGTTTTTCATACTGCAGATTCATGGCAAGCTCTGCATATTTTGTTTGCTCTGTGAAGCTTATATCCGATGGTTGCAACTACAGGGTTCAAGCCAAAGTCCTGATCCTGATGACTTAATTAGATATGCCAAAGAATGGGATTTTTATCGAATGTTTGCAATAGCATCTATGGGTAAGATGAAATAGTTGCTAGATATTCTTTCTAGTTGTTTAAAAGTCAGTGATTTAAAAGATAAATCTGGCATTGGAATTATTAGTAGAAAACAAATCTATTGTTATATCTATTTTATCTCACTGAATTTGTTTGTGTGATGCAAAGCTGTCAAAACATCACAGATGTTCGTTGTTTGAATGGGCATGCTAGTGGAAATAGTTTTGGAGGACTTTAATTTCCCAATGAAGTATATTGCTGTGAATATTTTCTAGCACAGTATTTTGAACCTGGGCCCATTTCAAATTATTGGCAAGTTATAAGCCTCATGGTCATCTTTACAAAATATCTATCAAAAAGTTATATTTTATAATTTACTGGAACCCTGAAGTTCACCAATCAGTTCCAGATGTGAAATTGTGGCTTGAGCTGAAGCCAGTTACATGTTGTATCCAGTATACTGAGAAGGTATGCAAATAGCCATATCTATAACTATATCTATATTAGTATATTCAACAAAGAGTTCTACAAACACAAAACAGTTAAAAACCACAGTGAAATTATTTTAGAGATGACCAAAATTGTGAAAGAGAAATAATAGCAAGTCCAACTGGCTGTAGGCTAGAAACCATTGAGCAACAGAGAGCCTTCTTTTCTACAAACATGCTCATACAGAACAGACCATTTTGGCTTTTCCAAGCAGTGAGAGGCATTTTGTGTTAGAGATCTACCAGTCAGTAACTATTATTTCAGTCTCGGGAAAGATATTTCGCTCCTTAGCTTCCAAATTTCTTGGATTAAATTGATTGTAGACCATTTTTGGTTTAGTTTGAGCATAGTTTGAGAACTGAAACACTCTTGGTCCTTATGGGGGATGCTTGATGTAAAAGAACTAGACTGGAGGAGTGACTTAACTAGGTAAGAAATAGACAAAGAAACTGAAAATCAGTCCAGAGAAGAAAAATGCCAGTGGGTGCAAAACCTATCAAATAAGTGATATGGTAGTAGGTGCTTTTTTGGATGGGATGTGCTTCCATTAATCAGATTAGCAATATGAGAGTGCTCCAGAGGACAGTTTAACATCTCTAGTATTCATGTGGTAATTATGTATTTGCTTAGCTTTATCTGATATTCAGACTATTGGACCTAGCCATGGACATATATATCAGGTCATTCCCTGGCATAACTAAAATTTTGGTTACTTCCTTTTAAGGTGTTCAATAACTTAAGAATTGACTCCACCTTTATCAGTTTGCCTACAGCCAGAATGCTGGTTTCCACATTTAATTCAATCTGTGATCTACTCCTTTCCATGAAACCTCTTGAAATACTCTATGGGAGTGTATGTTGTAAAATGCCAGAAAAGACATCTTGTTTATTATTTATTTATTAAGGAGCCCCTTTTGGGTGTCCGTTGTTTCTTTTTACCTATTTCCATCTCTTTCAGAACAAGCTGCCTTTTTGACTGGCATCTTCAGTACTCTGTGGTTAGCAAAATCAGTAGCTCTGAGAACCAAAGAAGATCTCACCTTTCTTCTGAAAGCGTTGCTATTGTCTAGTTATGGAAAACTTCTACTGATTCCAGCTGTTATTTGGGAACATGACTATACTCATTTCAGCCTCAAGCTCATTAAAGTTTTTGTCTTGACATCAAACTCTCAAGCAATTAGAGGTATTTTTCTAATTGTATTCTTCTAATGTAATAAAGCTATTAAGTAGGTCAAGGTTGCATATATTCATTTAGGCCTAGTGCACAGCTGCCAACAGTTTCAGGGCTTTACCTGTGTGAAACAGAGATAGGCTTTCCATCTTTAAGGTATAAAATATTACAGAAGGAATGTTTAAATTGCTTTAACACATTTTTATCTTTATAACTGTACTTTATTCTTTTTACAATTTTTTTAGTTGTTTTAATATTATGAATTCTTTAATCTTTTTTAATGTTAGCTTTTGTTATCTTTAGATGAACTGTTCTTTTAAAATTATAAGCTGCCTTGAGTCCAAATTTGGGCAGAAAGGTGAGATAAAAGTAAATGCAACACAAAAAAAACCCTTGATTTAGTGAGTTGAAACTCTCATACAGAGAAGATGAAATGGCTGCCATTAAACTTGTATAGATGTAAAATGTATACAGTACACCAAAATAGCAAAGTCTAAAGGCATAATTTGGTAGAATTTACATTGTAGGACAAACACAGAGTTGTGAAAATATAGAAATTGTGATGCCTTGAGGAATTTTTGTTAGTTTTGTGACTTAAAAGAGAATGGAAAGTTGGAAAAATTAGAAATACTGTACATGCAACATGTGAAATACACATTATACTCAAATATATCCTTTTTCATAGCTTAGTATGTAAGCTTCTAATTTTTGGCATACGAATGCACGGAGCCCTATGTAAGTACAGTATGTATATCATAAATGCTGACATCTGAGAACTAAGGAAAGACTAAAAAGAGAAAACAGAAGTTAAGTAATGAACAACAATAGTTGTATATAACCAGTCCTTTTTTGGACATAACCAGTCACTATCTTAAGGAGTAAGCATGCTGAATATTTGAATATAAAGTTGAACTCAGTGTTGAAAAGTCTGAACTCTTCAACATACAAGTAATGAAGCACTCTCGCCATATTCTGCAATCATTAAGATGCAGAAATGGATTTGAGTCTTGTTTTACATGTCTGATGTATCTGCAGAAACTAGTGTTTTCTGATTCTGTAGACAAACTTACATCAAAAATGTTTTACTGTGTAATTTTTGGCATTTCAAGTGAAAAAAGTCTTACTTTAAAAAGCATTTCACTTACTCCTAAATATAGAATACTTTATTTTCCCCCTGCTTCACAGTACTTCCAGTTTTTGTTTGGAATTTGTTTATTTTTGCTTTTGGAATGTTAATAAATTCCAGATCTGGCCTTGATGCTCTCTGTTTAGGCTTAAAGACCCTCTACTGAGTCTTTAAGAAAGTCAGAGAAAATCGCTTTTGGTCCCAGTGGGAATTGTCTTAATATTTCTCTGCATATTTTCTGCTAATATCTTTGCATGCTTATTGTGTGAGACATATGTGTTTCCTCACGCACATACATTCAGATGTCAAAACTACTTATGTATTCAGTATTTTCAAGATTTTTCTGACTTCTTGTAAGATTTTGTAAGTCTTAATTTTAAAATAGCATAAACTACCTTAAATTGGATTTTAAAAGTATTATTAGTGAACACCCATAGCCTTGTATTCACTTGTCTTAAAAACAAAAAGGACTGATAGTATAAATAACTGCTTGTTAACATCAGTCTTTGTGTTGAATTAAGAAAATCTTCCTTCGTGTGCCACCTATGACCCCATCTAGACTGCCATATACATTCCAGATTATCTGATTTGGACAGGATTATATGGCAGTGTAGACTAATATAATCCAGTTCAAATCAGATAATCTGGATTTTATATGGCTGTGTAGATGGGGCCTGTGATTTTATGATTAGGGTTACCAAACAGTTGAGGAATAGAAAGTTGATTTTAGCTACCTTTTAAAGGATGCGTGAATTAAATGTAAAGCTTCTTTTAAAAAGAAGTTAATACATGTGCCTTTTCCAATGAAGTTTTATGAAGAAACGCCAACATCTAAAGCCCTCCTATTTTGCTCCTTTGAGATGGGGAAAACTTCTTTCTCATTTTGTTGCCAGTAGTTTCACAAATCTTCCTCAACACAATAGGAGGGTGTTAACAAAGCCACCTGCAGAGCCCGTTTGGTGACATATTAGAGCAAGGTGTCAAATTCATTTTCATTGAGGGCCACATCAGCCTTATGTTTGCCTTCAAAAGGCTGTTGGATGGAGAATCTGTGAATACAGGAGGCCACTATAAAATGTATATAATAGTTGGTGCTCTTTAGTTTTTCCCAGTTTGGGTTCCCAGATATTATTGAACGACAACTCCCATCTCTTTTGATTACCTGCCGTGTGGACTGGAGATAAATGGGAATTGCAGCCCAACAGCTCTTATGGCTCCGAGGTTGTGGAAAACTTAAAGGACATTTTAAAGTTAACATCATATCCACAAGCCTTATATCTAAATTCAAGTCCCCATTTTCCTGACTGAACTGAAGCCTTCCAGATGTTAATGTATCACAGTGGTTCCCAACCTGTGATCCATGAACCACCAGTGGTCCACAAGAACTAAAATATAGGTGGTGGCCTCTCCATTACTACACCGTTGCAACGAGAGGGACTGGTCTTGCAAAACCCTCTTATACTGCCAAGGCTTATTAAATATGGTTTTCTGTGGGCGAGCAAATGGCAACTACTGGATGGCATATGTTCTGTATCAGAAACTATACAGAAACTATAGAAGCTGATGTGATCCATCCAATGCAATTTTCTGAATCAGCACCCTAAATAACCAAACCAAATCTAAATTTGATCAAAAACTGATGTGTAACCCTTTTGGTCCTAATGTTGGAGAGTGGTCCCTGGTCAAAGTGGTCCCTATTCAAGTGGTCCATGGTAAAAATAAATAAATAAAAAGGTTGGGAACCACTGCTTTATCACAACTCCAATCAGCTCTAGTTATTATGTCTAATGACAAGGAATACAAGTGTAGCAACCCAGCCTCCAGCCCCGCCCCCAGCCCCTGCTCAGCCCCCAGCCCAACCAGGGGGGTCAGGGGATGCCCCGGGGGTCCCAATTGCTCTGGACTCGATTGATGGGGAGTCAGTTGAAATGGATAAGGGGGCTGTTGGGCCTGCATCTCCTACAGAGAGCTTGCAATGGGAAGACGATTGGCCCGATGCCTACGAGGACGAGGAAGGTCAGTTTGACCAAGGATTAGATAATTGGATCCTTGAAGCCAGCGTTGGCTTGCCTTGCCTTGCCTTGCCTTGCCTTGCCTTGCCTTGGACCTTGTACCTTGCATCGTGACAACAGGAATTACAGTCCAGCTTATGAAGGGTCATAGAAAATGACATGGCAGGCCAGATTTGGCCCACAGATCTTGAGTTTGACATCTGTGTTTTAGAGCAACACCAGGATCTAGGATATTGCGGGTTCACTAAATGCCTGAACCAGAACAACAATTGAGATAGCGTTTTCCATCTCTGCCTCTGAGGGACATTTAGTGATGCATGTGCTGTTCTCTCAGTAATATAATAATAATAACTTTATTTTTGTACCCCGCCTCCATATCCCCGAAGGGACTCGGGGCGATTTACATGGGGCCAAGCCCTACCAACACAGTTAAAATGTAACACATTAAAATACATAACAGGAGTATAAAATAAAATTGAACAAAAACATCATAACAATATATAAAACAGGCATCAAAACCACCATATTGTAGAATATGATGAGATAACCAATAACAAAATTCAATTTATTGTCACGGGTGGGCGGACTAGTGCAACAACACTTTTAAAGGATAGGGCTAGTGAGTAAAGCACATAGGTCATATGGCAATAGTACAGATGAGAATCGTAAAGTGCGAGAACAAGATTTTGGATTCTAGTTGGCGCCAGCTATCTAGAGAATTGTCTAGCCAAAAGCACAGTGGAACATCCACGTCTTTAAATCTTTGCAGAACGTGGGCAGGGAGGGTGCTAGTCTAATCTCCCTGGGGAGGTAGTAGCCTCTTTCTCCATTGGGAAAGCATCCATTTCCACTGCATTTAGTGATAGTTTATTCTCCTTCCTAGGGATCATGCAATACTGCTTTAATTTGATTAATAAAAACTATTGCTCACAATTTAAAGGAAAGTCCACCTTGAGTCATGCACCCAAATCAAAATAACATTGAAAAATAAACAAAAAATCTGAACTTTTTTTTGCTTTGTTTCTTTTACTGACATAAATGATTTCCTGATTTAATATCACATTGTTTATCATTGCCTATTATTCCCAGTTATTTAACATTGCCCTCAATTACTAACTACAAGTACATATTTATTATCCTTGTGGAAAATTATTTGGAACAACACCCACCTGTTTTTCTCTCCTTTGCAGTTACCTTGAATACAAGCCGAAAACTTTGCCTGCTGGCCATATTGAATGGATTAATTTTGGAAAATGGTTTCAGCTATTTGTTCCAGAGGATAGGATGGAATGTTTGAGATGCTCCTGTCGTATTACACTAATGGTGAAAATGCTTGATAACGCAAAGAAAAACACTTTCTCACAGTTTACTACATACTGATTATAAATTCACTGACAACTTGAAAAAAGAAACTGGATGTAAATAAATCTTTTCATACTAAATAGAAGATAATATGAGAAGAATTGAAATACCCAGGAAATGTATGTATGAAGCACCAATATTTATTTTTATAAAATTCTTTAATACCCTTGGCTTGTCAAAATGGTCAGCGTGGTGCTACTGGTCTCCAAGGCAGCTAAGACCCATTTTTTTGCATTACCATTTTGTACTTTTCATTAAAAAGAAGAAGAAAAAAGAAACTTGATTACCTGTGTCATTGTGATAAAAAAGGGAAAAAAATCATACACTGAGGGAATACAAAATGTTATTCTTATCAAACACTGAAACATCATTAAGTATTATTGTTACATTTATATCCTGCTTTTACATTGATTGAGACACAAAGTGGCTCATAACATTTAAAATCCCCAACATACAAATATTAAATTATAATTAAACTGTTCAGATCTTGTCAAGAAAACCCCACGATACTTTTAGGAAACAACTTGAAGGCACACAATTAAAAACACCTAAAATGTGATCTTGTACCAAATCCATGTTGACAGAAAAAGCATTAAGAAGGGAACAAGGTGGTGGTGGTGTAGAGAATGTGTGGACGCTCCAGATTTTCACAGGGTTCTGTGGCTTTCCCTAGGCTTATGTGAAGTTTACTCCATTTAGTCCACACACACAAAAAAACCACCATAAATCTACGAGTCTTGAAAGGGCCCAATGGGCCGTTTCTCTGAATGAAGCAAACAGATGCCTCTGTTTTCTTCCAGAAAACAAACTGGCAACTCACATGAAAGTGGAGAGAAAACACCTGATTTTAACCATCCTCTGACGAGGTGCATCTGCACTGTAGAATTAAGGCAGTTTGACTCCTCTTTAACTGACCTGACTCAATGCTATGGAATCCTGGGATGTGCAGTTTGGTGAGGTACCAAGACTCTTTAGTGGAGAAGGATGAATACCTCACAAATTGAGTCCTGGGATTTCATAGCATTGAGCCAGGACAGTTTAAGTGGTGTCAAACTGCATTATTTCTAGTGTAGATGTGCCCTGGGATCTGTACTTTCTGGAGCAATTTCCCCTTCTCTATAAGAGAATAAACTGTCAACTTTAGGGTTCCATAGCAGTTAAAGCGATGTCGAACTGCTACACTTCCACCATGTGGATGCACCTAAGGTTTTATCTGAAAATGCAATTCACCAAATAATACTAAAAACAATCGAATCAGGTGGCATTATATATCCCTCAATACTAGTCGTTATATCATTACAGGCAGTTATGAACAAGATCGTTCCATAGGTTCTTAAATTGGATTTATATATACACAAACACAGGTGTGTGTGTGTGTGTGTGTGTGTGTGTGTGTGTGTGTGTGTGTGTATATATATATATATATATATATATATATGAATGAAAGCTCTGGATAGTATAGGGAAAGGTAAACACTCCTGTGGTGTTTGTTTTTCTGTCTGTATCCCTGTTCAGAAGTTTTGCTGTCTGTGCCCCTGTTCAGAAGGTTTCACCTCACTTTCTGTCCCTGTGAAAACTGGATTTTGAAAAATGTGGCTTGTTTTGGAAACAAGGATTGATTTTTGTTTTGGGCGGGAGGTTGGGTTTTTTTTTGTCATGTCAGGAGCAACGTGAGAAGCTGCAAGTTGCTTCTGGTGTGAGAATTGACCATCTGCAAGGACATTGGCCAGGGGATGCCCGGATGTTTTGATGTTTTTACTATCCTTGTGGGAGGCTTCTCACATGTCCCCGCATGGGGAGCTGGAGCTGACAAGGGAGCTCATCCACACTCCCCAAATTCAAACCTCTGATCTGTTGGTCTTCAGTCCAGCTGGCACACCACACTCTCCCCAAATTCGAACCTCTGATCTGTTGGTCTTCAGTCCTGCTGGCACAAGGGTTTAACCCACTGTTCCAACGGGGGCTCCACGAGGATTGGTAATAAAGCTTCAGTGGAGATGCCTTTTCCCATGACTACATGATCAGGGGTGACTATGGAACAGCCTCAGACTTTAATATTGAATGTCTGAGGATTGAATATTCTAATTCAATGGATTTTAAGCTTAATGTATGTTTTTAAGACATTGAATAATTGCCATATTTAAGCAGCCTTGTGTCCCCTTTGGGATAGAGAAAGGTGCGGGATAAATAGGGTAAATAAATAAAATGTCCCTTCCTAAAGGTAGATTTCTATCACTTCCTGTTGTCTCACCCCTGTTCTTAACTTTGAGTTGTTTGTAATATGGATGTTTGTAACTTGGGAACTGCCAGTATATTTATTTATTATTGAGGCTTCTATGCCGCCGACTCCCGGGGGCTCGCGGCGGCTCACAAGAGCCAGGGGCATAAAAACAAAGATTAAAAACATAAAACAATTGAACAATTAGAGCAATAGCAGAACAGGCAATAAAACAAATGGAGCAGCATATCAGTGGCATTCTTCAATGTGTGACTGTATCCATCTTTGGGCTACAACTTACACCTATTGTATGTACTTGACTAGAGGTTGATCTGATAGATAAAGCAAGGGCAAGTTTTGGACTCCAGATTACAGAATGTATTACGACCTGTAGATAAGGTGGGGCTAAACCTAGGAGTATGTAACAAAGGAAATAAAGGATAAAATAAAGGAAAATGATGCCAGGGACTTAAAAAATTACTTTGAGCTGGATTAAGAGAACAAATTTATGGCTGTGCAGTGTGTTGGAAGCTTGCTTTGGACTACTTGCACATGTTTGTGCCTCTTGCATTGAGAATGGAAAGGGGGAAAGATACCTACCCAAGCTGGAAGAAGAAAGAAGGAAGAACTGGAGGGTGCCAAAAGGGGGATCATGAACCATTGTCCCAAAAACACAGCTCACAGGAAGCAGAGGATCACAAAACACAGTCCAAAAATCAATCTGTGCATATAGAATTCAATAACTATGGTCCTTGGGATCTTCCCTTTTTGGACATTGCTTCACTGCCTCCTCCCCCAAACACACACTCACTTCTGGGGAACAGAGTTAGTGACTTGCATATGCACAGTACTTCAGAAAACTGGGAGGAAAGCCCTGGAATTTCATTCTTGCTCAAGAATGAAAAGTCTTGGCATGGTTGATAATTTTTTGGATGATGTTCCTTCTCAATATGGATAAGGAAACTTACAAATAACCTTTAGATTCCTATTAGAATTGCAGCCAGAACAAATTGTACAGGAGACAGAACAACAACTGACAGTTCAGACTTGCTGCTGCTTTTTAAAAAAATTGAACTGCACAACCTTGGGTATGATTTGTATGGCCTAATTTCCTTCGGCAGGGGCAGAATACTACCAATGGCATAAAACAATATACTGTGTGAACCCTCCTTTCTTCTCCCTCTTTAAAACTTGGTGCTCAAGTATTTGCTTCCAGCTTCTTTATAGACTGACCGGTTCAATAACAAGCCATGAATCATCCTGTAGCTTAGCTTGTTACAAGGGAAGCTTCTAGTATATAGCTGCTCCAGTTCTGCCTTGTTCTAAATAATTCAATAGACTTTTCTGTTGAAGCTATTGAGGCAATGTTCGGCACAATTCAGAAAGACATAATTACTGCTTGCGTCGGAGCTGGGCTTTGAAAGCCTGGAATGAAATCTTAGAATATTAGACAAATCTGTCCCTAAAATGGGAAAATGCCTTGGCTATTAATACAGTGGCTTCCAAATATCAGATTGTGGAACCATATTGCCTCCTTCATATCATGATCTGATCACCATGCTCATTATATCCCACCTTCATGGGGTTATTGGGATAACAATACAAAAGGTTTGCTAGGGTAACCCCTCTTCCACCCGGTCTCAGCCCCGAACCAAACTCAGCCCCCCCCCCCGAACTGAAATCCTGGCTACGGCCCTGCCTCCTTGGTACACTGAAGAGCTGAGAGTCATGAAATGACTGAAAGTTTACCAACTGTGTGAATACAACCAAACAAAAATACCCTATATAAAGTACCCTATAAGTCTAGAATTTTTGTCATCCTCCCCCAAATGGATCGAATCATCCACAGGTCAATGCGAGTATTGTACCTTAACTCTTATCAAAATAGGAACTGTCCTTTCTTTTCGTAGAATGATGAGAGACAAAAACTTAGTAAATCCTAAAAGGCTCTCAAAGAAACACCAACACCAACCCTTGCCATTTTTGAATGCCTGGGTGGAAAATTTGTGATGCTTGGCCTCCGAGGTGGCATTGTTGCTTTGTAATGGATACACATGAAAATCAAGGCAAAGTAGTATCTGTATTAGAGAATCTCCAAATCAAAGCAATGAGTCAACACTCAAACAATATCTGAGATGAGCCTAAGAGTCATATAGAGTGGTATAACATCAAGGTACTAAGTGGTTATATTACAACTCAAATTATAGAATGCAGTTCAAATACAGTGTTACTACACACTTATCATGAAACTCATCTGCAAACTCAATGGTGAAGTTCAAAATCGATGTACTGTTATTTGTGATCCACACATCGTTACGTGTAAATAAATTTGTAATCCGCACGTCATTACGTGAAAGTAAATTTGTAATCATCTCAGATATTGTTTGAGTGTTGACTCATTGCTTTGATTTGGAGATTCTCTAATACAGATACTACTTTGCCTTGATTTTCATGTGTATCCATTGCTGTGTTTAGCAACCACGCCGTTTGATTACTAGGCATTGTTGCTTAACCTTCGTTGCAAAATGACCCTCGACTTATCCATGAGTCACATCAAAATTGATAATTGTGGCCCCCAGATCAGATCACAACCTATACATGAGGCTGACTTATTCATGAGTATATATAAGGTAATCTCAGACAGGGACTGGAAAGAAAACCCCAGTCTTTTCTATGATGTCACTAACTTAGGAAAAGTGAGGTGGCTTTCTTTCCACCATTACTTTCCACCATGTCACTAACCTGTCAGTTAGGCAAAATGGTGTGGCTGAAAAAAATCTTTTCCACCATGTCACTAACATGTTAAGACAGAATGAGATGGCCACCAGGAGCAGCAAACTGTTGTTTATTTCCTTCAAGATCCTTCATTGTGTTCTTCCAAACATTCCAGGTCCAAAAGACTAGTTTGGATGGATTCTTACTGTTTAGATTAATCAATCTAGACTCAAATGCCAGGCCTTGAAAGGGCTCTTCAGCCATGAGCAGCATGCCCCTGGAAGATGCTTGTTTAAGACATTAATGTGTGTGTGGCACCTACCATTCTTCAGCTCCACACCCCACATTCACTGCATTTCATTCCTATGATACCAACATGACTTGGAAGATGCCGCATTTCTCACAGGCTCTTGTATTCATTTGAGAAAGAAAGAAAATAATTGGGACTTTTTCTCCAAACTAGCCTTTGGGGAAAGTTAGAATAGACAACATGTCACTGAACTCCCCCACCCACACACATCTTTTGCAAATATCAAATGGGCAATTTTGTGTCACTCCCTGTGCTCCATCCAGATCCTGGCATTTGCCTTCACTTTATCATTTGCCATAGGTCTTTTTTCCATCTCTTTTGCTTGTCAGCTACTTAATAGATAATTAATGTCACATCTTTACATTCTTTGGATGAAGTAATTGGGCTCCTTCAATTCTTAATGGATTTTTATTCATTGAGGCCTTTCCTTTTTCTCTAGTCACTTGGGGATGGCCAATTGGAGTCCTTTATGCAAATACCATTTCAGTGCCAGGGTTATTTGAGGCCAATCAGAGTCCATTGTAGTGGCTATTGAAATGGTTGGTTCCTGGCACCTTCGCACCTCTCAAAAGATGTTTATGTGGCTTGCAGTGGTCTCAGGAACTTAGTGAAGGCACTGCAAGTCTGGTGCCTTAGAGTGTTGGTATTCTGAGGCTAGCCAATCAGAGTCCTTTATGCAAATAATCTGGTGCCTTTGAGTGTCGGAGTTCTGAGGCTGGCCAATCAGTGTCCTTTATGTAAATAATCCCACAGTGGCAACCAATCGAAACACTGGCACATATTCCTCCCTCCGCACCGCCGCAAACACTGACTTTTATTATATACATAGATAGAATAGAATAGAATAGATAGGATTGTAACATGGCAGGTCATGTTTCTTTATCATCTTCAAAACTATACTAGTCACAAGGCCATTCACTGCTAATCAAGGTGACCAATTGCAACATTCACATTAGCTTCAAGCAGACAAGAGTTCTTTCTCCCACCCTGGACCTTTCACAGAAATTTTAACCTCCTTAGCTGAGTATCCAACAGACCTCATAATCTCTGAGGATGCCTGCCATAGATGTGGATGAAACATCAGGAAAGAATGCTTCTGAAACATGGCCATACAGCCTGGAAAGCTCAGCAACCCAAAGGATTATTTGTCTCTTATATTGCAAAGTTCTTTCAGAGGCTGCTAAAGAAGACTGCCAAATGTGGTTTGTCCCACTGAACTCTTTAAAGCTTGAAAGAAATATAGACTTTTTTCAAATATTGACATAAGAAGTATTGACATTTTGGAAAACAGAGGGAAATCCACAGCAGGAAGCCATTTCCTTTGCTTTCTTGAGTTTCTTCTGAACCTGAAAAGAATGCCAGATGAATGTGGAAACAGACCAAAACAACTAGTCGAGTTGAGCAATCTGAATTTTATGTAGTTTTCTAGGACTGTGTTCCCAATAACAGGATTTACATTTTACAGATACGTTGGTATGCCATTAAGAAGAAGAATTCCCTTGTTTTCTTTGGCAATACAGGCTACTGGCTCGTTCAAGACTCTGCTGAGGAAAGTTTCCTAAGTAAACCCTGAAACTTTTAATCTGGATAGAAAAATGAACCTCTCCACATTTCCCTATAAGTTTATTGAATCCACAGATCTAATGTAAAACATATTCACTATTTGCAATACGCCTGAATTTGAAAAAGAAAAAAAAGGAGGGGGAATCATTTTGAGATAGACGGAAGGGTACAAGCAAACATAATGCCCATTTAATGTTCAGAAAATACTGTATACCAACCCATTTCTTCACTGTGTATAGTTTATTAATTCATACCAGGAATGTAGAATCTATAATCCTGTGTTGGAAATACAACTCTAATGTTCTGTAATCCTAGTAGATACACACTGGAGAGTATTTGAGGACCGGGACATCCATAGGGAGACCTAGGTGCTTGTTTATAAAGCTATTGTCATCCCAACCCTGCTATATGCCTATGAAACGTGGACTGTCTACAGATGTCACACTCAACTCCTGGAGCAATTCCATCAGCTCTGCCTCCGAAAAATCCTGCAAATCTCTTGGGAAAACAGGTGGACCAATGTCAGCATGTTGGAAAAAGCAAAGACCACCTGCATTGAAGCGATGTTCCTATGCCATCAACCCTGATGGACTGGCCATGTTGTCCAAATGCCCAATCACCATCTCCCAAAGCAGTTACTATACTCCCAACTCAAGAACAGGAAACATGACTTAAAAGAAAACTGGCTTAAAATGATCCACCGATGGTATATCACACCACAAAAATTGAATATGATGTATAAAAATATGGATAATAAATGCTGGAAATGTAGAACTCAAGAAGGAACTTTCTACCATATGTGGTGGACATGCACCAAGACAAAAGAATACTGGTCAATGATACATCAGGAATGTAAACAAATACTAAAAATAGACTTTCCTAAGACTCCGGAACTATACCTATTAGGATTAATAGGGGAAAATATATTTGAAAATGAAAACCAACAAAAACTTTTTGTGTACCTGGCCATAGCAGCACGGATAGTCTTTGCAAAACTATGGAAACAAAACCTACTCCCAGACAAAGAAGATTGGATGGAGAAGGTGTTGGAAATCAAGGGTATGGACGAATTAACTTATTGGCTACGCCAAAATAATGGCAAGGGGAATATGATGACAGATTGGACTGAGATTAAGGAATATATAAAATTAATGAAAACAGACTGAAACACTCTGTCAAACACAAAAATAAATAAATATAAATAAGAGCACCTTAGGATGCCCAAAGTGAAAGAAAAAAAAATACAATTAAGAAAGATGATAAGTATGGAATTAGAACGGAAGTCAACATTATCCCTATATCCCTCCCATATTCCCTTTCCTTTTGTTTCAACGTATTGTAAATCTATATGTTCTGTATTGTCTATAAAAAAGATGAAAAATTTTAATAAAAATTATCTACAAAAAAAAAGAACAGGAAACATAATGTTGGTGGACAGGAAAAGAGATTTAAAGATGAGCTTAAAGCCAACCTTAAAAACTGTGGTATAGACACCGAGAACTGGGAAGCCCTGGCCCCTGAGCACTCTAATTGGAGGTCAGCTGTGACAAGCAGTGCTGCAGAATGTGAAGAGGCACGAGTGGAGGGAGTAATGTGCCAAGAGTAAGGCATGTCAAGCCAACCCTGACTGGCACCGCCTTCCACCTGGAAACCGATGTCCTCACTGTGGGAGAACATGCAGATCATGAATAGGGCTCCACAGTTGCCTACAGACCCACCACCAAGACACTGTACTTGGAGGACCGTCATCCTTGGGCTATGAGGGGTCGCCTAAGTAAGTACTCACTGGAGCTCCACATATGGAGATGAATAGCTTCAAAATATGTATTGGCTTTATAGGGCTTATTGATACACTTATTGATGTTTTATGTTTCAGGATACTCATATTTTTACTTGTAGGGCAGTATACAAATGTTCAGTTGTCATAACATAACATATAGCAGCAGAAAGGAAACACACATTGATTAATTACATTTTCCATCAAGGACTGGATGAAAGTCAGCAAGTACATGAGACTACTACAAATTTCAACAAGACTTGAAGAAGCATTCTGTGTATGTTTACACAGGAATGTGTTCTCATTGCATCCGTTCAGGCTACTTCTGTGTAAATATGCATTATATTGTAACAAAAGATTCACAAATCAGATTTTAAAACACCTGGAAACTCTTCCCCTGGTGTTAGTAGACCCAAAGCTAGCCTCTCTTTAGAGGGCATTCCACTGTCAAGGGATTTCACTGAAACAGCCTTGTTCCATATTATCCACACATTGCTGAATGTACAATAAAAGCATTTCTGACGGATGGCCATCCATTCTCAGTTCAAAAACCTCCAAATAAGGAAACTCCACCATGACCCAAGGCAGCACATTCCTGCATTCTTCATAATGTTTAGGTGGAATAGCTTTTCTTGTAATTTGAATCCATTGCTCCGTGGCTAAGTCTCAGGAGCAACAGAAAACAAGTTTCCTCTCTCTTCAACGTGACATCCTTTTAAATATTTAAACATGGCTGGCTATCATGTCACCTCTTAACCTTCCCCCATACTAAACCCACCCAGCTCCCAAGGATTTTCCTCATATAGCATGGTTTCCAGAAGTTTTTTTTCCCATTTTGGTCACCCTGCTCTGGGCATGTTCCAGCTTGAATTGTGGTGCCCAGAACTGGACAGTCTTTCAGATAGGATCTGACCAAGGCAGAATACTTCCCTTGATCTAGACATTATTATTACTGAAGCATCCGGGAATTGAATTTGTTTTTTTTAAGCTGCAGTATGACACTGCGAGAGCATTTTGATGTAATGTAGTAGTCCAGAAAGGGCAAATGAAGAAATGGTGGCCCTTCAGTATTTTATTTATTTATTTATTTATTGTTCGTTCTTGTATTCCGCTCCTCCCAGCAGGCTCGGGGCGGATAACAATGCGAGTATATGGGCAACATGTCACGACATGTCGACATGCGGCCCTACAATAAAACATTAAACATATAAACATAAAACACATTAAAACCACATTACGTCGTCAATACGCGGGATGAGAGGACATACGGCATGGCTCTTGGTCTAGTGTGCTTAGTTAAAAGCTAGGCCAAAGAGAGCCGTCTTGCAGGCTCTCCGAGAAAGGGGCCAGTTCCGAGATGGCTCGGGTACTGTCGGGAGGGCGTTCCAGAGCACCGGTGCCGCTACGGAAAAGGTCCTTTGTCTAGTCGTCGATAGGTGGCAGGAGCGGACTGATGGTACTAACAACATTCTGTTCATCTGAGCGCAGTGATCTCGGGGGAGAATACTGGGTAAGGCGGTCCCTCAGGTACGCCGGCCCTAGGCCGTGCAAGGCCTTAAAGGTCAACACCAACACCTTGAAGGCAATTCGGTACTCGATAGGAAGCCAGTGCAGTTGCCGGAGGATAGGTGTGATATGCTCCCTCACTGGCAGTCCTGCCAGCAGGCGAGCGGCGGCATTCTGCACTAGCTTGAGTTTCCGGATTGTTGCCAAGGGAAGGCCAACGTAGAGGGCATTACAGTAGTCTAGTCTCGAGATGACCGTCGCTTGGATTACCGTGGCCAGGTCGTTCCTGGACAGGTAGGGCACCAGTCGCCTAGCCTGCCGGAGGTGATAGAATGATGTCCTGCTGACCGCGGAGACCTAAGCCTCCATGGTCAGCGAGGAGTCCAACAAGACCCCCAAGCGCTTAACCGATGGCGATGGGTTAAGCCGCTCGCCATCCAGGGTAGGCAACCGGCACCCACCCAGCCCAGGTTGACCAGGCCACAGGATCTCCGTCTTCGACGGATTCACCTTCAGCCGGCTGGCACGCAGCCAACCAGTCGCGGCTTCGAGATGGAAACAATCGGTACGGAGTCCGGCCGCCGTCCATTCTCAGCAGAAGCTGGGTGTCATCAGCGTACTGATAACACTCCAGACCAAAGTCGCGGGCCAGCTGGGCCAGGGGCGCATGTAAACGTTGAATAATAAGGGAGAGGATGGCCCCTGGGGACCCCACAATTAAGTGGGAGTCTCCCGGAGACCTCCCCACCCCTCCCACACGTTGTCCCCGGTCCCGGAGGAAGGAGGCCACCCATTTAAGGGCAGTCCCCCCGACCCGGAGCGGCTAAACGGTGGGTCAACAGTGCATGATCTACAGTATCAACGCTGCTGTCAGATCTAACAAGACAAGCAGTGCTGATCCACCCGGTCCAGCTGGCGGCAAAGTTGGTCTGTAATTGCGACTAGCACGGTCTCCGTCCCATGCCCAATACGGAAGCCGGACTGGAAGTGATCAAGTCCAGCTGTGTCGTCTAGGAAGCGCTGCAGCTGTTCCGCTGCTGCCCTCTCAATTTTGCTTTTAATCCACCTAGAAGTATGATATCGGTATTAAGCATGGTAGAGCTGCAGGGGTCACTTTTTAAGTTGGGCAAAACTGGGTTTCTTAAATCTTCTCTCATATATATATATATATATATATATATATATATATATATATATATATATATCAGCTCTTAGTAGGTTGTAGCAGCTCTTAGTAGCTTGTAGCAGGCTTAGTTCTGTTTTATTTTGCCAAACCAGATCCACCAACCAGAACCTGATGCAAAAGCATATACATTGAATTTAAGACATCTGAGTGGAGGACATTACTTTGAACACTAGTATTAAACTGAGAGCATATACAGTACTTTCTTCACAATAGTTCGCTCCTGGTTCACCGTAGAATAGAAGAGTTTTGAGGGAAGGGTTTCTTAATTTATGGAAACACAAAAAGTTGTCCTTTGGCTTCAAGTTTATGACCTGCTGCCTTAGTTTTGTTGTACATGTGGCTGGTCTGAATTCAGTAGATTGCACTGCATCATATTTTTTGCAATTGCATAGCTGCAGCTGTTTCTGGTGTGAATGAGAAATTAACATTTGAAGAGTTACATTGAAAAGGCTTCTCACGTCACTTCGCAAATGATGTATCATGAACTTCCCACAAAATGCAAGCAATATGGTTTGGATTTAAGTCCCCTGCTGGGTTAGCTTCTAGTTTCAATATTTTTAAAGAAGCAAGAGGGCTTTTTGGGGGTGGTAGTATTCAGGGATGGGGTTTCCTTCTTAGCCTGCAAAACCAGAGACTGCAATAATCTTAATACTCTTGCGTGGTCCTTTGAAGTTTGCCTTCTGATGTTTTCATTTACTGGGATTTTTTAAAAAATAAGATTGTAAGTGGTACAAAGAACTTTTAACTGTGTAATGCCGTTGCTCAGAGAAGTGGCATTTTTAGACAATCTCCAGCCACATGACGACTTGCATTTCTCCCTCCCCCCCCCCCCTCTGTGTGTGTGTGTGTGTTTGCATCATATGCTATGTTAACCAACCTCCATTATGACTACACATTAATGATGGTTTCCTTTGATGCAGTCCATGTCTTCTCTTTTGTCATAATTGAAGGGTTGAACTTGGACACAACAAAATAAAGTGAAACCACAGAATATTGCTGTGCTACTCTGCCAGTTCTAAACTATGCAACAGATGGCCATCCATTCTCAGTTCAAAAACCTCTTAAACTTCAGCTGCATATACTGTACCCTTTAGTTTAAGAACATCGTTGAATAACCCCACATTTCTTCTGTGTTATTTTAATAAATGCAGTCATCCTCAGCATTTTTTGTTTCACTCCCAGTTATTGTAACTAGAATAGTTTGCTGCTTGCAAGCTGCTTCATGACTCCAGGCTGTCTCTATACCACATACTCTGCCCAGTAAGTTGGATCCAGTCAAAGTCAACTGAACTTAATTCCCACTGAAATTATTGGGACTCAAACAATGACTAACTTGTCTCCTTGATTTTGCTACAATCCAAGCTCAGCAAATTTATGGAAGCAGTTGTATACATTGGCCTAAATCCAGTTGTTTGATATACAAAGATATTCTTACAGCTTGGCCAAAACAGAGCAAAGTATCAGACACAGCTGATTGGTGGGCTCAGGCCTAGTTGCTCCATTTCCTCTGCTCATTTGGGTTCTTTGGCCTTTGAAATTACAGAAATCTCACCATGCAGATGTTTGATGGAGAACTGGTATGAGTGTGTGAAATGTAAAATGATACAGAGAGGGGAATCGGACTTGCTGTGATGGTATTCAGAATTTGCATATTAGGTAACAAAAAAACAGGACATGGTTCAGAAAAACCATGCAGCTCTCTTCCTAATAGGTTCAATTGGGCTCTAAATTCACATCTCTTGCTTCCCAGCCCTATTGAGCTGTGTGCTTGTGGTCTTTCATTGTATATTGTGGTTTTTTCCTTTAGTTACGTGGAAAACTATCTGTCCCTCCTTGACTCACTCTCACACCCTGTTTCTAGGGGATTTGTGTCCATTTTTCACAAGCACTCTGCCAAACTAACTTTGTTTTGTCCCTGAACAAGTGCTTTGGGGAAGCCAATACAGTTGCTCCTCTGCATCCATAAATTCAACCACCTATGGCTTCAAAATATTCCAAATTTTAAAAAAAGAAAAAGAAAACTTAATTTTGCCATATTATGTAAGAGATACATACCACTATAAGATTTTGTGAGACCAGTCACTCTTGTTGCCGTGTGGTTTTGAGACAACAGTGTAGTAATGGTGAGGCCACAGACCATATTTTCATTCTTGTGGACCACAAGTGGGGAACCACTGGACTAGAGCATCCACAGATTTTAGTATCCATGGTGGGTCATGGAACCAAATCTCAGTGGTTCTCAACCTGTGGTTCCCCATGTGTTTTGGCCTACAACTCTCAGAAATCTCAGTTAATTTACCAGTTGTTAGGATTTCTGGGAGTCGAAGGCCAAAACATCTGGGGATCCACAGGTTGGGAACCAGTGGTCTACAGGATTTGAACTGACTTACATTGCCAGAGTCATTGCAATATGATCCAATTGGTCAGAAGGTCTAGGAACGTTCACGCACATGTTTGTGTCCTTTTTTTCCACAAGCTCATTGTTTCTCTTAGTAGACAGGCAATGTAGCCAGCAATCTCTGACTGGTAGGTTCTGGCAATATTTCCCAAGTTTGTGGATATTTTGTGCTTCTCCCAACTCCCCACACTATTCCTTGTGGTAGTTCTGCTGGTTTACTTTCTGCAATCCTTTAGTATTTTTTTTTCCAACTGGCAATTGTCCAAACTTAGCATACTTATTCACTTATTTAGTTTAACAGAATAGCAAGAACCTCCTGATTCCAAACAAAATGTTCCTGGAATTTTAACAGTAATAACCAGCAGAAATACTTATTCTTCACAGATAGCCATATTTTTGCATAGAAAACAAGCACATTCTTGCTGCGCACACATTTTGTGTAGGTATGCTGTAGGTATGCAATCCCATCAGATCTACTGATAAAAGCACTTTCCTTTGAAAAGATTTCCCAAACATTTTGATGTGGAAACAGAAAGTTCTTAATGTGAGTTTGCCTGTGGCATTGGTTTTTTCCATTCACTTTGCAAGGCAGACAAGTTGGTTCATGTCCTTAGCTATTTTGAAGAAACAATTCACACATACATATGCATTATATTTCTTTAAAAGTTTAATAAATTACAGTTCAAGGTTGACATTTCAATTATGGTATAAAAACTAAGTTGCATATAATAGCAAAGGAATCATTTGTGTACATGCTTCTGATTTGTACAAAACAAACTCACAGCTTACTTTCCAAGCATTTTAAAGAGTATCAAAAATTATCAGTTTATATGAAAATTCCTCATCCACTGAACAATTAGCAAAAAATACTTGTGTAAGCTTGTAATACTGCAAGCCACACAGTGAGGCAGACTGATTTGATTTAACTGCATTTGAATACAGTGGGGCCTCCAGATATGCAGGGCCTCTGTTCCGGGATGCCCCCCCCCCCCCTCGTGGCTGCCAGAAAAAGCAGATGATTGCATTTCATATTATTAAATGGCAGCAACAAGTGAACTGATGCTTCAGTGCATCCTGTTCACATCACTAGCATTTTACTTATAAGATATGATGATCCATGTGTTGGTGGAAATCGTAGACCCAGAGCCCACAGATTCAAAGGGTCCACTGTAAAAATATACAATGTCTTAAAACACTTTTATTAAATTGGTTTAAATAGTTAAAATGCTTACTAAACATGTAATAAAAAAGGGAGGTGAGTTGGATCATTGAGGGAAAGGCTAAACTCACAAGTGTCAATTTTGGGCCAGAAAAAGGTGATAAAAGATGCTTTTAAGATGATGTGAGACACTGCAAAGTCTATTCAAAACCGTATTGGAGTAGATACAGACCAGTTCAACTGATCTAGGTTTTAAACGTATCTTCAAAAAACCAGCACACTTGCTCAAAAGATCCACAGTGTTTATAACTACATGGCCTCTAATTATAGCTACTGGTGTATGTATTATTACACTCCGGGGGTGGCATTGTTTTCTTGTGTAAGATCCCAAGTTACAGCTTTCAGAAAGTTATTTGCCAGCATGTGCCGGCCCAGAAACACCCAGTGCACAAATTATACTGACACGGCCTGTCGAACAAGCTTGAGAGTGCTCCAGAAAGTTGTCGCATGTTGCTTTCCTAAAGCAGGATTCACAGAGTGTGTAACTTGATTTGACAGCATGCCTGAAATAAATGGGTTGCAAAGGAGCAGAGTGCCTTTTCTTAAGCACAAGACAGGACTGCGCTCAGAGCTCCGATTAAGCGCGGATGTTCTCACAACTGCAAGCTCCTTCCATGAGCTGCTCTTGGGACTGGCTCTCTTCCTAGAAGTACTCCTCCTCTTCATCAAAAAAGCCATTTTCCATGGCATATGCACAGTCTGCACTTGATACAGCTTGGCAGGCACCTTTATATTCTTGAATTGACTCATAAAGGGAGTATAGTTGACAAAGTAATGACATATCTAGTTGCCGGAGGCCAACCTTGGAGAAGAAAGAAAACACACGTTAGTATATATGTTTTAATTTTACTCCTAAAATGTTTGTCCTTGCACATTCTTTTCTCCTTGTGGTGACTTAATGTAAAAGATTAGCATTGTACCTGTTAATTACCCAATGGAGCAAGAAGATTAAATTACTTGGGAGTTTCCATCCCGCTGAATTGGACAACTGTAGGAGTGTGCTGCTCTGTGCAAGGTGGCAAAGCATTCCTGATGCCCTAGTCATGGCACATGTCCTTTTTAATAGCAAAGGTTCCATATAATCTCAGGCTAATAAACAGAACCCCATAGACACAAAGCCTCCTTACAAAGAACTGTGTCAGAACTGGGTCACTGTTGAGATTCTATAAATACCAGCGGATGGATAGTCTTTAAAGGACACATCAACCAAGAGGAAAGGGGTGTGGAATATCTCTCCCCCGCCCCCTTCCTGGTGGGAAAGTTGATCAAAGAGTACCCCAGGAGAGAAGTAGATAACAAGAGGGAACACGTGATAATAATAATAATAATATAAACTTTATTTGTACTTCGCCACCACCTCCCCGAAAGGGACTCAGGGCAGCTTACATGAGGCCAAGCCCGGAAATATATTTCAATACAATAACATAAAAACATAAAACAACATTTAAAGTAGAATAAAACAATCAAATAAGATAAAAGGGGCGGGCCACATGTGCAAAATACAATGATAAAAAACTAAGGGTGAGATAAAATTAAAAACATGTATATTTATAGGGGAGATTCAAAGACAATGCAATGTGAGGACGCCCATTCTAGGGGAGAATGACAAGGGACATGTGAGATCATTCTCCGAAAGCGCAATGGAAAAGCCAAGTCTTGAGGTCCTTCTTAAAAGTTTCCAAGGTGGGGACTAACCGAATCTTGCTAGGCAGTGCGTTCCAAAGTCAGGGGGCCACAGAGGAGAAGGCTCTCTCCCTCATTCCCACAAGTCAAGTCTGTGATAATGGAGGGGGTGAAAGGAGGGCCTCCCCCAAGGAACTAAGAGACCAGGCAGGTTTGTGGGGGGAAAGGTGGTCACGAAGATAGGTGGGTCCCAAACATAAGCAAAGAAAGAAAATGTCCACCTTCCCACTCCATCCTTACTTAAATTCCATTTCCCTGTGGAATCCTCACACTGAAGAGGCCACAAGGGCCATCCAGTCCAACCCCCTGCTATGGAGGAATATAGATTGCCTATACAACTTTTGTTTAAAAACCGCAAGAGAAGGAGACCACCACACCCCAAGAACCTCATCTCACAAGGGGGAGGTGGAATCATCTTCTTAGCATGGTGTTTGGTGGCATTCTGTTTCCAAGGAAACAGAATTTAATAAGAGTTTCCATCCCACCCTAAAATACTTGGGTTTTAGCCACTTCTATGTACAGGGAAAGCAGTGGAGTTGATTCCTCCCCAACTTCACAATCCTCTCATTTCTATACATTTTAAGGACAGAGCACCATGGGCAAGCCATGGAATGACTCTTGTATTGTTTGATGGGCTCCATGGGACCCTATCTTTGAAGTATATACAAACATAATGGGACCCTGCATCTGATAAGGTCCCAAGTCAGCATTTTCCACTATTGAACAGCTCGTATCATCAGGAAGTTCTATTCTCTTTTCTTATAGTTTGAACCATTTCTACATGTCTTAATCCCTGGTCCCATCTTAATATATCATCCTTTCAAATACTTGAGCGTGACTACCATGTCATCTCTCAACTTTCTCTTCTCCAAGCTAGCTATACCTAGCCTCCAAAATGTATCTTTGTGGGTAACTGTTTCCAGCTCTATTACCACTTTCATTGCCCTTCTCTGGACATCGATAATCATGATACGGAATATCAGCACATTCTATTCATTGTGTTTTGCTGTCCTTTTGGAAAGCATTCTGAGAGTCAAACATTTGCTGAAATGGCTGTGAAAACTGTCACAACAGTTTTGTTCCTTTCACACCATTCTTTTTCATAGGTAATTTAAGTGTTTTACCATGTTGAACTCCGGTTATTAAAGTGTCCTGAACACTTGATCTGAACTAAAACCAAACTCCCTGATGCATGTACAAAGGTTATTAGCATGTCGCGGCTTAAAAAGCTGCTGCGTTTTTAACACAGTCCATTCTTTCCCATGCAGGACTGCATACATTTGGAAGGTAAGACTGTATCAAAGTATAGTCAGCTTTCCGCATTTGCAGATTTGATTATTCATAAGTTTGATGAATAGTCTCTTTTGTTCCTCCCATGAAAATTGTCCAGAGTTCTCTCTGGTGAAAAAAATAGTTATATTTTCATTTTTTGTGGGAGTCCTGCACTCTTAACCTCAGCAAATGGGGAAGGCCAACAATGTACCAATAGTTTCATAGAACATAAAATTAAGGTAAATCAGCCAATCAATTAATCAATTTTTATTACTTGCTTAGTCACCCTCCACCAGCGGTGCTCTGGGCAACTTACAACATAAAACCGATAAAACACTTTAAAAGAATTACAATTAAAACAACTAATAAAACGCTCTGCCAAAGAGCTAAGTCTTCAGTGCAACAGTAAAGCATCTCAGTTCGCGCATGGCTCAGATGTCGGGTGGCAGAGAGTTCCACAGTTTTGGGGCGGAGGCTGAGAAAGCTCTCCACCTAGTGACTTCCAGGTGGATTTCTCTAGGGCCCAGTATATGGAGGAGATTCTTTTGGGAAGATTGAGGTGACCACTGGGGTTGATAGGAGGAGTGCTGCCTGGACAACTCTGTTTTAAGAGCCACCTGCAACTTCCCTTCATTTGTATATAGTTTTATCAAGGCACAAAAATGAAGCAATGTGAGGATGGAACTGGAATGGATTAGAACAGTCTTTTTCAACCAGTGTGCCTAGGCACACTCCTGTGCCTTTTGCAGAGCTCCAGCTGTGCCTCCAGAAAAACTTTTTGCCCCCCTTCCTTCCCCCCTCCTCTTGCCGCCGCTATTATTTTGTCCTCCTCCATGGGAGAAAAACTCTTCCCTTACCACGTTGGTATTAGGCTCTGTCCGCAGATGCCCCCTGCTGCGAGGGAAAAGCATTACGCAGCATGCAAAGGAGCAGAGGAGCCCAATGGACAGCTCCAAAATGACGCCACGTCATTTTGGAGCCGCCCACTTGTTGTGGATAACTTTTGGAACCGCCCACTTTCGCTCCTTTCCTCCTTTGCATGCTGCCCTCTGTTTGTGGATAACTCCTATATATTGAACTTCTATATATTGCAGTTTATCCAGTACAGAGCCTAATCCAATGCGGTAAGGGAAGATTTTTCCTTTTTCTCCCATGGAGGTGCCAACATCATATGGGTGCCAAACTGTACTCCGTTTTTCAAATTCATTATATTGATACATTAACTTTATAAAACTTTTGTAATTGTGCATATTGCTAGTTTCACTATATTATTATTATTTTGCCTACTCTTTGTCCCCTGCATATCAGCCTGTTGTGAAAAAGAGGTGCCGAAACGCCATAAAACATTTTGTGTCATTTTGGTTGGTGGTGTGCCCCAGGATTTTGTAAATTTTAAAAATGTGCCTCGGTTCAAAAAAGGTTGGGAAACACTGGATTAGAAGATGGTCAAACACACCATGATCACACACACAAACTCCTGCACAACCCTTTCCAAAGCCAGGCTTTTCTTGCTGGGTTTTTTCAACTGCCTGAAGCAAAAATAAAAAAAATAAAAAGAAGGGGGGGAGCCAGCAAGTCTTCTGTCCTGAAATGTAAACCTTTACACTGCTGGTACTCAAGGTCGCAGCACATTATTTGATTCTACCTTGCAAAATATGAGACATTTCTACCAGACATTAAGTCTGCTTTCCCCACTTTCAGGTGGATCTAGTGATGATTTTGTTTGCCCATCAAAACAAATCACTTCCTTCCTGCTCATGGGCAAAATTGATGTTTGGGTTGGCCCGATTATAGAATTACATTAAGAATGGAAATGGAAATTACTGAATCATAGGTGAGCAATTAGTATAGCTTTTATATGTGGGGTAGTGGCTTAATTGGAAAAGAGGTGGATGTGGGGTGAGAGACAACCTCCTGGAAACTCAGTAGGGACCAGGGCCCTGGCCCCATTTCTGAGACCACAACTTTGAATAGCACTGCTCTAAATTCCGCAGACAAAAGGCTGAAAGTACAAAGCCAGGTCCCGTACAGTCTGTTATTCCTTTAATTTCTTAAATCATAACTCCTACAAACAAATTGAGATTTCAAGGGGGAAAAAACATTTAAGAGAGCATCAATTTCATCCATCTATTCACAGAAGCAAATGGGTTTTTTCCCCTTTTGGGGCGGGGGGAGGAGATTTTAAATTATATTGAAATGCTTTTAATATAAGCTGCTTTGAGTCTTCTTTGTAGAGAGAGAAAACAGGGTATAAACAAACATAACAATACTAATATACAGAAGTAAACATGGCAGGGGATGATTTTGTACCTCTCCACTATAAACACTGTGTGTCCATCCTATGTTCTCTCTTGCACTGTATCTGAATAGCCCTTCCTTTTGCAACAATTTTTAGATCAGGAAAAAACAGCTGGCCCTCTAGAGCAGTGGTTCTCAACCTCTGGGTCCCCAGATGTTTTGGCCTTCAACTCCCTGAAATCCTAACAGCTGGCTGGGATTCCTGGGAGTTGTAGGCCAAAACACCTGGGGATCCACAGGTTGAGAACCACTGGCTTAGATTATGGTGAACTGTTGCTCCCAGCATTCTTCGCCAACAGCACTGCTAGGTAGGTCAACTGGGAGTTGCTGGCCAACATCATTATTTTTATTTATTAGTTTAATACGCTGCTTTTCTCCCAAACTGCAACCCAAGGTGGCTCATAGATAACACCTAATGCACCACATAATTCCCACTCCTGTGATATATCTATCCTAGAGGAGATACACCGCTGCTAGTATGATAGGACTCACTGCTGAACCACATGAAGTGGTGCGTGTGAGATGGAATAGGAGGAAAGCATGTAACAAGAGCCACTGGAACAATAAGCAACAGTTCCAGAAAATAAAACGAGTGTGGAATATGACTGGGGGGCAGTAGAAAGAAGGCTAGACAAACCATCATGCAAACACCAGACAAAATGGTATATTTGATCCCTCTACCATCCATTTGCTTTACCTCCCAATAACCTTCCTTGCTGGTGACTCAAGAAGTGATGTTAAATCAAGAATTTAAACTTGTGAGCTCCAATTTACTTAACTTGTGGAATTTACCAGACTACAACAGCTCCTCCAGCCCCTTCAGGCTTTTAGAAATGGCTGGCTCTGCAACTTGGGTCTCTGGTGCATTAGAGATGCCCCGTTACGCACCCTTCCTAGTCTGTGTCTTTGTGGTTAGAGATCTGCCCCATGGAATGGGAGTTGGATACTGTGGGCTAGTGACTCCCAGTTGTTTCTCTTCCAGATGTTTTGGGACTTCAGCTCCCAGAGCTCCTGATAGTCAGCCAAAGTGATTCGAGTTCTGGGAGTTGAAGTCCCCAACTAAAGGACTAAAGGTTGGGACCACTCCCTTGGCCTTTTACTGATCTCACCACCGATTCTAAAGGTGAGTCTTGACATTAATTTCCCCATGATGGGACTCTGATGTCCTATTTTGTTTTGTTTTTTCTAGATGAACTACTGAAGCACTCAGAGGGGTATTTACTGCACTTCCGTTGATGTAGTCCCACCCAGCATCTTCTCATGTCCATGACTTGTTTCCCATCAAAGGCACATTTTGTTCAGATGAGGCCATGGGGTTGTCATCCACATTTTCTCCCAAGTAAGGCTGAATTCTAGTCATGAATGCCCATCCTCCCTGAACTGTCAAAAAGTTGCTTGTTAGAGTTGTCCAATGAGGCACCCATACTGCTGTTTGAAGGCTACATGCAACATTTGAAGGCCCACCATCTTGGGATCCACCAAGCCAGTGGTTCTCAATTTCTGGATCCCTAGGTGTTTTGGCCTACAAGTCCTAGAAATCCCAGCCAGATTAACTGTTAGGATTTCTGAGAGTTGAAGGCCAAAACATCTCGGAGGTTGAGAACCACCACTCTAAGCACATGTACCAGGTTGCCTTGTATCTGTGGGGTGTGGCATCATGATCTCAAAGCGCTAGTTTTCAGCACAATAGACAGAACAGTTTCTTCTGGGTATGACTAATCTGAAGACATCAACAACATGCTGTAATGTGGGTACTTTTCACAAACATTTGTGTTGGGAGAGAGAAAAATGTTACAGTCTTCCCTGTATTTTGAAGTCACATCATGTTCTGTTTAGATTCTGGGAGCACATAGGACCATAAGGTATTTACATCTACAACTCCCATATAAGGCTATGATGCCTTCCTATTCTTTAAGGTTCATGTTTGGCAGGAAGAGGAGATACACCACTCTTCAGACGTTGTTCAACTGCACCTCCCATCATTTCACATCACTGGCAATACTAACTAAAGCTGGTGGGATAACGCACCTACGTATTTCATCTGCAAGGCCTCACATTCTCCACCCCTGTTGCACAAAGTAGCAGCACCATTCCATAAACACTGGATAAAGATCAAGCACTTTTTAATCACATCCTGAAATAGCCAGATTGAGTGTGATCCCATGCTGCTCACACTCAGGAACAGGCACTGATTTGAAGGAAACTTATTAGTCACTACTACTTCCTTTAACCAAAAGAATATGGGGAAAATGACTATTCAGAGTACCTAATCTGAGACAGGTATAGTTCATTGTTCTGCCTGAAATTTCATATGATAGAAGAAATGTCATCAGTGCTTACATACCTACTAATGAAGTCATATTTCCTTGCGGGCAAAATAGCTTGTTTACCTTGAGGAGTCTCTCATTTAAAAACACATGGGCCACTCCAAATAGGAAAGCCTTTTAGACGATAGAATATTCAAAGGTTTTTGAGGGACATTGGAGGTTGTTTAAGATGAATTAAAAGGCATGCTTGATTTTCAAAATGAGTTTAGATCAGGCATGGGCAAACTTGGGCCCTCCAGGTGTTTTGGACTTCAACTCCCATAATTCCTAACAGCCTCAGGCCCTTTCCTTTAACCCCCCCTTCAGCCACTTAAACAAAGCAAATGCATTAAAGTACAAATAATATAAAACTATTCATTATATTAAAATCGTTATACATAAAAAAAATTGTAATAGATTAAATCATTATTCCCACCTTTAAATGTCAATTGCATCACCTTTAAAAGCCCCACCCTTGTTCTGGTTTAGAGAAGGGAATGTGACTTGTGGCAGGCAAGCTGTTCCTTTCCCACGTGCAATTTGATTTCTCTGAAAAGTAGGTTAATTGGCTTAATGGGCATTTGCTTTGCATAGGAGTCTTTGATGGGCTCTACACTGGATAGCAGTGGATTTACATTGTTTTTCTAGAAATCTGACTGAAAATTGAGCTGCTAAGAATCAAGCAATGTAAGCACAGACACATCTAAACCAGGCATGGGCATACAACTACTGTACTACTAATAAAAGAAGCTATCCACAAAAGCTCTGTGTGTGTGCGTGTGCGCGTATGTGTGTGTCAGGAGTGACTTGAGAACTGCAAGTTGCTTCTGGTGTGAGAGAATTTATTTATTTATTTATTTGTCATATTTCTATACCACCCCTCTCAGCCCAAAGGTGACTCGGGACGGTTTAGACAAGGCAGTCTCTGCCCTTCAATCAAAAACATGAGTAACAAACCAAACAATGACCATATAACACAACAATTAGCCATTAAAACTGAGCATCTGCAGAGACATTGCTCAGGTGACACCTGGATGTTTCCCCATCCGGTGGGAGGTTTCTCTCATGTCCTTGCATGAGAAGCTGGAGCTGACAAATGGGAGCTCATCCCATTCAAACCTTCGACCTTTCAGTCAGCAGTTCAGCTGGCACAAAGGTATAACCCTTAACAAAGCCCTACAAAAGATCCCCAAGGCAGTTCATGCTTTTAAAGCATTATAGTCAATAGTAAAATAAGCCAACATTGAAATGGCTTTTTAAAAAACTGAGCCTGCATCAGGAAGGATTAAAGTAGAAACAAAGGAAGTGTCTTAAGCCCTTCCAACAGCCATATAATCCAGAATATCAAGGCAGAAAATCCCACAATATCAGCTTTGAACTGGGTTATCTGAGTCCACACTGCCATATATCCCAGTTCAAAGCAGATAATGTGGGATTTTCTGCCTTGATATTCTGGGGGCCCTTCCACACAGCCCTATATCCTAGAATATCTAGGCAGAAAATCCCACCTTTTCCGAGTGTGGACTCGGATAACCCACTTCAAAGCAGATATTGTGGGATGTTCTGCCTTTTGTGGGCTGTGTGGAAGGGCCCGGAGTCCCCACTGCCATATATTCCAGTTCAAAACAGATAACCTTGGGATTCTATCCAGCTGTGTGGAAGGGGTCCCAGCTGCCTGCTAAAAAAACAAGTAAAGCTGCTAAACTAACCAAGAGTTCAACCCTTGATTACTGTGTTATCTCACTGTTTGAGTAGCCTACGTAGTGATGTGATTAACAGCAGCATTTTCTTGGATTTCCTACAAATATAGCTTAGCATTGATATTGCAGAGTTCAAGTATCAAGAGTAAGGTAAAGGTTTTCCCCTGACATTAAGTCCAGTCGTGTCTGACTCTGGGGGTAGGTGCTCATCTCCATTTCTAAAGCGAAGAGCCGGCATTGTCCGTAGACACCTCCAAGGTCATGTGGCCAGCATTATCTGAGTCCACACTGCCATATATCCCAGTACAAAGCAGATAATGTGGGATTTTCTGCCTTGATATTCTGGGGGAGCTTCCACATAGCCCTATATCCCAGAATATCTAGGTAGAAAATCCCACATTATTTTCTGCCTCCAAAATGCTCATGGAGTGCTGTTACCTTCCCACCGGCGTGGTACCTATTGATCTACTCACATTTGCATGTTTTCGAACTGCTAGGTTGGCAGAAGCTGGGGCTAACAGCAGGAGCTCACACTGCTCCTCGGATTCAAACCTGCGATCTTTCGGTCAACAAGTTCAGCAACTCAGCGGTTTAATAATAATAAACTTTATTTGTACGCCGCCACCATCTCCCCAACGGGGACTCGGGGCAGCTTACACAGGAACTCCTAATCTGTCCGTGGGCAAACTATAAAGCAACATCCTCAACGAGGCAAGTAACAAACCTATCATATTGAAGCAAGATATTGGTAACATCTTTGTGGTCTGGACTAAGGAAAAAGAATGCGTGACTGCATGGAGTGCTGGTTACCTTCCCGCCGGAGCGGTACCTATTGTTCTACTCACTTTTCGAAGTGCTAGGTTGGCAGAAGCTGGGGCTAACAGCGGGAGCTCGCACTGCTGCTCCCCGGATTCTAATCCGCCCACTTTTAACTATAAATAAATAGTAATAAAATATTTGGGGTTGGTCTTGACTGTATGCATGGAGTAGTGCCATTACCTTCCCGCCGATCTACTCACATTTGCATGTTTTTGAACTGTTAGGTTGGCAAAAGCTGGGGCTAACAGCGGGAGCTCGCACTGCTGCTCCCCGGATTTTAATCCGCCAAATTTTAACTATAAATAAATAGTAATAAAATATTTGGGGTTGGTCTTGACTGTATGCATGGAGTAGTGCCATTACCTTCCCGCTGGTCTACTCACATTTGCATGTTTTCGAAGTGCTAGGTTGGCAGAAGCTGGGGCTAACAGCAGGAGCTCACGCCGCTCCCCGAATTCTAATCCGCCAACTTTTACCTAAAAATAAATAGTAATAAAATATTTGGGGTTGGTCTTGAATGTATGTACGCATGGAGTAGTGCCATTACCTTCCCGCCGATCTACTCACATTGGCATGTTTTCGAACTGCTAGGTTGGCAGAAGCTGGGGCTAACAGCGGGAGCTCGCACTGCTGCTCCCCGGATTCTAATCCGCCCACTTTTAACTATAAATAAATAGTAGTAAAAAAATTGGGGTTGGTCTTGAATGTTTGCATGGAGTAAGGCCATTAACCTTCCCGCCGATCTACTCACATTGGCATGTTTTCAAAGTGCTAGGTTGGCAGAAGCTGGGGCTAACAGCGGGAGCTCGCACTGCTGCTCCCCGGATTCTAATCCGCCCACTTTTAACTATAAATAAATAGTAATAAAATATTTGGGGTTGGTCTTGAATGCATGTATGCATGGAGCAGTGCCATTACCTTCCCGCAGATCTACTCACATTGGCATGTTTTCGAAGTGCTAGGTTGGCAGAAGCTGGGGCTAACAGCGGGAGCTCGCACTGCTGCTCCCCGGATTCTATTCTGCCAACTTTTAACTAAAAATAAAATATTTGGGGTTGGTCTTGAATGTATGTACGCATGGAGTAGGGCCATTAACCTTCCCGCAGATCTACTCACATTTGCATGTTTTCGAAGTGCTAGGTTGGCAGAAGCTGGGGCTAACCGCGGGAGCTCACCCAGTCTGGCACCACTTCTGGATGATGTGGAACCACAGGAATTGTAGTTTGGGGAAACACAAACACTCACCAGAATAGAGTGTAGGTAAGGCCTGGGCAAACTCTGTCCCTCCAGGTGTTTTGGACTGCAACTCCCACCATTCCTCACAGCCTCAGGACCCTTCCTTTCCCCCCTCAGCCGCTTAAGCGGCTGAGGGGGGGAAGGAAGGGGCCTGAGGCTGTGAGGAATGGTGGGAGTTGGAGTCCAAAACACCTGGAGAGAGGGGCCAAGTTTGCCCATGCCTGTACTACACAGTGTAGTAGAGATTTTCTCGTGTTGTGATCCGCTCACCATCTCTTTCCGGAGCAGGGCCAAAGCGGCGTCCAGGTTGGGGGGCTTGGGCGGCCTTGGCGAGCCCCGCCCGCCCCCTCCGCTGCGGCTCAGCTCGTCCTGGATGCGGGACTTCTGGGCGTAGAGCCGCTCCAGGTCCCGCCAACGGCCCCCGCCTCCGCTGGACGAGGAGTTGAGCAGCCCGCTGAGGCTCTTGGGCAGCGGCGGCAAGCCGGACCCCGCCGCGCCGCCGCCTACTCCTCCGCCACTCCCGGGAAGCCCCGGCGCCGCGCTCATCCCGCCTCCGCCCAGCCAGCCGCCCCGAAACGGAGCGACACCACAAACAACCCGCCCTGCCCGCCTCCCTCCGCCTTCTGCCCAGAGAAAGGCTCTTTCTCTTCGGACGGGCTCTGGCCCCGCCCACTCGGGAAACCACGCCCTCTTGTCTTCGCCACGCCCTCTCGGAAAAAAACACAAGATTGACTGGAGAAAAGGCTCTTTCTGTCCGCTTGGCCCCGCCCACTCTAATTAGCCACGCCCCGCCGTTTGGCCCCACCCCCTCTTCAGCTACTGCTCCTGTTGGGCTTCGGATCCCGCCCCATTGATAACCACGCCCTCTCCTATTAGCCACGCCCTCTCCAGCCTTCTCGGAAAGCGTATGAATGAGGCGGAGCGAGGAAAGATTGAAGGCTCTTTCTGTCCGCTTGGGCTCTGGCTCCGCTTTCTCCAGTTAGCCACGCCCCTCCGATTGGCCCCGCCCCCTCTCCAGCTCTGGTTGGACTCCGGGCCACGCCCATAACCCTCCCATTTATAACCACGCCCACTCCTAGTAGCCACGCCCTCCAGCCCTCTCGGAAAGAACACAAAAGAGGCGGGGCGAGGAAAGATTGACAGTACAAAAGGCTCTTTCTGTCTGTTTAGACTCTGGCCCCGCCTCCTCTCCTGCTGCCGTTTCGGGCCCCGCCCAACCTCTCGCCCCTTTTGATAACCACGCCCTCTCCCATTAGCCACGCCCCCTCCAGTCCTCTCGGAAAGAACACAGAAGAGTGACAGGAGAAAAGGCTCTTTCTGTCCCTCGGGCTCTGGCCCCGCCTCCTCCAATTAGCCCAGCATCAGCTCCTGCTGTCGCTCCGGGCCACGCCCACAACCATCAGCCGTCCAAAATATATATTACTAGCTGAGGACCCGGCGGTGCCCGGGTTATTTGAGGAAAGCATTGTGTGCCAAGGTTGGTTCCTATTAGATGTTTCTGTGGCTTGCAGTGGTCTCAGGAACTTAATCCCGGAGGCCTAGTCAGGGAAATCAAGTTAAGGAAGCCTTTCTGTCAATTTTGGGGCTGGTTTGTGTTTTATAGGGGCTACAGTGTTGTTTGGGAAGTGAATGACGTGAAGGTACTGCAAATCCCATCATTCGTGGCCCCTCCTGCCCTAAACCACACCAGGTAGTGAACTGGGCCATTGGTTGCCTGTTTGCCAAGTTTGGTCCTGATCTGTCAGTGCTGTGGGCCTCAGTGGCTGGCTGCCTGAGGCCTTTCCCTCTGAGTCACTTTAGAATGTTTGTATGTGGTTGGCCATTTGGAGGCAGTTATGCAAATTCCATTTCAGTGGCAACCAATCCCCTCTTTCTGGGGCCGTAGAATGTTGGAGTTCTGAGGCTGGCCAGTTAGAGCCCATTATGCAAATAATGGCAGCCAATCGAAACGCTGGCACATATTCGCTCGGCCGCACCACCGCAAACACTGACTTTTATTATATGTAATAGATAGAGAAAGGCTCGGATTTGGCCCCGCCTCCTCCAACAGCTAACTCCAATTCAATTGGACAGTGCCACCCGAACGCCAGCTCTCGATCAGAACATATCGAAAGAGTCTTTCAGTCCGGCTGGGCTTCTCTAGGCCCGCCCACTCCAAGCTGTCTTAATCGTGAATGAATATGGAGAAGAGGAGGAGGCGGGTCAAGGAAGATTGACAGGAGAAAGGCTCTATCTGGCTGGGCTCCTCCGATTAGCCCCGCCCACTCTGGCTGTTACTCAGAGAAAGGCTCTTTTAAATCCAGCTGGGCTCTGGCTTCGCCTTCTCCGATTAGCCACGCCCCTTCAATTAGCCCTGCCCACTTTAGCTGTCACTCAGAGTGTAGAGAAAGGCTCTTTTCTGTCCTGCTGGGCTGTCTTCGCCTTCTCCGATTAGCCACGTCCCTTCAATTGGCCCCGCCCACTCTAGCTGTCTGTCAGACTACAGAGAAAGGCCAGCTGGGTTCCGGCTCCGCCTACTCTGATTAGCCACGCCCTTTCTATTGGCCCCCGCCCACTCTAGGTATCAGAGTACAGAGAAAGGCTCTTTTCTGTCCAGCTGGATTCTGGCTCCGCCTCTTCTGATTAGCCACGTCCTTCAATTGGTCCCGCCCACTCTAGCTGGCTGTCAGAGTACAGAGAAAGGCCTTCAATTGGTCCTGATTAGCCACTTTCTATTGGCCCTGGCTGTCTAGGTATCAGAGTACAGAGAAAGGCTCTTTTCTGTCCAACTGGGCTTTGGCTCCGCCTCCACCGAATAGCCACGCCCACTTCCAACCAATTAAAGCATATCTTGGTCAGTTGTGAACTTAATCTCACCTGTTTTCATTGATAATATTCATATTTATAGCCTTTCACAATGAAAACAAGAGTAGCCTGATTTATTTCCAAAACACATCATGCTTTATTTTGCAATAAAGCAGTTCTGGATTAAGTCACTGAAAGGAAAGTCAGAGGCAGCAGTCCCTCGACCCGTGCCCCTCCATGCTGATTCGAGCTAGCGTGGAGGGGCTACGAGGCCCTCTGTTGAAGATAGTCAACTGCTCCCTTGAGCAAGGGGTTTTTCCAGAGGAGCTAAAAGAGGCGGTGGTCAGTCCATTGCTGAAGAAGCCCAGATTAGATCCCGCGGCTCCCTCCAATTACCGCCCAGTGTCAAATCTTCCGTACCTGGGCAAGGTGATTGAGAGGGCAGCAATGGACCAGCTGCAGACTTTCTTGGATGACGCAACCTGGCTAGACCCCTTCCAGTCCGGCTTCCGTTCAGGCCATGGGACGGAGACTGTCCTGGTCTCCATCACAGACCTACTCCGCTGCCATTTGGACTGAGGTGGATCGGCGCTGCTCGTGTTATTGGACCTCACGGCAGCGTTTGATACCGTCGATTACCAACTTTTGATACACTCAACTGGCTGTCCTCCTTCCTCCAACACCGCCAGCAGCGAGTGTAGTGGGGGGGGGGTGGTCTCCGGGGGCTCCCGCTGAGTTCTTGGGGTCCCTCAGGGGCCATCCTCTCCCGCTGTTATTTAACATCTATATGCGACCACTCACCCAACTGGTGCAGAGTTTTGGGCTGGAGTGTCATCAGTACGCTGATGATACCCAGCTCATTCTGAGGTTGGACCCTGGGGCAGTCTCTGTACCCGATAATTTTCATCTTTGCCTTGAGGCCGTTACTGGATGGCTGCGAGCCAGTAAGTTGAAGGTGAACCCGGCAAAGACTGAGATCTTGTGGCTGGGCCGCCCGGGGGGGGGGGGGTAGCGACCCAGTTGCCAACGTTCGATGGTGTGGCCCTCTGCCCCCAGCCATCGGTAAAAAGCCTGGGGGTTCGGCTGGACGCCCATCTGTCCATGGAGGAGCAGATTGGCTGCACCTGCAGGACAGCATTCTACCACCTACAGTTGGCTAAGCGCCTGGCTCCCTATCTCTCCCAACGCGACCTTGCTACAGTGATCCAAGCCACGGTCATCTCGAGGCTCGATTACTGTAATGCACTCTACATTGGCCTTCCCTTGTCGATGATCCGGAAGCTTAAGCTAGTGCAGCATGCTGCAGCTCGTCTCCTCCTGGGTGCTGCAAGATCTGACCGCGCGACCCCACTCTTGCGCGAGCTGCACTGGCTTCCGATCAAATTCCGGGTCCTCTTCGAGGTGTTAGTTCTTACTTTCAAGGCCATCTATGGTTTGGGGCCAGTGTACCTGAGGGAGCGACTTACCCCTTATGTGCCTGCGAGATCACTGCGCTCTGAGGAGCTCAACCTCCTCGAGGTCCCTTCCCTCGGAACCTGCAGACTGGCCACTACACGGCGGAGGGCATTCTCCGTAGCTGCCCCAAGTCTCTGGAACGGCCTCCCGGAGGAGATCCGTGCCATCCATGCTCTCCTGCCCTTCCGTAAGGCCTTGAAAACTTGGCTCTTCAGGAAGGCGTTTGGCCCTTAGTTCAACTGTACTGTACGCCGTGCCACCTAGGGCCACCTAGACTCTTATCTTGCCCCCAGCCTCCATTGAGGGCTTGTGTTCTTAATATGTTTTAGCTGTTTTGATGTTTTAATGTGTTTTAACTGTTTAATTGCTTATTATTCTTGGTGCTCATGCTTCCTTTGTAAACCGCTCCGAGCTTTGGAGTGAGCGGTATACTAAATCGAAGTTAATAAATAAATAAATAATAAATAAATACTATATATAGTCACATGAATCAGGATTTCAGCAATAAAACCAAATGTCTCAGAGCAGGAAATGGATAACATTCAGGAATACTTTTAAAGCTCCAAAATAACATGTTTCTAACAACTTGGTTCTTACAGAAATATGCAGTTAACAGTAACAAAAATAGTGAGGATAATTTCAGGCATTTGCAATAAGCTCAGCTGCTGTTATGGGGAAAGTGGAAGCTTTACAGCACGTATTTCTATACAGATGGTCAGCACTACTCTAGTTACCTTGAATAGAGGGATTGGGCAGAGAGAGAGAGAGAGAGAGAGAGAGAGAGAGAGAGAGAGAGAGAGACATTGAAATGATCCGGAAGAGATCATTAAGGAGGCAGTCTACTCAAAGTCAACACAGATTTCTCAAAAACAAGTCATGCCAGACTGATCTTATCCCTTTTTTTCGATAGAGTTACAAGCTTGGTAGATGCAGGGAATGCTGTGGATGTAGCATATCTTGATTTCAGTAAGGCATTCGACAAAGTCCCCCATGACCTTCTTGCAAATCTGGGCTAGTCAAATGACACCAAATTGGGAGGGATAGCTAATACTCCAGAGGGCAGGATCAGAATTCAAAATGACCGTAACAGATTACGGAGCTGGGTCAAAACTAACACAACAAGGACAAATGTAAGATACTACATTTAGGCAGAAAAATGAAATGCAAAGATACAGAAGGGTGATGCCTGGCTCAACAGCAGGCCATGTAAGAAAGATCCTTGAGTCTTCATGGTGAACAAGTTAAACATGAGCCAACAATGTGATGCAGCAGCGGACTTCCGGTTTGGACATGGCAGGGAGGGACGCGTCCTAGGATCACTCTGTCCTGGGGACGAAGTGAGGAGAGGGATCGGGCGACATCTGAGCCCGCCAGTGCCCGGGAAAGAGGGCACAAGGTCCGAGGGTCAAGAAGTGAGCCCCGGCGGTCGAGTTCTGATCGCCTCAAGGGGTCGGACAAGATCGCTGGAGTGCTGAAGAGACCCGAAGGGATCCCCTCCAGAATGAGGTTCGCTGCGGCGTGACCGAAACCTTCCGCCGGCTTCCAGATACAGGGGGAGAACCGGAGACATCAGAACACCAATTTCGTGGACGCAATTAGTGAGTGCCATTAAATCCCCGAGATTTGCCTTTCTCTGAGGTAGTAAAATCCCAGTGGAGAGCCGCACGACGTGCGCCCAAAGGGGAAAGGAAAAAAGAAAGAAAGACACGAAGGAAAGTGAGTTTAACTTGCCTCTGAAGCCTGTGGTGTTGATTTGGGCCACTCGGCTGCAGCAGTGGGCTGACCTCCCGGCTTGGAGAAGATGGCGACGCGGGAGTGAAGATGAAGAGATAAGAGTAGAAGGGGAGAAAGAAGGAAGTGACCTCAGTGCCCAGATATCCCAGAAGCCCTCGTGGAGAGAGAAAGGAGGAGGAATTTGGAGGAGTTTGGTGGAGGCGGGTCGAGGTATCGTGACGTCAGTGAAAGAGAGAGAGGAGAGGAGGAGGAGAGTTTGGACAGGAAGGGCAGCGGCCAACGAAAAGCAGACGACCCAACAGTGAAACTTGAGAACCTTGAGAACCGCCGAGCTAGGGAGCTAGCAGAAAGGCCTCTTCCTATGTGAGTAAATAGAAAACAATAGCGGAGCCAGATATCAAGGAAGAGCCGGAGGGTGAGGAGAGGAGGGAAGAAAAGGTAAGATAAGAAAGATAAGGACAGCCAAGGCTAAAACCACTCTCCACTCTCCACTTAATTACCAGTGTAGGCAGGGAAATAATAGCTAAGACTAACACTGACTTTAGACGGATAAGGGTGAAACTGCATAGCAGCTCTCTCTAAAAGTAGTGCAAGGCTAACTGACAGCAGGAAAATTCCAATAAAACAAATCCCAATAAATGATGTCTACCAGAGCTAGATTAGACAAGGACAAAAAGGGTGACACAAACAGAAGATTCTCAGGAGCAAGCAACCCTGGATTCAAGGAACTGATGGGGGAAATGCTGGAGATAAGAAAGATGCTAGAAGGAGGTGAAAAAGACAGGAAAAAAAATGAAAGACGACATCAAAGAATCCAGAAATGATCTCAAAGCTGAACTAAAAGAGATGAAGGGCGAACTTAAGGGCGACCTAAAGGATATGAAGAGAGAACTAACTTCAGTGAATAAAGGAATGAAGATGATCAATGAAGATATGGAGAAATTAAAGAAGGAAAATATAGAGATCAAAATCAAACAAAAAACCTCCGGCGACAAGATAAAAGAGCTCGAAAACGATCTGGCAGTGTCTCAAGACAAACTCCTGAGAATGGAACTCCATATGAAAGAACATCAACTTCGTTTTAGAGGAGTGGAAGAGGAGGAGGGAGAACACTTGAAAGAAATTATTATCGCTATTTCAGCAAAAATCCTAAATGCTCCAGAAAGTTATATTGAAGGAAAGGTGGACAGAGTTTTCAGAATTAACTCGAGCTTTACCAAGAGGAACAAGTCCCCAAGAGATATTATAGTGTCGTACTCTTTAAAATGTGTTCGCGATGACATCCTGAGGTGGCAAATAAAAAACAAAGGATCCTACAAGGGAAATAAAGTTATCATACTGAAAGAGATCCCTCCAGAACTTTTAGAGAAGAGGAAAGATTACTATTTTCTCACAGACATTTTAAAAGCAAATGAAATAAGATATCGTTGGGAAAAGATGGAGGGCCTGATGGCCACATATAGAGGTCAGAAGCACTGGATAACATCAGTCGAAAAGGCGCAGGACTTTTTACATCGATATGGGGAAGAGCTAAAAGGAGAGAAGGAGGATAGACTGGTCCGAAAGAACAACAATCTGCGCCCCACACAGGATACCCTGAAACCAACTGCGAAGGATACCCCAGAGGAGGCCAACTACGACACTCTGACCGGCTGCTTTCCTAACAAAGAACCAGAACTCCTGAGCGATGAGGAAGAAGACGGAACGAACGGAACACAAGACAACAAGACCTCAGACGTCGAATGAAGAACTTAAGATGCTTGTCTCTGAATGTTAACGGACTGAACAACGGCGGGAAGAGGAGGAGAGGTGTGTGCATATTTGAAAAAAAAGCCACAGTAACAGCCCTACAGGAAACCCATATTAAAAATAGTGATGTTAAGTATTTAAAAAATGAAGGTCTTGGAGAGGTCTTTGCAGCGTCAGCCGAAAACAAGAAAAAAGGGGTGGCCCTCTACATTGACCCAAACATGCATCCGAAATTAGAGTTTAAGGATACCGAAGGTAGAACATTAGGGGTATCCGTTCAAAATAATAACGATAAAATTTTGATTTGCAATGTCTATGCACCTAATGATTCGAAGGTAATTTTTTTAAGGCATTAGAAGAAAAGATTAACGAGGTAGACTTTGATGGCCTACTTATCTTGGGGGATCTTAACGGGGTAATAGACCCTAAAGAGGATAAAAGCAAAACTTTTAAGGGGAAAGGTGGCTCTAACAGCAAGCTGCCTAAATCCTTTTTTCAACTGAAAGACTCCATGGGGCTACTGGATATATGGAGAACTCTACATCCGAGAACTAGAGATTTCACCTTTTTTTCAGATAGGCACCAGGCCTGGTCACGGATTGACTACATTCTTGTCTCAGGTAATCTGGCAACCCATGCAAACTCAGCAAACATTCTCCCCCGAACGGTTTCTGACCATGGCGCGGTGATAGTAGATATATTTGAAAATAAAACAGAATACAGTTGAAAGTACCCGTGGTATCTACTAAAAGATAAAAGTAGATTAAATAAGAGTAAGACAACACTTAGAGAATTTTTTGAGATCAACTGCGAGAACAATGATAACACCAGCCTAATTTGGGATACCAGCAAGGCATTTATGCGAGGTTTCTTTATGAAACACCAGGCGTTTCATAAGAGACAGAGAAACCGGGAAATTCGAGAACTAGAAAATAGAATTAAATTAGCGGAGATTAAATTGAAAAGCAATCCTAAAGATAAGAAAATTCAAAATGAGGTTAACCTCCTAGCCAGCCAATTAGAATTTTTTGAGATGGAAAAAATTAGAAGAAATTTAAGATTTCTGAATCAAAAATACTTTGAACATGCAAATAAACCCAGCAAACTATTGGCATGGCAATTGAAAGAAAAAAGGAAAAGGAACTGGATACAGAAACTAAAGATAAATCAAACTGAGCTGGTAACTGACATAGAAATAAGAGGGGCTATTGAAAGTTTCTTTGCTACACTCTATGCAAAAGATAATATAGAGGAGGAAAAGGTGGTAGCCTATCTAGGGGAGAAAAAAATAGGAAAAATCACAGACAAAGAGAGAGACCTCCTCAATAAGAGGATCACCAAGGAGGAAATAGCCAAAGCTATAAAAAAACCAAATTGGGTAAGGCAGCAGGCCCTGATGGGTTTACTGCCGAATATTATAGAGATCATGGAGAGGAAATAATGGACATCCTAGAAATATTATTTAATGAAGTTCTAACTAAAGGGAAAATCCCTGAGTCTTGGAAAGAATCAAATATTATTTTAATTGGGAAGGCAGGAAAAGAACGCACTGACCCAGCGAGCTATAGACCTATAGCATTACTGAACGTGGACTACAAGATATTTGCTACCACAATAGCCGAAAGACTAAAAAAATTTCTAAACGACCGGATCCATAAAGACCAAAACGGCTTTTTACCAAATAGGCACTTGAAGACAAATATTCGCAACATGATTAATGTAATTGAGTTTTATAACACCAACATCAACAAAAAAGTAGCCTTAATATTCCTGGACGCCGAGAAGGCGTTCGACAATACGAACTGGTCTTTCCTGGAACATCTTCTAAGGGAATTGGATATAGGTCACCATTTTAGTAATCTAATAAAAACTATCTACCACGATCAAAAAGCCAGGGTCATTGTAAATAACAACAAGACAAACCCAATAAACATAAGAAAAGGTGTAAGACAGGGATGCCCACTTTCCCCTCTTCTCTATATCATGATGCTAGAGATCCTCCTGGCTGATATCAGGCAGGAGAAAAAATTGAAGGGTCTTAAAATAAAAAATGAGTCGCTGAAAATTCAAGCCTTTGCTGATGATTTAGCCTTAATTGTTGAGGACCCAATTCCCTCTATAAAAGACTGGATGAACAAAATCAATGACTTTGGGAGTGTAGCTGGAATAAGGGCCAACAAAGACAAAACGCTGATGCTGGGTATAAATATGTCAGAGGCCGAGAAAGCTGAACTGTCAAGGAAGTCGGGATTAAAAATGATCAATAAGGTGAAATATCTAGGGATCAATTTAACGGCAAAAAATTCAAATTTATATAAAAATAATTATGAAGGTGCATGGACAGCTATCAAAAAAGACTTAGACAATTGGTCAAAATTGAACATATCATTTATAGGCAAAATTGCGGCAATGAAAATGATGGTCTTACCCAGGATGAATTTCTTGTTTTCGACACTTCCTATAATTAAGAAAGATTCGATCTTTAATCAATGGTCCAGGGATATCTCTTGTTTTATATGGGGGGGGGGGGGGCAAGAAACCCAGGGTCAAAATGAAGACCCTCCAGGAAAACAAAGAAAATGGGGGGCTTGGAGTGCCCAACTTAAAAGCTTATTTCGAAGCCAACTGTCTTGCATGGCTGGGTGCTTGGTGTAAGTTAGATGATAACAGATTGCTAAATCTGGAAGGATATAACCTGAAATTCGGAATTCATGGATACCTGAGCTATGAAAAGATAAGAGCAGATGCCCAGTTCAAGAATCATTATATAAGAGATATCCTGATAAAGATTTGGACCAAATACTTTAAGAAAATTAATATAAAAATTCCTATATGGCTCTCCCCTTTAGAGGCCTGTAGGATAAGACAATTAGACGACTCCAAGTGGCTGACTTATAAAGACCTCATATACTGGAACGGCACTAAATATGTCCTGAAATCGAGAGAACAACTAATCCAAGAAAATAAGTTCTTAAATTGGTTTCCTTATCATCAGCTAAGTGAAAGATTTAAAGTAGATGAAAAATGTGGTTTTAAAGAGGAACAAAACGAGTTGGAAAACGTGCTATTAGGCCCAGATAAGAATTCGGTCGGGAAGATTTATAAAATTATACTACCCAAGAACCAAAAACAAAAAAATATTTATCAAAAAGTGGTCGAGAAATATAGGATTTAACATTAACCAAGCAACATGGAGACATATTTGGAAGAAAAGCGTAAATGTTTCCTATAGCTCTAAATTTAGGGAAAGCTGGGTAAAACTGCTTTATAGGTGGCATCTTTCTCCTATGAAGCTTGCTAAGATATACAAAAACACAAGAGCGGAATGCTGGAACTGTGGGGCCACAAATGGCACGTTTTTCCACCTATGGTGGTTATGTAGTAAAGCCAGGAAATTCTGGAGGATGGTAAATATTGAATTAGAAAAAATCTTTAACAAACAGCTTGATGAGAAACCAGAATTAATGCTCCTGGGTATGCTCGGGCAAGGCTTTGATAATAACGGGGGGGAAAAATCTATCGTTAATAACTGCCGCAAGACTAGTATATGCCAGCTACTGGAAATCGCATAGTGTCCTGAAAAAAGAAGAGTGGCTTCAAAAAGTGCTAGAAGTTATCAAAATGGAATGGCTGACTGAGGCGCTTAAGACCGCGGATCAAATAAAGATAAAAACAGATTGGTCCCTGATCCAAAATTATTGCATCAGGGAACATAACATCAATTTAACACTCAACTGGGAATAAATGTTTTCTAAGAGGGCATTTTTGGGGTACTTAAATGGTGTAAACTAAAGGTATACAGTTGTACACAAGCTAACCGTTACTCTATACTTTACATTCATAGGAGTTTTTACCAATCAAGTAAAGAAGTAGAGGACGAAGTGGGCTTTATCACAAGCTGTATAGGTTTTTCTTTTTTAATGCCAACTAGATGATTGTATCTCCTCTTCCCCTTGAAGTTCCCGTCCCTCCCCCTGCCCCCTACCCCCTCTCCAAACCTCCCCCCTTCCCCATCCCCATGACTTCCCCTTACCCCATAGTCCACTTTACCCTACTGTGTGTATGTCTATTGTACCGTGTTTTAAAAACCTTTAATAAACATATATTGGATAAAAACAACAATGTGATGCAGCAGCAAAAAGCAACAACAAAAACAATGGGTTTTGGGCTGCATCAAAAGGAATATAGTGCCTGGATTGAGAGAAGTCAGGGTGCCTTTGCATTCTGCTTTGGTTAGACCTTACCTGCGTGGAAAACTGTGTCCAATTCTGGGCCCCACGGTACAAAAGAGATATTGACAAGCTGGAAGGTCTATTCTCCAGGGGAGGGCAACTAAAATGATCAAAGGCCTGGAGACCATGCCCTATGAGGACTGTCTTAAAGAACTGGGTGTGTTTAGCCTGCAGAAGAGAAGGTTGAGAGGAGACATGATTGCCATGTATAAATATGTGAAAGGGTGTCACAATGAAAAGGGAGCAGGCTTGTTTTCTGCTGCCCTTGAAACTCGGACTAGGAGAAATGGGTTCAAATGACAGGAAAGGAGATTCCACCTGAACATTAGGAACTCTCTGCCTTGAAGTGTGGTGAAAGATCCGCCCTTGGAAACTTTTTAACAGAGGCTGGATGGCCATCTGTCAGGGATACGTTGATTGTGCTTTTCCTGTATGGCAGGGGGTTGGACTAGATGGCCCATGTGATCTCTTCCAACTCTATTTTATGATTCTATTATTACGGAGGGGAGAATTGAAATAAAAACCTTCACTCTCTACACAGCTTTCAAGCAGCAGTTATGTCTTGGAACTGGTTTGAGGACAGCCTCTGCGGCATGTATGAGCATGATCCAGGTCTCAAAATAGTTCTAGGACTTCCCATCTAATCATCCGCACACTGAAACAAACCACTTTCTTCTCTGCCATTTCCTATTGACCTAAATGATCAATGTAGATGTGCCTAAAGTCTCTCTTTAATTTTTCTAAACCCCATCTAGTATTTTTAAATGGATTCCTATTCCTTAGAAAGGAATGGTCTATCTCAGGGCCCTTCCACACAGCCCTATATCCTAGAATATCAAAGCAAAAAAATCCCACATTATCTGCTTTGAACTGGGTTATCTGAGTCCATACTGCCATATATTCCAGTTCAAAGCAGATAATGTGTGATTTTATACCTTGATATCCTGAGATATAGGGCTGTGTGAAAGGGTCCTCAGGCCATCAAATCTCAGAGCAAATTGTTATCAGTTGTGTGTACTTCCTTATTTATAACTTCTAGCATCCTGACCACACTATGTTGCTTGGTCTCCAGGCTTTGGTTTATTAAATGTTCAGGAGTACTTAATTTCACCTGTAGACTATCCAAGGCACCATATAAGAAGGGTTCTTCTATTATATGAATGTTTGATCTCTTGGAGTGTGAATTGGCTGTTATGAGCTATTGATATAAAGTGAGACTCCCATATGTTCCCCAGAGATCTCGTCGATCTGAGGATCACAACCTCTTGCAGATCCCTTCCCTATGAACTGTCCGTCTATCTTCAACTAGACAGAGGGCCTTCTCTGTTGTGGCATCGAGCCTGTGGAACGCTCTGCTGCCTGAAGTCCGTGCAATTAGTGAGCTGCCGGCTTTCCGGAAAAATTGTAAAACAGCTCTTTTCCGCCAGGCTTTTGACCTTTAGTCACCCTTGGTTGTAGTTTGACACAGTTTTAATGTTCTGATATCTGCTGTTTTATTGTTCCGATATTATAGTTCGATATGCTGAAAACCGTCCTGAGCCAATTGGAAAGGACGGTATACAAATCGAAATAATAAATAAAATAAAATAAATATTTATAACAATAGTGTCAAAGCTTCTCAACCACAAGTCAGGGTCAAAGTACGAGATGTCAGTGCTCCTCAGGTGAACAAACTCCCTTGGCTTTCCTTCTAATTTGATGAACCAAAGAGTAATGCAGTTGTGGAAAGGCAGACTGTGCCTGAGGCCAGACCTCTAGGCTCTCCTGCTCTTAATTACATGTGCTACAAACTGTCACTGCTTGTTCTGTTTTTGGCTTCTCTGTTGCAAGTTGGCCATCCACTGATGGAAATATAAAGTCTTGTTTGTTCCGGATCAAACATAGTTGTTAAAACAACTTGGGAAAGGGATTTTTTTTTTTGCACACAGAACAGCTAAGTTCTTCCCTCTCCTCCATTAGCTCTTGTACAATTTGCCTCATGTGAAGGTTTTATAAGTTGAATATCCCTTATCTGAAATGCTTGGCACCAGAAGTGTTTTGGATTTTAGATTAACTGTACTTGCATATTTGTACGTAAGAAGATGGGGCCCAAATCTCAAAACCATATGTGTCATATGTACCTTATGTACAAAGGTTGAATGTAATTTTATGATTGTATTTAAATCATTTTGTGCATGGAACAACATGTGTTATTTTGAACAATCAGAAAGCAGAAGTATCACTATCTCAGTTCCCCATGTGGACAATTTTGAAGAATTTTGGATTTCAGAATTCCAGATAAGGAATGTTCAACCTGTATTACAGAGTGCGCTTTCCTATTCCATGTCACAAGGTAAGGATGCTCAAAGGTAAGGATGGCAGGAAATACAGTTAGTTGATTATTGTAACATAAGGTTTCTGCATAGGTGTCCTTTTTAAGAATCGGCCATCTGGTGCCTTTACGTGCCATCCTTCTCTGAGATTATTTACATGCACAGTGAAAGCACAACAGTTTTATGAGTTGGATCACTCTGGATAGAAGAAGTGACATCACTGCAGCAATGCAGGAAAGCGGGTGGGGGGGGGAGGCTAAAAGCATATGTTCAATGTTTCAAATATGAAAAACAGGACATATCTAGCCAAGCAGCATCTGATCGTGGTTAAGGTGGCAAAAGTTATTAATAGAAAACAGAAAATCCTGGAAAAGTTGCAGGAGTTTCATTTTGCCTGAGCCTACTGGGAAAAGCGAGTTTCTGCACCTCTCCTATCCTTTGTCCCTTGTGGAGTTGAAAATAAACTACTTCTGCTCTTTGAACTCAAGCCCCATCTATACTGACCATTTAATGCAGTTCAAAGCTAGCTTCAAACTGTAGTGGCCAGAAAACAAACTCCCAGAAAAGTGTGTACCCTTAATGCAGATCAGTGCTCTGTGGTTTTTGTAATCACCATCTCTGCCTCAAACTGGTTCCAGGATTTCTTATGTAATCATCTGTACAGTAAAACCATTTTCTTCAGTACTACCTCTTCATGACACAAGAGGAAAAATCCAGCTTCTACCTCCTTCAGAATTATAGGATTTGTAGTTTAGTGAGGCTGTTAAAGGCTCCTCCCTAAACTACAAACCCCAGAATTCTGCAGTAGGCAGAAATCGGATGTTAAGTGGATTTTTTCTCTAGTCTGAAATTGCATTAAATGGTCAGTGTAGATGGTGCCTTAGTTTGCAAAACTCAAAGTAAGCTAAGAAGGAACAGGAAAATGAGAGGAATATGGCGCGGCTGGCTGGGAGTCAGCTGCATAAGATCTCCACTTACCAGAAGGTCATGAGTTCGAGGCCTGCCCGGGTTGGAGTGAGCTCTCGACCAATTGTGTAGCTTGTTGTTTATATATGTTGTTTGTCTATGGCATTGAATGTTTGCCTGTATATGTGCATTTTGATCCACCCTGAGTCCCCTGCGGGGTGAGAAGGGCAGAATATAAATCATGTAAATACATAAGAGAGATAAACTGCAATAAAGTTGGATCCCTGTATCCACAGACTCTGCATCCATAGGTACTATCGTCCAGAGCCTGATAATATTTTCCCCTAAAGTCCAAAAGCACATCTTCCTGGCATTCAGAAAAAGAGTGAAATCCTGGTGATGGGACCAAGCGTTTCCACTTTAGCATGACACGGCACTTCAAATTGGTTGGATGGCAATCTGGTGGATAAGACCTAATGCTTATGGATAGAATACTGTTTTAACTGTGGGAATGTACATGATGCATTTTAATGTTAATTGTATTTTAATGTATTTTTAATCTTGACTGTTGTTTTTATTATATGTATATTGTGTGGCATCGAATCGTTGCCGTTGTTGGGCCGCACTGAGTCCCCCCTTGGGGGTTGAGAAGAAGCGGGGTATAAATTATGGAAATAATTGATTTCACTCTTTTTTTAATAAGGGTTAGGATTTTTGTACACAATTGTAATGGGACTTAAGCATCCAGGGATTTTGGCATCATGGGGATGCGTGGTAAGGTTTTGGAACCAAACCTCAGTTGATACCATGGGCCCACTGTATTTTAAAAGCAACTAAATTGGGTTTGTTGGTAGGAATGAGGAAAACGTTCTGGGAACAAGGATCCAGAGATGTTCAGAAGATCTCATTTTTTTCTGTAGATACAGGATTGTGTGCACCAGGAATGTGGCACAGCTGGCTGGGTGTCAGCTGCATAAGATCTCTACTGACCAGAAGGTCATGAGTTTGAGGCATGCCCAGGTCGGGGTGAGCTCTCAACCAATTTGTGTAGCTCGTTGTCAACCTTTGCAACCTGAAAAGACAGTTGCATCTGTCAAGTAGGAAATTTAGGTACCACTTTTGGGGAGACTAAATTTAACTGATTTCTGGAATTTTAAATTGCCTCTATGTCTGTCTATATATGTTGTATGTCAACGGCATTGAATGTTTGCCTGTATATGTGCATTGTGATCCGCCCTGAATCCCCTGCGGGGTGAGAAGGGTGGAATATAAAGTCAGCATTGACTTACTTTTAATTTTGTTGCTTTCTCACCTAGCAAAGCATAGTGTTGTTAAACACTTGTATCCGCAGAGCCAGCCAGATGAAGTTTGGATGCTTGTTTGTGGTTGCCGAGAGTCAAAAGGAAGCAGAGCTTTGTTTTAAACAGGATTGTTACAGCAGAGAGGAAGGAATTACCAACACCCCCCAGGGGATGTTATTAAATCTGTATCCTTCCTGCCTTTTCCCTATCACTTCCTTCCTCTCCATCTGCCCTTGGACAGCATGATTGGCTTGGGTAAGGCCAAGTCATACAAAACGCAGACGAAGTGGATTTAAAGTGCAAACATGAGCAGACAGGAAGACTTGTATCCTCCTGCTTATCTCTGCATCTTCCTGAACTCATTTCTTTCATGCTCTGACAGTGTTCTGCCATATAAATGGTTAACTAGTAGGCTGCATTTGTTCTTTTACTTTTAACTAATGCTGTAATCTATGCCGTAACGCTTGTTTAATGATTAAAGTAAGTTGCTTTCTTTGAACTATTGTTTCTTTGCTTTGATCACATTTTCTAGCCTGTTTCCACTTTCCTTCAAACCTTAAAAATGCTGTTTACCAGCCACATAGTACTAATGTAATCAATAGTCTTGTTAAGTACAGTATGAAGAGTTAAACAGTTTAAAAGCAAAGAGGCCATAACCCCAGCCTGTAATGATGGAAATACTGCACTTTAAACTGAAATTTAGTTTATTTCCTGTTTTAATAGTAAACGAGCAGGAAATCTGGATTGGTTTTAATCCTTGTGCAGAACTGTGGTTTCAACCATTCAGGATAGATCAGGAAAGGGGGGAATAAAACTGAGAAAATGAGCAAAATGATAGAAGAACACACAAAGCAACAATCTTGTACTTTATAGGCAAACCTCACTAACCAAAGCCTCTGATTTTTTTTTCATGTCAGGAGTGACTTGAGAAACTGCAAGTGTCTTCTGGTGTGAGAGAATTTGCCGTCTGTAAGGACATTGCCCAGGGACATTGCCCAAGGACATTGCCTCCTTTGTGGGAGGCTTCTCTCATGTCCCCACATGAGCCCCCAGTGGCGCATTGGGTTAAACCCTTGTGCTGGCAGGACTGAAGACCGACAGGTTGCAGGTTTGAATGTGGGGAGATGGTGGATGAGCTCCCTCTATCAGCTCCAGCTCCTCATGCAGGAGCATAAGAGAGGCCTCCCACAAAACCTCTGATAAAGAAGGTCTTTTTTTACAAAGTTTTTTTTATCCATCCACCCTCTCCTCATTTTCTCTTCGTCTTCCAGCTCAAAGTTTTATTTAACAGCATAACCATTTTGAAGATGGCCAGGAAATGGAGAAACACAGGCCCCTTCCACACAGCTGAATAAAATCCCACATTACCTACTTTGACATGGGAGATATGGCAATGTGGATTCCAGATAGGGTTGTCACATGAATAAGGGACAGGTACCTAAAAATAGGGAATTTTTCCACAAAAATAAGGAACACTTCATAAAAACTTGAAAATCATCAATTATTCTTGTGAAAAATTCCATATTTTTAGGTATCTGTCCCTAATTCTTATATCAAAATATGGCAACCCTAATTCCAGATAACCGAGGGCCCTTCCAGACAGGCCCTATATCCCGGGTTCTGATACTAGGTTTTCTGGTTATCCCAGATTATCTGGCAGTAGTGACTCATATAATCCAGTTTAAAGCAGAAAACCTGGGATCAGATCCTGGGATATAGGGCCTGTCTGGAAGGGCCCCCAGTTTGAAGCAGATATTGTGGGATTTTCTGCCTTGATATTCTGTGCTATATGGCTGTGTGGAAGGGGCCACAGACATTCAGTTGCTAAGTTGCAGTAGCATTTATTACAAAAGTGTAATAAAGCTTGGGCTAGGAAAGTGTGGGATACTCTCAGAGCATCCACAAAAAGCAAAGTTTGCATCTAGAATGACTTACATTTTCTACCCCAGAATTAATGGAAGGAAAAATGATTTTAGCATGCCTCATCATCTACCCACAACATACTTTTTGAAACATACTTTGGCTACCAAAACCATAAGAAAAGTGGAAGCTGGTTAAAGAAAAAGTCATCCCTAAATACATTGGGGGGAGTGGGGGTTGTGGAGTGGGGTATTTTTCAAGCAATCTGTAGCAGATTAAAAATATTTTTGGGTTGCTGTGAGTTTTCCGGGTTATATGGCCATGTTTCAGAAGCATTCTCTCCTGACGTTTCACCTGCATCGATGACAGGCATTCTCAGAGGTTGTGAGGTCTGTTGGAAACTAGGCAAGTGAGGATTATATATCTGTGGAATGTCCAGGGTGGAAGAAAGAGCTCTTGTCTATTTGAGGGAGGTGTGAATGTTGCAATTGGCTAATCAATTGCTACTCAAGGTCATAATTGCAACATTCACATTTGCTTTAAACAGATGAGAGTTCTTTCTCCGCCCCTGGACATTCCACAGATATATAAACCCCATTTGCCTAGTTTCCAACAGACCTCACAACCTCTGAAAATGCCTGTCATAGATGTGGGATAATGCTTCTGGAACAGGGCCATAAAGTCCGGAAAACTCAGCAACCAGTGATTCTAGCCATAAAGGCTTTCAACAGTACATCAAAATATTTTTGTTTGATTTTATGTGTACATATTGTTAGTTTTGTATGAAAACTTTAGTGAAACATACTGAACTTCTTTTTCTTTTTTGTGTTATAGGAACCTATTCCTATTCTTTCCATGGTACCACATTTTCGGCTAAAGAAGTTCTGTCCAGGAACATATCTACACTGCCAAGTCTAACTGCATTAAATGAGTCCACACTGACCATTTAATTCAGTTTCAAAGTGTATAATATGTCAGTGTAGACCAGACCTGGCCAATTGCCGGCTCTCCAGGTGTTTTGGACTTCAACTCCCAGAAATCCTAGCCAGTTTACCAGCTGTTAGGATTTCTGGGCTCTCCAGGTGTTTTGGACTCAATAGTATGCCTGTACTCTGTGACTCCCAGAAATCACTCCAGCCAGTTTACCAGCTGTTAGATTAGACAGATTTTACCTGGGATTTGAAAAGGTCCAAAACAGTTGGTTGAGGTAGGCACCGGTACTGGTTGTGGGGGTCGGGGGAGCAGGTCAGGGTTTTGCCCAGGTCTGAGTGTACTGGTGGGACTGATAGAATGCTGCCTGTACGATTCTGTGACTCCTGAACATGAAATCCTGAGGCTGCTCAGTATACATATACATCAGTTTAAGAAGTTGGTGCATTCTTAGGCATTACTTCTTTAAAAATAAATTTGGTCCAGAAGCAGAAATAACACAAAAACAATAATGTTAGGTTCCTAAAACACAAGAAAGAAGAGCAAAATTTTTTTCCAGAAAGCTTTCTCTTCAGAACTAACTATATGCATATGTAAAATGAAACAACTGGAGCAGACAGGAAGAAAACAGGTCATGCCACTATATAATTACAGGAAACAAAAGTAGCACTGACTTTTAACAAAATCTAAACAGAATTTAAAGAGCAAGCTTAAACCACCCTATGCACCATAACTAGTTTAGCTTTAGCATGGCAATGTGTTTAGATTTTCTGAAGTCTTCTTGGACAGATTTATTTATTTATTTGAAACGTTTATATCCCGATCTTCTCGACCTCCATAGAGGGACTCAGACCGGCAGATTTAACTGTGTCTCTTTTACTGTCGTACCAAGTAACATTTTAGATCTTGAGATTGGTTCTCCATTGAAGGAAAATTACCAATTTGCTTTCTTAAAAGGATACCAGAAATTTAGTTGGGTTTAGTGTTCTTGCAATGTGGGTTCTAATTTCTTTTCTGCCAGCAGGGTAGTTGGTCTGACAGTAGCAGGCCTGGAGAGTGAAGCTGATTACTGAAAGCAGATAAGCAAATGAAGCCGTGGGATTAAAAAAGGTATTTGTCTCATTATCCCAGTGACACTGAACAGACCTTTCTCATCAGGGGGGTCTGTAGAAAGGGCCTCTGGACCCTGGAGAGGTTATCTGAGGTAGAAACTTAATATCTAAATCTGTAGATAAATTACAGTCCAGAAATTAAATTCTACCATAACGGCTGATCCATAAGGAATGGGATAATGATTGGTGCCACAAATACTCATACGTTCATATCCACAATCCAGGTGAGCTAGACCACACTTGATTATCATAGAATCATAGAGTTGGAAGAGACCTCGTGGGTCATCCAGCTCAACCCCCCTGCCAAGAAGCAGGAAAATCACATTCAAAATACCCCGACAGATGGCCATCCAGCCTCCAAAGAAGGAGCCTCCACCACACATTTCAGTTGGTTTTAGTTGGTTTGTATCCGTTGTCCATTTTAGTTGGTTTGTACCCATTGTCCACTGTAAAATGAATACCATGATGTTAATTTTCCTGGAATGAACAGTACAAACAATTCTTCCTAATGTTAATATTAAAAAGCCATTACAAACAAGGAATCCGGCTTTTTAAAACCTAAACCAGCTTTTAAAAACTTTTTTAAACTGGCTTTTTAAAACCTAAAAAGGGCCGGGCTGGTCACACAACTGGTTAATCAGCTGCAATAAATCACTGCCAACCAAAAGGTGGCAAGTTCGAAGCCTGAGTCGGGGTTGAGCGCCCAACTGTTAATAGCTGTTAAAAAAAACTGTTAAAAAATTGCCCAGCTCAGTCAACCTAAGCAGTTCGAAAACAGCTGTGTGTAGAGAAATTAGGAACCGCTTAAAGTGGGGAGGATAATTTAGGACACCATAAAAATGCCAGAGAGCAAGGAGGAAACACTATGATAAAAAAGGCATTGTGTCATAGTGGATGAAGTAAGAGTTCCCCCTGTGGCCGAATCAAGCAACCTCCAGGATACAAAGTGGAAGAACTTCTGAATGGCCTCTATTTATCTGTATGTCTTGTATGTACCAAAAATATGTCTTGAATATTTGCCATAATTATGTGCATTGTGATCTGCCCTGAGTCCCCTTCATGGTGAGAATGGCAGAATATAAATACTGTAAATAAATAAATAAATAAATAAACAATTTCAGTCAAGTGAGATTTCTGTAAGGTACTAAACACAGCCATTAAAAAACAGGTGAGTCCTAAAATGCTTCTCATTTGATTGAACTGTGCTCTGATTACTGAATGGTTAAATCATAAACTGACTTGCAAATACAAGTTGAGTATTCCTTATCTGGAAATGCTCCAAAACTGTCCACATGGGTGGCTGAGGTAGTGCCACAAATGTTGTTTTATGCATAAAATTATTTAAATATTGTGCATAAAATTATCATAATGCTAGGGTATCTGGATCATAAATGAATTTTGTGTTTAGAGCTGGGCCTGATTTCCAAGATCTCTTGTTATGTACAGGCAGTCCACGAGTTGCAAACATCCAACTTACAAATAACTCATAGTTAAGAACCGGGGTGAAACAACAGGAAATGAGAGAAATTACCCCTCAGAAGAGAAATTCACTCCTGAAAGAGTCATCAAGTGGAAAAGGTGTCTCCACTGAAGCTTTATCATGAATTCTTATTTCCAGATAGATATATAGATAGAGTTTTGGCTGGAATTACACTTAAGAAATGTAGGCTACTTGTTCCGACTTACATGCAAATTCAACTTACGAACAAACCTACAGGACCTATCTAGTTCGTAACTTGGGGACAGCCTGTGTGTGCAAATATCCCAAAACATTTCCGTTTCCAAGCTTTTTAGATAAGGGATAGTCAACCTGTTCCTTTCTTCTTCAACATGGTATCCAGACATATTTGACTACAATACCCATCATCCTCCAAACACACAAGGTAAGCTTATTTGTTCATGGGAGTTTTGCTGTTTTGTGCAGAGCTGTCCACACTGCTGAGGAGACAACCTACACTAATCTGAGCATCAACAAATTGAAGAGAAGTATCTCCATTAAAACACTGTCCCTTTAAATATTTTTAGCAATTTGTGTATATTGTTCACTGATACGTTGATTTAAAATATATTTTGTATTGGGGAAGGGGAGAGAAGGGAGAGATCTAAAACCTATTCCTTTTACCACCCCTCCTGCAAGTTTTATGTGGAGAAATCCCAGTTCATTTGGGGTCAGATCTTTTCCTCAGCGCACAGTCTTGACTGTTGTTAGTGAGCTTAGGAAACATACCAGCTTTGGGATCCTGTCACAGCTGCTGAGCTTTTTCCTCTACAGGGGAAGCCAGCTAAAGTATTTGCACAGGCAGTCTTTGAATATATTATGTTCTAATGGCTATATTTGTCCCAAAGAATAAGCAGCACAGAACAAGTAAAGGCTTGTTAACACATGACTTTTTAAAGTGTACACATACACACACAACATTTTCCATTTCAACATTAAAAAGTAAGGAAAGCCTCACTACAGCTTCTGTTTAACAGAAAGCATTTCTGCTTCTGAGTAATAATAGTAATAATTAGTCATCCAGAGACTGTGGGTGCATCGACATCAGGCATGGGCAGCCGGTAGGCTGTTGGGAATTGTGGGAGTTGAAGTCCAAAACACCTGGAGGACCCAAGTTTGCCATGCCTGACCTACACTGCAAAATTCTTGCACTTTAACTGGCATGGGTTACAGTAATTCTGTGGAATCAGTGGAGTTGTAGTTTTACATTTCATACATGATAGCTGGGAGCCCTTGGTGGCTCAGTGGGTTAAAGTGCTGAGCTGCTGAACTTGTGGACCGAAAGTTTGGCTGTTCAGATCCAGGGAGTGGGGTGACCTCCCAGTGTTAGCCCAGCTTCTGCCAACCTAGCAGTTCGAAAACATGCAAATGTGAGTGGATTAATAGGTACTGCTTCAGTGGGAAGGTAACGACACTCCATGTAGTCATGCCAGCCACATGACCTTGGAGGAGTATACAGACAACACTGGCTCTTAGAAATGGAGATGAACACCACCCCTCAGAGTCAGACTTGACTAGACTTAATGTCAAGGAGAAACCTTTACCTTTACCTTTAATTATAGCTGGGATACATGTGGCTAAGCAACATCAGATGGCATAATTAAGGAGGAATCATAGATAAACTAGGAAAGGTCAAGATGGCATAAACTGGAATAGTAGTGGTGCTGAATGGCAGAAATCTGCCCCTGCTGGGTTAATGGGGTGCAAATTTCTTTTGCATGTTGAACTCATTTTGTGACAGTTGAAATAAGCTGAGGACAAAAGTAGTAGGAGGAGAGAAACTGGAGCATTTAAAAACATCTGGAAATATGGGATGATAGATGATTAAGTGTTCTTGCTAAACTGGGATTGTCAAAGGATATGGGTATGGGGCAAGTCAGCTCATGGCCGCTACATAAAGCTTCGGTCCCTTTTTGGCATGCTCCCTGCTCTTTCACTTCCATCCTTCTAATACCCCCACTCTTCTTTTTTCCAGCCCAAAATACTCCAAAAATTTAAGACATTCTCAAAATTGCCCAAAACCTGGCAGAAAAATTAAAGTGACTTTATGTTGCCACCCTGTTCATGTGGGAGCAAAAAAAAAAACAACATTTGCCATTGTAACTCGTTTATATCCAACCCTATAGAAACTTATAATGGGATTTATACCCTGCCCCATAGGAGAAGTACTTAAAACACAGCTTGCAAAAATGTAACAATTATAAAAATACTAAATGGAAAAATATAGAACAACAGAGCACCTATGTGTATAAAATGTCAAAGTATGTATGTAAGTGTATATGTTTGATCCACAAAGGCTCCTACATCTATTATGGATTTGGACCAAATTTGGTACACATACCCATCCAACTTTAAATACTCCAAAGGTTTCAGGGGAAGGGACTGATAGAGAATGATGGGGGCTCAGTCCAACCACATCCAGAGAGAAACATGAATCCCACCCACAATTGATCTGGACCAAAATTGATACACATGATCCAACTTGAAATATTGGTGAGGCAAGGAGGGTTGATAGAAACTGGTGGAGAGCCAAGTGATCTCCACCAATGATGGATCTGCACCCAGCCTGGAATATAAGAACATAAGAACATAAGAAGAGCCATGCTGAATCGGACCTCAGCCCATCTAGTCCAGCATTCTGTATCACACAGTGGCCCACCAGTTGTACACGGGGATCTCGAGCAGAAGGGAAGGCAAAACCCTGACCTGCTCCCGACCCCCCACATACATACCCTTCATGATCCAACATAAAATACTGGGGGAGTTGGGCAGGGGGCTGATAGAGGATAATGGGAATTGAAGTCCAGACATATCCAAAGAGACATGTGACTCCCAGCCAAGACTGTGGGTGCAGGTCTCCTCTTAACTGATCAGACAGGCTGCATCTCTCAACATCCTTATCCCTGAGGATGATGGGAGCTCCAAACCAACAAGAGGATGGTGGCTGAAGATGATGGGAGCTGCAAACCAACAAGAAGACTGACTAGTGATTGATTGTGAAGATATTGTCTTAAATGTTTTTAATTGTTTTCATGTATTTTATAATTCTATTTAAATTTGCATTTTGATTGTACTTTGTTTTATGGCATCAAATAGTTGCCTATGTGTAAGCAGCCTTGAGTCTCTTCTGAAGTGGAGAAAGGCAGGGTAGAAATGGTGTAAATCAATCAATCAATCAATCAATCAATCAATGTAAACGGTGTAAATGTAAATATATAAATAAATGGTGTAAATGTAAATAAAGATACGTATATGGTGTAAGTAAATAAATAATGGTGTAAATAAATAAATAAATAATAGTGAAGATGAACACCCCGAGTTGCAACCCAACCCAGCTGGGGTTGATGGGACTTGCAGTCTGCCAGGTGTGGTATTGATCACAATTGCAAGCAGCCACTTATGAGGCTAGGGGTAGATGCAGCTATATAGTTTTAATATATGCTAGTAGTGTAATAAAGCATAGCTACATATATTCTCAAAATCATCCCTGCATATCCGGGTCAAAAAGAAATAAGAGTCCTTCTGAACAAAAATCTTTGAAGAGCATACTAGGGTGTCCAGATCTAAAATAATGTCTGCACCTTTTCTTTTTGGATTTCTGCGGTTTTCATTATAATGTATGTCCTCTTTGGCATCTGGACATCCTCAGACTAACCAGATTTCCCAAGGGAGGCAGCTCTGTAATCCAAGTCCTGTCATCTAAAAATTCCCAGTTTTTGTTGCTGTTTTATGGTCTTTAACTATATGTAGCTCATCTAGTTTTTAAACTGAAAAACACATTTAACACCAGCTATTAAATCTGTGAAAAGAAAAATTGTTTCTATATGAGTTGTTTTGGAAATGGACATGTGATAACAGGAAACACAGTTGACTTCTATGTTCCTGTCTTCTTTTAAATTGACCCTATTTCCCCTTTTCCTACATTAAGACCACACTGCTATGTGAATGTGCAATGAACCCAAGGAGACATCTGAGAGAAGTGACTTGGGATTGCCCAGCATGATACAATTGGGTGGCAGCAGTTTCATTGTTAGTATAAGATACCTTGTGTTCATATCAGACAAGATCCTATGTCAGGGTTGTGTAGCACACGTCTCCATATGTGGAGTTATACACTGATTGTGCCGTGCGACTCTTGTTTTGAGTAGCAATGTCGGTTGAGCAACTAAATGCACAACCAAATGAACATGTGTATCATCACTTCCAGTGTACATGCTGATGCATAGTGGCACCACATGCTCAACTGTATGTCTGTGAAATTAAACTGGAATTGAACTGACTTGAAACTAAAAAATGACTAACTGTTTGCATAAAAACCAGGAGGATTCCAGCTATTATATCATACTGAAGGAAGAATTCCTCATAATATATGCAACTTGTGCAACTCACATTAAGTATGATGTGAGTGTGCAATGAGTGGAAATGTTCACTCTAATGCAAGTTCTTTGGGAGAGTTCTTTAGCTGTTTATTTATGTGTCAGTGGCTAAACAAATCTTGCCAAGAAAACCCTGTGATAAGTTCACCGTAGGGTCACTATAAATCAAAAGTGATTTGAAGGCACACAGCAACAAGAAATTAACTAACACACAATAGCCACCTTGAACCCCAACATCAGGAGAAAGATGGGATAAAAATAAAGTAAACAAAAATAAATCACATTTGCAATAAGTGCAATTGTCCCTGGGTCATTCAATTTGATAAAGCTTTTTAATGCCTCTGGACTCCTTTCGCATAATAAACTTTTCATGTTATATTCATGGACATTATGATTTAAATTCAGTTGCTAGTTCCAGCTAGAGCAGGGACCTCATCACATGGGGTGGGAGGCTGAGGGGAAGCATGGAAAAGCAGAGGAACTGTTTTGTTTTGTTCTCTCCCATACCTTTCTGACTTCAGGGATGGTAGCCATTCCACGTCCCTTCCCATCTTTACCTGCTTCCCTCTGGCTTCTGACATTGGGGGTCTTCTCTTCATTTCCCTGCAGTGGCGCAATGGAGTCCCACAGGCGACCACCAGAAGTGGCCTTGCGTCATGTGATGGCCTCCAAGGGACTCTTTTTCAGCAGCACAGAGAAACAGAGAGAAGGCTGCATGGGATGAAGTCCTAAACCAGTTGCTGACTAGTAAAGTCAACATATATGTGAATCCCAGCAATTCAATCAATCTGCTTTAGTTGGGAGTAGCAGGAGGTTCTGAGAGCCAGGGTGGTATAGCGCTTTGAGAATTATACTGCAACTCTGGAGACCAGGGTCCAATTGCCTACTTGGCCATGGAAACCCACTAGAAACCCAGGAGAGCCTTGTCATAGCCCCCCTCCAGGCCTCTGTGACTCCAGTTGATACGTTGTTGCTGTTGTTTGTTCGTTTTGGCAATGAATGTTTGCCACTTTGCACTTTTCTCTGTAAACCGACCTAGTCCCTTTGGAGAGATAGGGCAGATTATAAATAAATATTATTATTATTATTATTAGATGACCTTGGGCGAGTCACATACTCTCAGCCCCAGAAAACCTTGTCATAAGTGATAAGGTCACCTTCGGATCATGATATGTTGGAAACAACTTGCAGGCACACATTAACAAAGCAGATAGATTTTGGTCTACGTTCTGCATATTCTATAACTTTTCAGTATCATCAATGACTATACAGTACCTTTTAAGGAAATGCATTGACAAATTAATTCAGAAACCACTTTTTCCAAGACCTGCATCAAATGACATTTGGCAAGTATTGCTATTAATTGTTTTAAAGAGATGTCTGATCTTTAAAGAGCAGCATTAGTTATTGTGTTGCATGAGATCAGCATGTAGATGACAGAGCCATTTTATTAGCTGAGAGGAGATTATGAAAGCCATTGCAAAAGTTCTAAAATAATTCAATCAAATATTTTAGTATTAAATTGGGCAGGTCTACCAAAACATTTAAATGGACATTGCCACAGTAGATTTCCTTTAGGGAAATGTAGACATCATAAGCACTACTCTGTGAAGTACATTAGAAATCCAAACTTGAAATCCAAACTACTTGACCAGCCAAAAGGCACAACAGCAAAAGAGAATGGTCATTCAGTGGTTCCCAATCTGTGCTTCGTGGACCACCAGTGGTCCCCAAGAATGTAAATATGGTCTGTGGCCTCATCATTACTACATCATTGCCTCGAAACCATGTGGCAAGGAGAGCGATTGGTCTCATGAAACTCTTTTATTGTGCCGAGACAATGGGGATGTCGGGAGGGGAGAGGCTGACTATCCACAAAAGATTACTACTACCACATCAGCTCTAGATTATTAAATATGGTTTTCTGTGAGTGAGGAGATGGCAACTCCTTGATGGCATATGTTCTGTATCAAAAACTAGATCTGACGTGGTCTATCCAATGCAATTTTCTGAATCAGGACCCCAAATAACCAAATCAAATCTAAAGTTGATCAAAAACTAATTTTTAACCCTTTTGGTACTAATGTTGGTGAGTGGTCCCTGGTCAAAAAAAGGTTGGGAATCACTGCTCTACAATGAATGAGGTTGGGGGCACACCTCTCCCCCCCCCCCCAAACTCACAAAGTGAAAAACAACAAAGAAATTACTTCTTTTGAGAGAGAGAACATTTCACTGAGAATTTCTAGATCTTCCAGCACAATTTTAAGGTCAGCATCCACTGGAAACTTACCCTAGAATGACATATGAGGACCTAGAGATTCCTAGAGAGTACAATTTAAAACAAATCTATGAATAATCAAATTCACAAAAGTCACAACTGCAGAGGGACAAATGTATGGTACACATACACACACACACTACCTGCTTGTGGGACTTTAGTTCTTTTGTATATTCTCTTCCCTTCCCTCTCCTCCTGCTGTTGTTTAGCCATCTGCACTAATGTAACATGAGGGGGGACAGCTTGGGCCAGAAAAGCCATCGGTCCCTCTGGCAGTCCTTTTAAGCCGGCTGTGTTGGTTTGCATTGGCACACATTCCCTTTCATCCCTTCCCAGGCCTTTGTCAATGGCAGCAACAGAATGCCTTGGCAAATTTCAATTCCCTTTAGGCAGCATCTCTCATCTCAATTTGCAATAGCGTTATGGAACGATAGCTTTAGCCCAGGCACCATGTGTTAACTCTCCCAGTAGGAATGAGGCATCTTTGTGCCTTTTGTTACTGAAGTCAGAAACAATTGGGGGGGGATGGGGAACGACAAATGACTAATCACAGAAGGAAAAACTAGATTTTAATCTTAGCGATGAAACAATATGGGTAGTGAAAGAGAGAGATGTGTGAGTGTGCTAAAAGTCCTACTTTTAAATAATCTGGCAGTTATCGTGCCCAATGTTAATGAACAGTTCAATTATTTTTCACATCTGATATCTGTTTAATGCTTGATTGAAGATCTAAACCAGGCAAAGAATTAAACGACTATTGCAGCAGCAAGGAACAGATGTGTATGTAAGCAAATAAATCTCTAAAATGAAGAAAAATGATACCTGAATGGGATGTTTAAAAATATAAATCAGGACTTGTGAAATGAGAAATTACATTTTGTTCTCACTGAATGAAATTATATTTCCATGTATATATTTCATTACCAAGGCCAGTCTTCAGATTAAATGAAAATCACAACTTAGAACTACAGGGTACAGCTATAGGTACTTGCTTGGTGTATTCTTATGCAAATTTGTTCATAGGTAAATGTAAAGGTTTTAACATGACATTGTGTCCAGTCGTGTCCGACTCTGGGGGTTGGTGGTCATCTCCATTTCTAATCCAAAGAGCCGGTGTTGTCCGTGGATACCTCCAAGGTCATGTGGCCAGCATGACTGCATGGAACACTGTTACCTTTCCGCAGAAACCGTACTTATTGATCTACTCACATTTGCATTTTTTTCGAACTGCTAGGTTGGCAGAAGCTGGGGCTAAAACCAGGAGCTCACACTCCTCCCCAGATTCGAACTTGCAACCTTTCGTTCAAGAAGTTCAGCAGCTCAGCGGTTTAACCCACTGCGCCACCGGGGGCTCCTAATCTGTCCATGGGCAAACTATAAAGCAACATCCTCAAAGAGGCAAGTAACAAACCTATCATATTGAAGCAAGATATTGATGACATCTTTGTGGTCTGGACTAAGGAAAATACTATCCATGGCACAATCAAGTTTCCATATATCTGTTTTCTTGATGTCCTCCTCACCACTGAGAATCACAACAGTTTCAACAATAAACCTATTGATGCTGGGACTTCAGTTCACTAGATCCTGCCAAGCACATAAAAAGTAATACAAGCTGAGTATGCTTTACCTGGAATTAAAAAATGCAAAATACTCAAAAATCTGAAATTGTCCACATTGGTACACAAACTTTGTTTAATGCACAAAAGTATTAAAAATACGCTGTCACCTTATTTTCAGACTATACATATAAGGCGTAGATGAAACATACAAGAATGTTGTATTTAGACTTGGATCCCATCGGCCAGATATTTCATTATGTAAATTCAGGTATTCCAACAAAAGTATTCAAAACACTTCAAGCCCCAAGCATTTTATATGAGGGAAATTCAACCTGTATTATCTACAGCTTGCCTTTGAGAATTAGACACATTTATAACACTGAAGAAAACAACTATAAAATTGATGTCAACATCAGAAGACCAACCATCATTTCTCCACAAAGGACATGAGTCAAGGAAAAAGCCACAAAGCATTCAATTAGTGGTTGATTTCCATCCAGCGGTTTCTAACTAGAATACGGTAATTAAAGAAAGCTATCTATGGCTATTGCAAATTCGGAATGTTTAGGCAGAACCATCTGCCTTGAGTCATAGCTTTCTATGGACTAACAACTCTAAGGAGTTATTGTAGGTGTTTCGGGGTGTATGGCCATGTTCTAGAAGCCTTCCTGCTTGACGTTTCGCCTGCATCTATGGCAGGCGAAACATCAGGAGAGAACGCTTCTAGAACATGGCAATACAGCCCGAAAAACCTACAACATCCCAGTGATTCCAGCCATGAAAGCCTTTGACAATTTCACTCTAAGGAGATTGCTAATTAAAACTGTCCCAAAAACATCAGCCAGTAATCCAGAACCACACTCTTCCTTTCTCTGTATGTAACATAAGCAGACTGTCACTTTTAGAAGCACAGACTGGTAGGACCTACTAAGTTAATATATCACTGGCTGTTCCTACAGCCTTATTTATATGATTGAACATAGACAGAACTGCCCCAGTCCTGTGTGCACACTTCGGAAACCATAAATATGCTATTCTAAGCAGCGAGCCAGGTTACCAGTGGCCAGGAATTTTAGGAACATCACAGCTTCTTTGATATGTTCCTGTTTGGTGTTGAGATACCATCTTCTTTGGACATTTTGGACATAAGGGAAAAAGTTTAGGTTTATAAACTAAAAGTTGTAAGGCAGCGTGGCCCCAACTGAAAGGATAATTGTGGAATTGTGCACTGGGCTTGCACCTTACCTTTGCTTATAGCTCATTTAGTGACATTGGAAGAACTGGCACATCATACCTAGCATACCTTTCAGTTGAAAAAAAAAGGAAATGGTACTTTGAGCATCACCCTTAATAATAATCTGTATAATAATCTTTATTTGTACTCCTCCATCTTTTCTATTTAAGGTTGGCACTTCTCTTACTACACTGAATTGCCTGTCGGTAGCTGAATTCTTGTTTTCATTCGGTCAAAGAATTTCCCCTGATGCACACCGAACAGTTGTGCCATTGGCCATAGCAACCGGTCTGGAAAAATGTGGAATGGATGGCTGCCCAAGGTTGCTCTATATTTCTCTGTGTAAAATGTCTGAGGAAAATGGGGTGAAGGGTGGGAGATCAAACTCCATGCTGTTACATGATCCATTTCAAAATCCCAGAGAATTTGAAGAAACAGTTAGCTTTCAGGAGAAGAAATGTTATTCTTTCCTGACTTGGCTGTGACAGGCCTTTCAGTGTCCCAGTAGACATTCAGTCAGGAGGGTAACCAATAACCATGTTTAGTTGCTGTCACAGCAAAACTACAAGACTCTTAAAAGTCAACAGCTATATTGTGCCACATGACCTATCATAGAATTGAGCTAGATGACCTAAAAATGCCTAGGGAGGATACTTTTGTTAGACGAGGTTAAATGAATCCACATATACTGCTTGCAAATATAATATACATGAATATTGCTTTTTTGTTGTTTCAGATATTTTGTTACAATGATTTTCTGCAGCCTCCACTTGCCCATTTTTTGTTAACACTTTGTTTGGACTTCTCCCATCATTGGCCAGCAAGTGGATCCCTATCAGATGAAAAACTAACATACTCGTATATACTTGAGCATAAGCCAACCCAAATATAAGCGGAGGCACCTAATTTTACCACAAATAACTGGCAAAATGTATTGACTTGAGTATAAGCCAAGGGTGGGAAATGCAACAACTACTGGTAAATTTCAAAATAAAAATAAATACAAATAAAATTACATTAATTGAGGCATCAGTAGGTTAAATGCTTTTTGAATATTTACATAAAACTGTAATTTAAGATAGGATTGCCCAACTCTGATTAAACTAATATTCTAACCTTATTCAATGTAAATAACAATAAAGAGAGTAAAATAATGAATGTAATAACAACAATAATGGAGTCAAATAATGGAAATGTAATAATAATAGAGTAAAATAATAAATGTAATAATAATAATAACCCAGCAAAATCATAACTAACATTGACTTGAGTATAAGCCAAGATGAGCTTTTTCAGTCTAAAAAAGGGCCAAAACCCCAGATTATATACGGTATATATATATTGGAGCAGAGTAATAAGTCCTTTTTTGAGCTCTTTCCGGGAATTGTTGTGGTCCTCTTGGTACTAATTCCCTAGAGAGCATATGGTGGGTTGGGGGATTATTGCCTACAAGCGGCATTTTCCCTTTGCTCAGTTCTTTACCTTCTTTCAGCCTCATCCATCAATCCCATTCACACCAACAGGAATCTCCTTACTGAATAAAATCAACACTGAGCATCTTTATAGATACCTAGGCTTTAGTGCACAAGGGATTCTCTTTTTCTTCTTCCTGTGCAGCGTTGCTGACAACTTAGATCAATTCCTCATCTCAATCAATGGGCAAAAATCAATTCCTATCTCCTGAATCAGTACACCTGCTACTGCTGCTGTCTCTGTATAATATCCGACTGTCATTTCTTTCTCACTCCACACAGGAAAGAAGCTGGGTTTCTCTTTGTAAACAGCGATTGTTCCTTTTAACATTGAAACCATTCGGGGATGGAAAAGGCGGTCTTTATTCTCCTCTTTTTTTCTGGCTAGGTCAGACCCTGGAGGATTTCTTGGCTCTTGTTTAGAAGCTCCAGGGTCCATTGTGAAAGAGGATTTATGGCCGAAAGGAAGAAGCCCATCTGCAGGCTGGAAGAGGCTTCCATTGTTTCTTTTTTTTCTTATGTGTGTGTACATAGACACATACACACTCTATCTTTACTCCACCTTTGGTCTTTCTGTGAAAAACTAATTTTTATTCAGCACCATCTCTGATCTAAAAGGGGGGAAATGATTCCAGCTACTACAGATGGACTGTCAAAAGTGCTGGCGAGCAGCTAGAAATCCAGAGCAGTGGCTAGTAGAGAGATTAGTAAGGAGAGAGACAGGGAAGGGAAGAAGGGGAGGAGGCAGCACAAGGGAAGGCTTGTCCCTGGCACAACAGCTGGTGACTAAGGGATGGAAATTACTGCTGCCATATAGCATTAATAAGCACTGATGTTGTACTGCACGCGGTGCAACTAGAACATAGCATGGCGGAGAAGGAGAATAGAGTGGCAATAAGGGTTGGAAACAGGAGAGCAAGAAAAGGAGAAATATTTATCCACCAATCCACCGCATCCGTAAGCAGATCTGAGTGTTCAGAGCATCTCCATTTTCACAGCGATAAGAAGTACAGGACCATCGCAAGAGGAGTGGGGGGTTAAAAACACTTTTGTTTTACCCAAAAGAACAACTTTCCAGGAATCTCTAATTTTTCCAGAACGTTTTGACAATGTAATAATTTCACTGGAGCTCCCAGTGGTGCAGTGGGTTAAACCACTAAGCTACTGAACTTGTTGACCGAAAGGTCACAGGTTCGAATCCAGGGAGCAGCGTGAGCTTCCGCTGTCAGCCCCAGCTTTTGCCAACCTAGCAGTTCAAAAACATGCAAATGTGAGTAGATCAATTGGCACCATTCTGGCAGGAAGGTAACGGCACTCCATGCAGTCATGCTGACCACAAGACCTTGGAGGTATCTATGGACAATGCTGGCTCTTCGGCTTAGAAATGGAGATAAGCACCAACCCCTGGAGTCAGACATGACTGGACTTAATGTCAGGGAAAAACTGCCCTTGATATGCTGTATAAGGTTATTTTCCTCTTTAGTTGCTCTTATCTGTATCTATCTTATCCTCTATGACTTCAGCACTCTATCCTATCACAACATTTTACTTCTCATGATTTCTTTTACATATGTTTTGCTGTCATTTGATGTAAAATGCACACCTAATGTGTCTAAGCACAGCAGTTTAGCCCGCTGCGCCACTGGGGGCGAAAAATCTTTTAGTCTAAAATAATTCTTTAAAATGGTAGACCTATTTTGGCAGATTCTGGGTTCAGCGACTTTGATAGTTACTTTCAGGCTAAAATACAGAGTGGATTCGTTGGCCTCTGACACTGAAGTCATGAGTTGGCGCTGATTGTGTGCCATCCAGCAGCTGTGATTGAAGGGATGGCTCCCTCTGAGTTACTACATTGCTATATAATGCATATCAGAATTTTCCAAAATTAGGAATATTATTGTTCTTGTCATTAAAGAGCTGTAAAAAAGCAAGTTGTTGAATTCTAACTTTTGCCCATTTCAGGTAAGATTTTCTAGTCCTAAAATCCACATTTTCTTCCTGTCCTGTCCCTTCATGCATTCTATAAAACACATTTCTACTTAGCAGAATTATATATCTGGGGATGTTTGAAAGATTTGCCGGCTGCTTGCCAGCCAGCACAGTCTATAGTGAAATGGTGTCAGGTGGCAATTAAATCCCTTATCTCTTCCCTTCAGCAGTTTGTTCATTCACTGCTATTCCTGGCAAACAAACAAATAATTAAAGATACATTTAAAAGGGAGCAGAGTTTTGCTGTAAGAAGAATATTTCAGTAGAGAACAATTGGGTTCTTCTTTTTGAGGAGTTGAGGAGAGGACAAACAGAAGGCCAATGTACGGCAGCTTGGCCCTCTGCATTATTTTTAAAATCTGCGTTCAGTTTAAAGTAAGCTGTATTAATGTGAAATATGTACTTGGTAGAGAGACAGAAATGGCTAGTTGAACCCTCATATAATGGTATCTGGTGATTCTTAAAAATGGAACATAATGTGCCTGGTATGGTAACTGTGGCTAAGAAAAAAGAGCATCTAAATTAGAAAGGAAATAGTTCATGCAGACATCAGAACTGAAAACAAAGGGATGAAAAAGATTAAGAAATATCAAGATTGATCCATTGAAATGTAATTGTTTTTGTTCAGAGGTTGAAAAACCTGTTGTGGTTTCAGTAATTATAGATGCTTCTGGGATCAGTTCTAGACAGAGTGATAAACATCAAAAATAACATTGTCATAGACAGGATCACAGTTATAGCACAGTTATAAATCATAAAATTGGAAGAAACCTTATGGGCCATGTAGTCCAACCCCCTGCCAAGAATCAGGAAAATCGCATTCAAAGTAGCCCCAACAGATGACCATCCAGCCTCTATTTAAAAGCCTCCAAAGAAGAAGCCTCCACCACAATCCAGGGCAGATAGTTCCACTGCTGAACAGCTCTCACAGTTAGGAAGTTCTTTCTCATGTTTAGGTGGAACCGCTATCCCTGTAGTTTGAAGCCATTGCTTCATGTCCTAGTCTCCAGGGCAGAAGAAAATAACCTTGCTCCCTGCTTCCTATGACTTCCTCTCACATATTTATACATGGCCATCAAATTGTTCAATCGTTTAAATTCTTTAATTTGTCTCCTGTATGTTCTCTGTTTTTATATGTTATGCTTGTAAACCGCTCCGAGCCTCCGGGGAGTGGCGGTATAGAAGTTGAAATAATAATAATAATAATAATAATAAATGTGTCCTCTCAGCCTTCTCTTCTGCAGACTAAACATGCCCAGCTCTTTAAGCTACTCTTCATAGTGCTTGTTCTCCAGACCCGTGATCACTTTAGTTGCCTTCCTCTGGACATGTTCCATCTTTTCAACATCTCCCTTCAATTGTGGTGCCCCGAATTGGACACAGTATTCCAGGTGTGGTCTGATCAAGGCGGAATAGAGAGATAGCATGACTTCCCTGAATCTAGACCTTATACTCCTATTTATGCAGGCCAAAATCCCATTGAGGATAGTGGCTTTACATGCAACATGTCACATTATCTAACAAAGCCTCATGGAGTCCTAGATATGTATTGTCAAAGGCTTTCATGGCTGGAATCACTGGGTTATTGTGAGTTTTTTGGGCTGTATGTCCATGTTCCAGAAGCATTCTCTCCTGAAATTTCATCTGCATCTATGGCAGGCATCCTCAGAGGTTGTGACGTTGTGAAACCTCACAACCTCTGAGGATGCCTGCCATAGATGCAGGCGAATCATCAGAAGAGAATGCTTCTGGAACTGGCCATATAGCTCGAAAAATTCACAACAATCCAGATTCCTAGATAGCTAAACAGAACTTGATTCATTAGTGATCCAAAATATAGTATAGACTGTGGATCTGAGAAGAATGCCTCTAATATACTGTATGTGACCATTGGACACATACAGTATATTAGAGAAATATCCAAAGACTTGTAAAAAATTAAATTAAGTGAATTAAGACCACAACAAAACAGTTAATCTACAAAAAAAAAATTAATAAGAAATGGAGGTGGTCAGCCAGCAGTGGGAGGGGGGGTTTCCCAGTGTTTTGCATCGAGTGTCACATGTATGACTATCTGCCTGCCGGGCAGAAGTCTTGGGTGTGCGTTCGCTGCAGTGAGCTCCTGGCTCTCAGGGAACGTGTTTCTTCCCTTGAAGCCAAGGTAGCAGACCTGGAGAAGCACAGAGAGGAAGTGAGGCTGGAGGATAAGATCCCCAGAGATGCAACAGGAGCATCCCACTCCGTGATGAGCAGCCCTCCAGCTGCCTTGGAAAATGGGTGTCTTGGGGAGGGAGAACATCAGTCTGAGGAAGAGGGACCGGCTCCCTCAGTTGGGACCCCTTCCTCAGAGGCTGTGCCCATATCTTCATGCACCGAAGATACTTCTCGACGGGTGGTAGGAGGTGGGCTTCTTTTTTTTAAAAAAAAAAAAAGTTTTATTGGGTTTTCAACAGAAGTAAAATCAAACACACAGACAAACCAACATACATCCCCTCCATTTCCTCCTCCCCCCTCCCCCCATCCGGAGCCTATTATACAAAAATGACTTCCACTGCCCACTTCCCCGCCATTCCATCTAATAACTCTTAGATATTTTTGTTATTACTTAATCTCTTGGCTTATCTAACCAGGTCACCATTTCCATTATTTACAAATATCGTCATTTATATATTCTTTCATATTTTTCAGACTTTTTAAATAGTCTATTAGGGGTCCAATTTGTAGCTTCCTCTGTAGTATTGTGACAGTCCAGGTGGGCTTCTTGTAGTAGTGATTCGATTGTCCGGAACATAGAAAGCTGGGTTTGTGATGGACGTGATGACCGCATGGTAAATTGCCTGCCGGGTGCAAAGGTCGTGGACATTACGAGGCATCTAGATAGGCTGGCAGATAGTGCTGGGGTAGAGCCAGTGGTCATGGTACACGTTGGTACCAATGACATTGGGAAGGCTAAGCGGATGGTCCTGGAAGCCAAATTTAGGTTGCTAGGTAGAAGATTAAGGTCCAGGACCTCAAAGGTAGCATTCTCGGACACGCTACCTGGTCCACGCGCAGGGACAGCTAGACAGGCAGAGCTCACGAGCTTCAATGCGTGGATGAGGCAGTGGTGTCGAGAGGAAGGTTTTAGATTTGTTAGGAACTGGGAACATTTTCAGGAAAGCCAGACCTGTACAAAAGGGACGGGTTACACTTGAACGAAAAATGGAACCAGACTGCTGGCGACTAATATTAAAAAGATTTCAGAGCAGCTTTTAAACTGATTCCTAGGGGAAAGTCGACAGGAGCTGGGCAGCTTCCGGTTCGAGAGGGTGAAATGCCAAGTATGGAGGATGAAATCCATACACAAATGGCTGAGTCAACAGAAAAGATAGATAGTAGTAGTCGAGAGGTAGGACATGGTAGGCCTTCTACAAATTCTCACAAACAGCCAAAGTTGAAAGTGCACCAGAGAAATAAATATAAATGTCTGTACGCAAACGCTAGAAGCCTTCGAACAAAAATAGGGGAGTTGGAATATTTGGCAAAAGAAAAAAATATTGATATTATTGGCATAACAGAAACCTGGTGGACGGAGGAAAACAAATGGGACACAAAGATTCCAGGTTATAAACTGTACAGGAAAGACAGGAGAGGGAAAAATGGTGGCGGTGTGGCCCTGTACATAAATGAAGAGCTAGAATCTCATGAATTAGAACTTCAAGAAATTTCAAACTCACCTACAGAAACATTGTGGGTAAAAGTCCCAGGACAAAAAACTAATCTAGCACTAGGGATCTGCTATCGCCCTCCCAACCAAACTCCAGAGGCAGACTGCTATCTGGAAAACGAAGTTAAACAGGCCTCAAAAAGAAATACATTAGTCATAATGGGGGACTTCAACTATCCCCAAATAGATTGGCCAAATTCTTGTTCTACATGAAAGAGAGACAAGGTTCCTCGACATGCTAGCTGATTATTCCCTTGAGCAGATGGTCATGGAACCAACCAGGGGAAAGGGGATCCTGGACTTGGTACAAACTAATGAACAAGATCTCGTTCAAGATGTCCTTGTAGCTGAGCCCATAGGTACCAGTGACCATAACACAATAACCTTCAACGTAAGTTTAGATAGCAAACTGTCAGTGAAAACTAACACGGAGACATTAAACTTTCACAAAGGGAATTTCACCAAAATGAGAAAAATTGTAAAGAACAAACTAAAAGGAGCAGTAAAAAAAAAATCAAATCCCTCCAAAATGCTTGGAAACTGTTTAAAAATACCTTAAAACAGGCCGAACTAAAATGCATTCCAATAAAAGAAAGAGGCATGGAAAGTCCAAAAGGACACCAGTATGGCTTACAAATGAAGTAAAAGATGTGATTGGAAAGAAGAAAAACTCATTTAAGAAATGGAAGGCTCTTCCTACCGAGGAGAACAGAAAGGAACACAAGCTCTGGCAAACTAAATGCAAAGCAACAGTCAGGAAAGCCAAGAGAGATTTTGAGGCACACATAGCAAAGAATATTAAAAAACAACAAAAACTTCTTTAAGTACATCAGAAGCAGGAACCCAACTAGAAAAGCAGTTGGGCCACTCGACGACAATGGTCAGAAAGGGAAAATCAGCGAAGACAAGGAGATTGCTGAGCGGCTAAATGACTTCTTTGCCTCCGTTTTCACACAGGAGGACAGACAACATATGCCTGCAGCTGAGTCAGTTTTTCAGGGAGAGAATTAAAAGAATTAAAACAGATAGAGATAAACAAGGAGGATGTTCTCATATGCCTTACTAAACTAAATGTCAACAAATCACCAGGTCCAGACGGCATCCACCCAGAGTTCTTAAGGAACTCAAGTGTGAAATTGCTGAACTTCTAGCTAAGATATATAACCTTTCTCTAAGATCAGGCACTGTACCCGAGGACTGGAGGAGGCAAATGTAACACCGATCTTCAAGAAAGGATCCAGAGGTGATCCAGGAAATTATAGACCAGTCAGTTTAACCTCAGTTCCAGGCAAAGTGATGGAAACCATTATTAAAGAAAAAATTACCAAGCACATAGAAGAACAGGCATTGCTGAAAGAAAATCAACATGGTTTCTGCAAAGGCAAATCATGTCTTACTAACTTGTTAGAATTCTTTGAGGGTGTAAATAAACACATAGATAAAGGGGACCCAATTGATATTGTTTACCTTAACTTTCAAAAGGCTTTTGACAAAGTCCCTCACCAAAGGCTCCTAAATAAGCTCTTCAGCCATGGAATCAGAGGACAGGTCTTGTCCTGGATTGGAACCTGGCTAAACTGTAGGAAACAAAGGGTGGTAATAAACGGACATTTCTCTGGGTGGAAAGAGGTGAGAAGTGGCGTACCCCAAGGTTCAGTTTTGGGTCCGTTACTTTTTAATTTATTCATTAATGATCTGGATGTAGGAGTGAATTCTGAGGTAGCAAAGTTTGCAGATGACACTAAATTGTTCAGGGTAGTTAAAAATGAAACTGATTGTAAAGAGCTCCAGAAAGATCTCTCGAAATTGAGTGAATGGGCAACAAAGTGGCAAATGCATTTTAACCTAAACAAGTGTAAAGTCATGCACATCAGGGCAAAGAACCCCAACTACACCTACAAATTGATGGGGTCAAAGCTTTCCGAGACAAACCAGGAAAGGGATCTTGGGGTTTTGGTGGACAGCTCAATGAAGATGTCAACCCAGTGCGCTGCAGCAGTGAAAAAGCAAATTCTATGCTTGGCATGATCAGGAAGGGAATCGAAAATAGGTCAGCAAATGTTGTATTACCTCTCTACAAATCTATGGTAAGGCCACATTTGGAGTACTGTGTACAATTCTGGTCTCCCACACCTTAAGAAGGATATAACGGAACTGGAAAAGGTACAGAAAAGGGCAACAAGAATGATCCAAGGGATGGAGCGGCTCCCTTATGAAACCAGGTTGCAACGCCTTGGTCTTTTCAGCCTTGAAAGACGGCGTTTAAGAGGTGACTTGATCGAAGTGTATAAAATCATGCATGGGATAGAAAAGGTGAATAAAGAAAAACTATTTTCTTTGTCACAAAACACTAGGACTAGAGGGCACTCCTGAAGCTCCAAGGTAGGAAAATTAGGACTAATAAAGGGAAATATTTCTTCACCCAGAGGGTCATTGGGTTATGGAACTCACTTCCAGAAGAGGTTGTGACAGCTGTCAGCCTGAACAACTTCAAGGCAGGATTAGACAGATTCATGGATACCAAGTGTATCGGTAGTTACTGAAAAGGACATTCAAGTGCCACCTCGGAGTTGGTTGAGGTAGGCAGGATTTCCCTGGGTACTGGTTGTGGGGGGTCGGGAGCAGGTCAGGGTTTTGCCCTCCCTTCTGCTCGAGATCCCCGTGTACAACTGGTGGGCCACTGTGTGATACAGAATGCTGGACTAGATGGGCTGAGGTCCGATTCAGCATGGCTCTTCTTATGTTCTTATGTTCTTATGACACCAGAACCACGCTGCTCTCCCTCTCTGTTATCTGGCTTCCCTAACCAGGGGAGAAATTGTGTTGTGGAATAGAGAACAAATGCCTGTAATCCCTTCCCATGATCAACAGCTAGTTGTTCAAAGAGGCAGTGTGAGCCCAGTGGCACCTGTAAAGAAGTTTGGAAGCAGAGTTTATTTTTAGCACCTTCCTTCTGCTGGATAACAGGTACATTTTCCTTCTCTTTTGTTGAACAATGCCTCAAGTGTCTTTCTCGATGGACTGGCACCTTGTCGTGGTGAGGGGGCTTGCGTGTTCCAATGAACCTGCGGGCGCAACGACTGGAGTCGTGCACTCCCAGGAGTGGCCACGGGGGAGATTCCAGACCAAGCACAGTCCAAAGACCCAAAGACCTCAATGGCGGAGCGGGCGGAGGATAACATGGTACATGTTACAACGGCTGTGAAGGTAGAAGAAGGCTGCAACAGACTGAGAAGCCATGGTCATTGTGTTAACTATGCCACCAGTGGAACCTCACTCTGTGAAGACTGTGTGTTGATCAGTTGTGCACTGACTTCCACACATTAAAAAAACTCACGCACAGGCATCTTCCAAGAAAATTAAAAACAAACCAACAAAAGTCCCAAGGCGATCAGCAAGTGGTGACAGGGGCAGGACTGTGAAATCTGGAAGCCCCTAGTCACAGACTGGCACATGTCACAGTCACAGACTGGTGGTGGATACAGTCTCAGTCGTTCTACCTCAAGGACGAGGAGCTGAGTAATTTGGCAGCTGTATCCATGACTGAGTAGCCCTTTTGAGGATCCACTCTGCTCACCCCACATGGGGAAGGGGCTAGAAAAGGTGCCCTAAACATAGTCTGCCTCTCCTATCTTTGACTGGACTGCCATGTCCAGTGGGGTCACCACCCTGTGGCCAAAAAAGAAAAATGAACTTTGGAACATGGAATGTACGGACACTGATGGACAACACCCCGAACACAGAACTGCTATCATTACAAGGAAGCTGGGATGCTTCAGCATCGACATAGCAGCACTTCAGGAGACCCAGAGAGCAGGAGAGGCACAGCTGAAGGAAGAAAAAGGAGGCTACACCTTCTTCTGGAAGGGACTGACTGAAGAAGAACAAAGAATACACTGAGTTAGTTTTGCTATCAGAAATGATCTGGTGAAGCATCTGACGGAAGCACCCACTGGCATCAACGAATGACTCTCAACCCTCCAAATTGAACTTGGCAAAAACCAACAGGCAACCATCATAAGTGCCTATGCACCAACACTAGATGCTGATGAAGACATCAAGGAAAATTTTTAACTGTCAGCTGGACACCGTCCTATCGGAGATACCTAAGGAGGACAAAATCATCCTCCTGAGGGACTTTAACACAAGAGTCGGATGAGACTTTGACCTGTGGCCAGGGACCATAGGAAAAGATGGGGTTGGAAACAGCAACTAGAATGGCATCCTGCTTCTCACCAAATGTGTGGAACACAACCTTGTAAAAAACACTGGGCAACCTTACTAGAAAGCACAAAACCAAAGAGGTAAAAAAAAGCCTACTGCAAGGTAAGTTTACTCAAAGTAATCCAGCTGCAAAGTAAATTTACTCAAAGTAATTCAGCTGCAAGGTAAATTTACTCAAAGTAATCCCAATCAAAAATGTGTAGAAATTGAATCAAGAAATTGAGTCAAGCCAACCTTGACTGAGACTGCCTTCCACCTGGAAACCAATGCCCTCACTGCAGGAGAAGATGCATATTAAGAATAGGGCCCCACATTCACTTACAGACCCACCACCAGTACACCAATCTTGGAGGACCATCATCCTCAGACAACAAGGGATCACCTAAGTAAATAAGTCAGTTTCTCGAGCTGATCAGCCAAGTGTTTGTATGAGTTTTACATGCTCTTGTTTTCTATTACATTTTATTTGATAATATGTTAGAGGCCCCTGTATTTTGGAAGATGGGGCACATAGATTCATTACTAGCTTATATTAGCCCATACAGTAAAGAATAGATAGGAATTAATGCAAAATACTAAACTTAAATCAAAACAGTGCTGGCTTGGAGTGGGTTCTTTCAAGGTATGTGTAATGTGAAGCAATATAAATTGAGTTATTTTCTAGGAGTGTAACACACACAACGATAAAACCGCCAACATTTCTACTACATGGAAACTTCAGATCCTTGAAGCCACTCAGAATCCAAGATATTTATAACTATTCTGAGTTTGTTCTTTCCCGTCGTGGGAAGATTTGCAGGTTAACCTGGGGGTATGTCAAGGAGAAGCTTGTGTGCTCAACATTGGGCAATATTTTGACTCTTTTAAGGCATGCTACTGTTTCCATCCTTGCTAATGCTTACTCAGCAGGAGGAAATCCATTTCCAATTCCATTTCATGTGTCATAGGCAGCAATTTTCTATGGATCATCTATCTTCTTATTTGCTCTATTCCGTCTGCATGGCTACAGCTTCAGCGTTGTATTGTTAAAGGCTCCAGATGCCTTTATATGTGTTTGTTTTCACTTGCGGTCACAATGGGATTAGCAGTCTTAAGGCTGTATGAACACTTGCCAGTTTTTATGTTTGCATATTTGGAAGTATGTTGCTTGTATCATTAGGCTTTGTGTGAATACACACCAGCAGCAGAATGTAATGGTACAAATATTCAGACAATTTGGCATGAAAGATTACCCAATTCTATTTGAAGGAGATACTTTGGATAATACTGGAGATACCACCTAATTTAACTACCATATATAAAATGGCCATGGTGGATCAGATCAAAGGCCTCGCTAGTCTTGAAGGTTATTCATACAACGTGTTTCAATTTTTCATTGACTTGGATCTCTTGAGGAGATCTAGCCAACCAGGAACACTTAGTTCCTACCCATGTTCTCCCGTAAACATTTCCCTTGGTCCCCCAAGCTGAGACAAATCCACACTCTGCCTTCATTTCTGGAGGAAAGTGCATATTGTGTGCCAAGAAGCCAAAGTACCAATATAAAAATATGGAATCAACAAGCGGCTAGGAAACATAACAGAAATCCTAGATACCACAAACTGAATTTTCCTTTTCGATTGTCCCCTGTTCTCAATCTGCGTATTCAGGGTGGGTTCTACTACACTGGGAATAAACACATTAACAAACACAACGTCATTGGAAGATATAGGACACAGCTTTTACTGGTTATGTCTGTAGCTAGGATTGGCACCTGTATAAGTCCTGATGCAGGCATTCATCTAAGCCAGCGCTGTCCAACTTCTCCTGGCCCAAGGGCCGGAATTGCGATCACTGATCACCTGGGCGGCCACAGGTGATCAGTGAGCAGGAGGCGTGGCCGCTCCCGGGGCATGGCCGGCCTCCTCGCGACCCGCCCATTTTCGGAGGGTTTCCCTGTGTGACGTTAGGGTGGGTGACGCCTGGCGTCACCCAGCCTAACGTCACCCAGGGAAACTCTCCCCCAAGCCTGGATGGCTCGCAGGGAAGCAGCGCTGGCACTCGCTTCCCCACGAGCCATCCAGGCTTGGGGAGGGTTTTCGCCCGGCACTCGCGAGACTTTGGTCAGAGGGGACGCGGAGCCGGCTAAAACTCCCCGCAGGCCTGGATGGCTGGCGGGAAGCGAGAACCGGCTCGCTTCCCGCGAGCCTTCCAGGCTTGGGGGGGAGGGTTTTAGCCCAGCACTCGCATCTCTTTGGTCAGAGGGACGGGAGCTGGGCGAAAACTCCCCCGCAGGCCTGGATGGCTGGCGGGGGAAGCGAGAACTGGCACTCGCGTCCCTCTGGCGCGGGGGAAAAGAGAGACGAAGGAGAAGGCAGCCAGCTGACTGCCTTCTCCTTCGTCCCTCCTCTTTCCCCCCGATCCCGAGCGCCGGCACGGGGAGGGGAAGGAGGAGGGCCGAAGGAGGAAGCAGCCAGCTGACTTCCTCCTCCGTTGCCCCTCCTCCTCCCCTGCGGACGCGCCGCGCTCCGACAGCGGGGGGGAAGGAGGAGGGGCGAAGGAGGAGGAGCCAGCTCTCTTCCTCCTCCCTGTATCGCCGCCTTGTCCCTCTCTCGGCGCCGCCGATGTGATGCAGTTTGCAGCGGCGCCGCCGAGAGAGGGAGAAGGGGGCGATACAGGGAGGAGGACGAGAGCTGGCTCGTCCTCCTACACTGCCCCCTTCCCTTTCTCGGCGCCGCCGATGCAAACTGCATCACATCGGCGGCGCCGAGAGAGGGAGAAGGGGCGGTGCAGGGAGGAGGAGCTAGCTCTCTTCCTCCTCCTTGTACCACCCTTGTCCCTCTCACCGCGCCCGATGCGATCCGGTTTGCATCGGCGACGCGGAGAGAGGGACGGAGGGCGGTGCAGAGAGGAGGAGCTGGCTCACTTCCTCCCTCCCTGCCCTGCCTCCCCCCTCCCCCAACTGCCTTTTTTTTTTCAAAAATTTTTAGAATTTTTTTAAAAAAATTAAAAATGGCGGTTGGGGGCATAGCGGGGGCCGTGTCCAACAGGCTGGGGGGGGGGGTGTGTATGGCCCCAGGGCCGCCAGTTGGACAGCCCTGGTCTAAGCTATTGATCAATTATCCTTTTCTTCTGGCCTGCTGCCAGAAACCTTCCAACAAACTGGAAAAAAATCGACGTGGTCCCCGTGACATTAGTGGGTCCAGGAAAGTCTTCAGCCCCTGAGGTGGTGAGACCAATGTTCCCCCAAATTCCTAATGGGGACCCTCATACCTTACCAATGCCAAGAGACCCCCGTAATAGATGTCTCCTGTCTATTGTTGCGACAAATAACAACAACATAGTTGGCAACATGTTAGTTCATTCATTGACTAGGGAAGCCAGGAGTCTGATGTTTCTGGATTGAGCCTCTGCCAGTGTTTATTTAAACTCATGCTGATTACAACGAGTCAGAACAAGAATTAGAATAATAAGAGAAATTTGAGAGAACTAGAACAGTAATAATTCTTATCTTTTTGTGCTCTTGGCTCTTAAAACTCCATCTGTTCTGATACTACTCTATCTTGTGCAGAGCTTGCTTTTCATCTAGGATGTACAGACACACACACACATGCATTTTATCAAGGTTAACTAATATTCTAAATCTGAAAACAGAGACTGTACTGAAGCTTCTGAGTTTGATTGGAGGCTTAAATCCTTATTTGTCCACAAACCACTACTTAAACTGAGTCAGTAATGTGAAGAGCATGTGCTTCCCCCTCATATATAGGCTGCATAATTTAGAAGAACATGGTGACTGACTTGGCCATGGTGGTCCATGCCTTAGTTACATCTAGAATGGACTACTGTAATGCACTCTACTTGGGGCTGCCTTTGAAGATGTTTCAGAAATTGCAGTTAGTACAAAGGTTGGCTGCCAGATTACTAAATGGAGCTAGCTATAGGGAACATACTATACCCCTACTCAAGCAGCTCCATTGGCTTCCGACAATTTTCCGGACGCAATTCAAGGTGCAGGTTGTTACTTACAAAGCCCTATATGGTTTTGGTCCAACCTATCTTCAAGACTGCATCTCTTTCTATAAACTGACATGGGCTTTGAGATCGGCAGGAGAGTTCTACTACCGTCTCAAGCGCGGTCGGTGGGGACAAGAGAGAGGGCCTTCGCTGTACTGACTCCCTGGCTCTGGAATAGCCCCTCAAAAGAGATTAGATTAGCCCCTACCCTTGACTTTCTCCAATCCAACCTAAAAACATGGATTTTTCAGCAGGCTTTTGGTTCGAGTAGGCTGAAACGGGCCCATATGAGGTTGACACATTGCATTTTAGTTGTGAATTGAAGGCAACTAGTTTTAGCTATAGATGGTTTGCTTTTAAAACTGTGTTTTTATTTTATTTTATATGTTGATAGTAGTTGCTTTTATAACTTTTTGTGATATTGTTTTTATACTCATGTACCGTTTAAGTTATATATGACAATGTAGTGCCTTGTAAGCCACCCGAGTCCCTTTTGGGGGATGGTGGTAGGATATAAATAAAGATGATGATTAAAAACAGCATAGTAGATATATATCACCAAATACCCAAATAAATAGAATGTTTCAAAGAGATATTGCTATTCCATAAAACAAAGTGAATTAAGACTACTAATAATATATAGTAGGTCCTCAAGTTTTGTGCGGCATAATGGTGCAAACCCAATGTAAAAAAAAGACATAACTAATTTTTTGGGGGGAAAAAACAGCCATGTTTTTACCTGAAAGAACAAATATCTAGGAATTTCTAGGTCCTCCGGGGTGACTTCGTCTTCTTGTTGTTTATAACTCCTGATGAAGTTATCTACATCTGTTATCATCTGCTCGCTGTGTATTTTATTGTGTTTATATTGTGTTTTTATAGTGTTTATATTCTGTTTTTAAACTTTGAGTCCACTGCTGTAAGTTCCCCCGAGCCACGACTCACAAATATGAATAATAAATAAAATAAAATAAACATAATCAGGCTAGAGAACCTAGAGATTCCTAGAGAGAACATATTTATCAGATAACATATTAACCAAATATGTAAATAATAAAATCTTCAAAAGTTAAATCTGCAAATGTAAAGGGCTGGCTGTATATTATTGGTTGTTTTGCATTTGTCAATATACACCACAGATTGCACAATGACCATAACAGTATCAATCAAAACTGTTTGGATGGCTGAAAAGGATCAGCCCAATCTGTTTGAGATAGATCTAGAACCCCAACTGGATATACTATTTTGGCACTGGAGGCACCGAAACTGATTTCTCTGCCTAATATTAAAAATACAGTTCTATCCATTTGCTACTCTTTCATAACATGAAAGAGCAATCATCTTAGGTAGCTGCTTCATTCTGCCTAGTAGTAGGGCTGGCTATAGAGACAATCTCTGGCTCTGTGGAGATTGAGCAATGAAAACCTTAGGCGAGAGGTACAACCACCAAGTACCACTGAAAGGAGGTCTCTCATTCCAGTCCCGTTCTGATATAGCATTGGGATTTAGGCATCTGGTAACACACTGTTCTCTTGGCTGCTTATCTATGAGAAGTTATTATTGTACACTCAGTATCAGGGACAATCTTTCTCAGCTTGTCCTAATCTAATGCTTTCCTTGATGGGCTAATGTGATAAGAAAGAATAATCCGTGGTAATGGCTTCTCGTAAATGATAGCTGATCGTGCAGAAAGCTGTTAAGTCCTTTTCTGTTAACTGATTGTGCAAGTTGCTGCTTGCTCATTGGTTTCCCAAGTGAATGTGCATCAATGTGCCCAGCAAAGAGGCATGCCTGCTGAAACTTGAAGATTTTATCAGGCTGGCGCAATGAAGAATTTACATTCCTGGTAAGTCTTTTGAGGACAGAAATGGGGAGGAAAAAAATCATGGAAAAATTTACTTACTTAGGTGATTCCTTGTAGCCCAAGGATGATGGTCCTCCAAGTGTAGTGTCTTGGCGGTGGGTCCATAAGTGGCTGTGGAGCCCTATTCTTGATCTGCATGTTCTCCTGCAGTGAGGACATTGGTTTCCAGGTAGAAGGTGGTCTCAGTCAAGGTTGGCTTGAAATACCTTCCTCTTGGCACATTTCTCCCTTTTGCCTTCTATTCGTACATCTTTGACTTCTGCAGCACTGCTGGTCACAGCTGACCTCTAGTTAGAGCGCTCAAGGTTGGCTTTAAGTATATTTAAATCTCTTTTACTGTCCACCAATGTTACATTTCCTGTTCTCGAGTTGGGAGTGTAATAACTGCTTTGGGAAACAATGATTGGGCATTCAGACAACATGGCCAGTCCAGCAGAATTGGACATTTGTCCTCCTGTCTTCCCAAGAGATTTGCAGGATTTTTTGGCGGCAACGCTGATTGTCCTCCCAACCCCGCTTATATGCCTGCGAAATGTAGGCTGTCTACAGACATCACATGCAACTCCTGGAGTTGCATGTGATGTCTGTAGACAGTCTACATTTTGCAGGCATATAAGCGGGGTTGGGAGGACAATAGCTTTATAAACAAGCACCTTGGTATCCCTACAGATGCCCTGGTGCTCAAACACTCTCTGCTTCATTCAGGGAAATGTTGCACTCACAGAGCTATGGGGATGTTGTATTTCAGTGTCAATGTTGACTTTTGTGGAGAGGTGGCTGCCAAGGTTTTACAATGTTACACCATTAATCTGTATTTCTGGCATTGCAGAGGAATTGGCTGGTGACTGCTGGAAATAGAGCAGAAAAGCAAGAATCAAGAAGGCAAAAATAGGCAAAGTTATGATGAGAAAGGATAAGTCCTATAAAGAAAGGGGAGGAAATGCTGGTAGAATAAAAGAAAGGGTGGCAAAAAGGAATTATAAAGGCTATAACAGATCAAGTAAGACAACTGAGTTCTTTGGTTCCATAGGTATGAATTACCTTACTTGGTTGGTATGTATTTGATCTTTTGTTCAAATAATATATCACCATTTTTTATTTTCTATTTCTGTCCTTCTGCTACGGTTTCATCATTGTATGTGTGTGTATAACTGTGTAAAGGTAACTGGCTTCATCTGGTGTCACTAATGCCTCAATAGCAAAGCATTTATTGAACAAGGCAGAGTTTCAGGATCAAAGCCTAGGCTGCTAGAAGAAGGATCTCCTGGCAAGACATCAGATCAAAGTTGCTAAAAGAGGAAAGAGGATGTGTTGGTTCTTGTAAGAGAACTCACGCATTAAGTGGAAAGCTCTCTCTCCCCATCTACAGCTCAAGTCCTAGAGTAGCATTGCATGAAGAAATGCTGCTCTAACAAAGAGACTTGTCTTTCTCCCAAGAACCCCAGGTCTTCATTTTCAATCAAATAAGGCATCCTGAAGATTAATACAAGGTTATGTCATGATATTCTATGGACCATAGCCCACATCATCAGATGCAAGGAATATTATCCAAAATTTTGGGAGTATAATCAGTATACATGACTATATCTCAGAGTGTAGGCAGTGAAACAGTGGGAAATGAATAAAGCTTACAGTGGAAATTCTACCATTTGTAATCCTTGTGAGGATATTAAGGCATTAAGAAGAACTAAACAAGTTCCTGGACCACCTCAACACCATCCACCCAAACTTCCACTTCACCATGGAAAAAGAAAATGAAGGAAAACTGCAATTTCTAAATGTCCTAGTCATCTGCAAACCCAGTCAACAATTGGGCCACACAGATTACAGAAAACCTACAGACATGGATAGCTACATAAAAACTCCAACCATCACCGGAGTAAAAAAAGAAAAAAAGAAGCACGATTAAAGCCCTGGCAGATGGTGCAAAAAGAATCTGCGAACCCCACCTCCTCCAAGGTGAACTGAACCACCTAAACTGGGCTTTGCAGGCCAATGGATACTCCACCACAGACATCAGAAGAGCTGAAAGACTGAGAACAAGCCACAAGAGTAAATACAAAGATCCACCCAGAGGAAAAGTGTGCTTACCATATAGCAAGGGAACCACTGACTACATAGGGAAGCTGATAAAGAAAACAAACATACAAACAATCTACAGACCCACTAAGAAAATCCAACAAATGCTACGTTCAGCAAAGGACAAGAGGGATCCTCTCACCACTGCAGGAGTCTGCTGTATACCATGCAGCTGTGGACAAGTCTACATAGAGACCACCAAACGCAACATTGCCCAAGCCCGAATCAAGGAACATGAAAGGCACTGCAGACTAATGCAACCAGAAAAGTTAACCTGATGAACTAACCTAAACACAGCATATTATTTGAGAACACAGAAATGCTGGATCACTGTAACAACTACCATGTCAGACTGCACAGAGAAGCCATTGCAATCCACAAGCATGTGGGCAATTTCAACAGAAAGGAGGAAACCATAAAAAGGAACAGAATCTGGCTACTAATATTAAAAACTCTAAAATCAGGACAGTAAATAAAGAGCAACACTCAAAAGGCAGGGGAATTCCAGACAAGAATAAATCAGGGTCATCTAATCACCTCCCAACAAAGGATTCCTCCAGGCAACAACCAGCCAGGTTTTGAAGCTGCAAGGCCATTCAATGCTAATCAAGCTGGTCAATTGTAACATTTCCACTTGCCTCAAGCAGACAAGAGTTCTTTCTCCACCCTGGACAGTCCACAGATATATAAACCTCAATTGCCTAGTTTCCAACAAACCTCTCAACCTCTGAGGATGCCTGTCACAGATGTGGGCGAAACGTCAGGAGAGAATACTTTCAGAACATGGCTATACAGCCTAGAAAACTTACAGCAGCCCAGTGATTCCGGCCATGACAATACAGCAGTCTTCCCCCCTTCAAGCATTGTATATAGGCCTGAGATTCTAGATAATATTCCATGCATCTGAACAAGATATATATGTGTGTGTGTGTGTGTGTGTGTGTGTGTGTGTGTGTAATTGGAGGACCTCGCTTGTGAGGGCATCACAGTCCCTGAGGCGGAGGTGGGGTGTCTGCATACCACAGGTTAAAAACCATTGCAGGAGATCAACATGGCTACCTACATTTCTGGACTTTATTTTGGAGGCATGGCTATGGTGGCTATCATGATGAACTCCTGCACTTCAAACTTTGCTACAGTGGTTATTTTGAAACTAGTCTTGATTATTTGATCTTGTTCTAGGATAGCTCCTTGTAAGTTTGTCCACAGAGGGAGGAATAAATGAAACCTTGCCTTTGCAGTAATAGGTTACATTGCAAAATAATCCAGCTGCAAGAAAGCTCTCTGTTTCAGTATTACTTTGTAAGGGTATAAAATGTCTCCTCTGGGGATTACAGAAAGCATTTTTAAGGCTAAAAGGCCATTTCTCCTCCTTGGGTTCATAAATTTCTCTTCTGGCCTCTGGAGCATAAAACATGACATCGGGATGGTAATCCTTCACCTCTGGATTTCTAATGGAATTATAATTGTGCATTTGCTTGCCAAAGCAAAGGACAGTTCTTATTCTTCTGTCTGTCATGGCATTTCTATCACCATTCCTTTTTTTCCTGAGCTATTCTATAGTCCGTCTGGAATTCTTCTGCAGCAGAAGCTCTTGAGAGTTCAATAAGCAAGTCAAGTATTCAAGAAGATGCATCATGCAACATTGCTCCACCCTTAGCTGTCATTCTGCCAAGGCCTAAATGTAGAACGTTGACCTTTAAAATCTGCAGAAAGAGCCTTGACTGAAGAATGCAAACATAAAAATAGGAAAGGAATTTTGACAGCATGAGAGATTGGTTTCTTCAAATATATTCATTACTCCATAACTTCTCTTTCTAGGGTCATAAACTATAAATGCATGCTTGGATTTGCCAAGGAGTAATGTAAAGTTTTGATATGTTCACACTGTTAATTTGGAAGATTCATTTAACTATTAAATAGATTTTTTTACTGCATATTATTACTTGTTAAAAAGCAAAGAGGAAGTGTATTTTCTGTAGTACCTGGTATCTTCCATACCAATGTGGTGGTGAACCTGTTTTAGATTTTACTCTGAACTTTAAATGAGGTATCTAAGGTAGCTTCCAATATATGTTGGCCATTTTGCATTGCTTTTTTAAAATCACAGACTAAAGCAGCAGACACAGAAATGGAGTGGGCAGATCAAAAGACAACCTGGCAAAATGGCAAACTATCTAGAAGAATCGTCCACCTTGTGTGACTGTGGAGCAGAACAAAAAACTCCGCACCTTTATGCTTGCCCACAGTGTCCTGCCTCATGCACAGAGGAAGAACTGTTTGAAGCTACAGACAATGTGGTTGCTATTACCCGTTTTTGGTCAAAAATAATTTAGCCACTTGTATTTCCTCTGTTTTATCAGTTTTATACTTGTTTATTTGTGCAATGCTTTTGACACAAAATAAATAAATAAAGCACAGATGAAAACAGAGGGTGCATATATAAGATATATAGTAGATCTATATTTACCAACAAATGATATACTTTAAAGACAAGAAAGCTTGGTTATTGAGCCAGAACAGCCCCCACAAACATTGCCCTCTCATCTCTTGCAACTTCTCTGTGCCCATATTAATTAATGGACCACACAATTTGTCTTTGATCCTAGCCCATTCTGGCTCCACAGCTTCATGGATGGACAACTTTAGCAAGTCAAGAAGTTTTTTTTCCTGTCCATGGAACTCTCTGGGACTGGAGAAAAGTAAAAGAAAAACAATTAACTCCTCTTGAAGGAGTATTTCATTCATTTTGTCAGAAAAGAAGGTTAATCTGGAGGATTCCGGGATGCAAATCCACTCTTGCAGCACTGGCATTCAACCCCATGGAAGTTTGTGAGATTAGAGCTATTACTATTGGTGTAGGACAGGGGTCGGGAACCTGTTCGACTCAGAGAACCATAAAAGCAAAATATTTGGAAATTTATTTCAGTGAGAACCATATAATATATAAAATATATTTTAAAACTGAATTCAACTAAATGTGAGTATATACATACATACTATGAGAAAAGGATTCCCCCGGCAGAATGTCAGGACACTTCAGACCTGGCTCTGCAAAAGGCATGCTCAGGACTCTGGGAAGGAAGAGAAGACAGAAGGAAGGGGGAAAGACAGACAGACAGAGGAAATAAAGGAGGGAGGGGGAGAGGAAGAAAGAAAAGAACAAACTATGGAAAAGGAAGAAAAGAAAAGCAGGAGAGAGACAAGGAGAGGGGAAAAAGGAAATGGGAAGGGAGGAAAGGAAAGGGTGGGGAAAAGAAAGGAAAGAGAGTGAGGAAAAAGTAAAATAATGAAGGGAAAAGAAGAAAAGAAAGGAAGGAGAAGGAAAGGAAGACTTGGGGGGAGAATAGAAGAGGAAGGAAGGAAAGAAGAGGGAGGGAGGGAGAATGGAGGAATGAAGGAAGAAGAGAAGGAGAAGGAAAGGGTGAAGGGGAAAAAGAAAGGAAGGAAGAGGGAGAATGGAGGAAAGAAGGAAGGGGAGAGAGGGAGGGAAAAGTAAGGTGAGAAGGAAAGAATGGAAGAGGAAGGAAGGAACAAAGAGGGAAGGAGGAAAGAAGGTAGGGAGAGAGGGAGAAAAAAGAATAAAGAAAAAGAAAGGTAAAAAGAAAGGAAGAGAAAGGAAGAAAGGAAGGGGGGAGGGCGTGGGGCCAAGGCGGACCTTGGTGTCGACGTCGGCGAGGCAGTCCCTTCGGAAGGCTTCAAAGAAGCAGCGGCTCTTGAGCTGCTCGACAATGAGGGAGATGAGCTGGGTGTCCCTTCGAGGACAAGGCACTGCCAGCTCCGGGCTCCACCATCCCCGGCAAAGAGGGCGCAGGGCCCCAAGAGCAGCGGGAGATGAGGAAGAGGCTGTGATGGCAGCGCGGAAGCAGCAGTCACGGTGCATTTGCATCACTCCTGACCACCGCATGCTGGGAAACCGAGGTCCAGGCTGCTCTGGAGAGCCAGATGCAATCATGAAAAGAGCCAAATCTGGCTCCCGAACCATAGGTTCCCTACCCCTGGTGAAGGGAGATGTGCAGCATGAGGGATATGGCCTCCAGAAAATGTTGGACTGCAACTCTCCTTAATTTTTCCTCAATTGCTGTGCTGGTCAGGCTGGAAGGGTCTTGCAGTCCAATAACGTTTAGAGCACCAAGTCTCTCTCTTCCCCACTACCACTTTAGTTCAAATTAGGTAAGAAAATGAGCAAGGAAGATTCACAGTAGCACTTTACTTGAAGGCTAATAACTATGAAAGATAAAACAAAATTTATAGTAGGACATATCCTGAAGACAATTTGAGAACTATACAAGAAAAAGGTATCTGACAAAGTAACTCCGAAACCACAGTAATCATTATCTGTGTCCTGTTACCCCCACAGGCCTGTTTAATGAGGATGCAGAGCCTTCTCCTTGGCGGCCCAAGGGCTATGGATTTCTTTTCACTGAAAGTATAGGTTTTTCTCTCTTTCTGACCACAGCCAGAAAGCTTCCAGGTTCCAATCGGTGGTAGCAGAAAACTCACATAATGGGATGCACTGTATTTTTAGCTTTCTTATGCTTTGGGTGTGCTTCAACATTTTAAAATGTATTAATTGAATAGTTCATTGCTGTTTTTTAAAACTTATTTTACATTTCTAGTTCTGTTTTGTATTATTGAGAGAAAGATGGCATAGGAATCAAAGAAGGCTATTTTGGGTGCATGCAGCCATACTTAGAAAATACTCCATTAATGAAATAGATACCTTCTCTAGCCTATATAGCAGGCATGGGCAATCTTGGGCCATTCAGATATTTTGGACTGCAACTCCCACAGTTCCTAACAGTTTCAGGCCCTTTCCTTTTCCTCCTCCTCCTTAAGTGGCTGAGGAGGAAAGGGAAAGGGCCTGAAGCTGTTAGGAATTGTGAGAGTTGCAGTCCAAAATACCTAGAAAGCCCAAGATTGCCCATGCCTGCTATATAGGCAATCATGGTGATTTAGTTCTGATTTGGAATATCTCTTGTGTGGTCTTTATTGGAATCAATAGGATTTCATAAAATAGGCAGAACTGTCACTAAATTTGCAGTGCTTGGTTGTCTGTGCGGTCATTTGCTGTTTCAGGGTGCCCTGAGAGTGGCCATAGAATGAACAGGGTTAAGAAAGTTTTTGAGGTCCCATTTCAGCCAGGCATTGGCACACCAGTTAGTAAAATGGGTTCCAGGCTGCATCTGTATTTCAAAAGAGCATTGACTGCAGGAGGGAGCGGAAGGAAGTTTTGCATATCTGTATCTGTATACCTTTATAAAACGGAATGTTTGTATGTGTGTATGCAGAGGGCGGGAGGGCAGAAGGGCGGAAGCAGCCACTTTCACAGGCCAGGGCGGATATGTGGCAGCCACTTTCACAGGCCAGGGCGGATATGTGGCAGCCACTTTCACAGGCCAGGGCGGATATGTGACAGCCACTTTCACAGGCCAGGGCGGATATGTGACAGCCACTTTCACAGGCCAGGGCGGATATGTGGCAATCACTTTCACAGGCCACAGCGACCAGCGCGGGTGATGGACCTGCACCAAACTTGGTACACATAACCCCCCCTAACCCCCTTTACGTCCTGGCGCGGGTCGGGCGACATGACCCACGGATTATGGGATTTGTAGTACTTTCCAACACTTTGGTTCCCACAGACCACTGAGGCCACCAAAAAGGACCAATACAGACCACACTCAGCACACACAGCCCCCATGACCCACTCTACGTCCTGGTGCAGTTCGGAGGAGGGTGGGCCATGGATGATGGGACTTGAAGTGCCTCTACTCACTTCCCAAGTCCGCTGCAACCCTCATCCAATCACTGATCGAGACCAAACTTGGCACACATAACCCCCATGACTGCCTTCACGTCCTGGTGAGGTTTGGGGGAGGACTGACAATGGATGATGGGATTTGTAGTACTTTTACACCCCACTGTTCCCACAGACCACTGTGGCCCCCAACAAACACCGAGAAAGTCCACACTTGGCACACAGAGCCCCAGTGACCCAGTCCACATCCTACTGAAGTTTGGAGGGGACAGAACATGGATGATGGGTCTTGCAGTACCTTCCCCTCACTTTCCAAGACTGCTACAAACCTAATCCTATGATTGATCAACACCAAACTTGCCACACAGAGCCCTCATGACCCACTCTACATTCTGGTGCAGTTTGGAGGAGGGTGGACCATGGATGATGGGACTTGAAGTACCTCTACTCACTTCCCAAGTCTGCTGCGACCCTCATCCATTACCGATCGAGAACAACCGTGCCCTACATACCCCCCATGACTGCCTTCACGTCCTGGTGAGGTTCGGGGGGAGGACTGACAATGGATGATGGAATTTGTAGTATTTTCACACCCCTCTGTTCCCACAGACCACTGTGGCCCCCAAAAAACACCGAGAAAGTCCACACTTGGCACACAGAGCCCCAGTGACCCACTCTACATCCTACTGAAGTTTGAGGGGACAGAACATGGATGATGGGACTTGCAGTACCTTCCCTCACTTCCCAATCCTGCTACAAACCTAATCCAATGACTGATCAACACCAAATCTGGCACACAGAGCCCTCATGACCCACTCTACAGCCTGGTGCAGTTTACTGTGAGACGGACCACGGATGATGGGACTTGAAGTACCTTCACTCACTTCCAAAAAACAATGCATCCCTCATCCATTCACCAATACAGACTAAACTTAGCACACAGAGCCCCCATGACCCAATCTACATCCTACTACACTTTGGGGGGGGGGCAGAGATGATGGGACTTGCACTACCTTCAGTAATTTCATGATACCACTGCAACTCCCAATAATGATGGATCAAGACCAAACTTGGTACACAGAACCCCCATGACCCACTCTACATCCTGCTGCGCTTCACAAATAACCCAGACAGGGCCGGGTCCCCAAGCTAGTATTATATATATTTCAGCACTCACTTCTGATAATAGCTCTTCCAATAAGATGAAATAAGGAGATAATTGGGAACCAAATGGTGAGGAGGAGGAGGAAGAGGAAGCTGTGGACCCTGTCATAAGAATCTTTGAATTCATCCTGGCATGCCAAGAAAGCCCCGTTGATTTGTTCTCTTGTGCATTGTTTATTTGGCTTTTCTCTTTGGCCAAATGTAGATTACACCATGGTCATAGCCAGATCGCAAAGCAATGAATGCAAAGTAAAAGGAGTACACTGTGTTGCTGTATGGCCATGCTCCAGAAGCATTCTCTCCTGATGTTTTGCTCACATCTATGACAGGCACCAGAGGTTGTGAGGTCTGTTGTAAACTAGGCAAATGTGGTTTATATATCTGTGGAATGTCCAGAGGCAGATGTAAATATTGCATATTGTTTGAGAACACATTAATGCTGGAGCACTGTAACAACTACCATGTAGCATACACAGAGACGACATCGAAATCCACAAGCATATGGGCAATTTCAACAGAAAGGAGGAAACCATGAAAATGAATGAAATCTGGCTACCAGTATGACAAAACAATAAAATCAGGACAGTAAATAAAGAACAACACTCAGAAATCAGGGGAAATCCAGATAGGAAACAATCAGGGCCAGGTAACATCTCCCAACAAAGGATTCCACCAGGCAGCCATCAGACAGGCTTTATTTATTTATTTATTTCAGGATTTTACCCCGCTCTTCTCAACCCCCGAGGGGGGGACTCAGAGCGGCTTACAGTACGGCACAATTCGATGCCACATCATAACAGCATAAAACCCCCAAAACCCCACAACAATTAAAATACATTAAAAACACATTAAAATGCAGTTCCATCAGCCACATACACAGTCATTCCGAGTTAAAACAATATGCAATCCATAAAAACATTGACCCTCTTCATCCCTTCCATTAAAATCCCCATCTAACATGCTGCTTAATGCTGGTGTGCAAACGCCTGGTCCCAGAGCCAGGATTTTACCTTTTTCCTGAATGCCAGGAGGGATGAGGTGGACCGTACCTCCTAGGGAGCGCATTCCACAGGCGGGGGCCACCACCGAGAAGGCCCTGTCCTCGTCCCCACCAACCGCATTTGAGAGGTCAGCGGAGCGAGAGCAGGGCCTCCCCAGATGATCTTAGGTTGCGGGGTGGGATGTAGCGGCTGATGCGCTCGACAAATAAGCTGGGCCAGAACCGTATAGAGCTTTAAAGGTCAAAACCAGCACTTTGAATTGAGCCCGAAGTGGACAGGCAGCCAGTGGAGCTGACACAACAGGGGGTGGTGTGCTCCCTGTATGTAGCTCCCGTTAATAATCTGGCTGCCGCCCGCTGGACTAATTGCAATTTCCGAACTGTCTTCAAAGGCAGCCCCACGTAGAGTGCGTTGCAGTAATCTATTCGGATGTGACCAGAGCGTGGACGACCGTAGTCAGATCAGACTTCCCAAGGTACGGGCGCAGCTGGCGCACGAGTCTCAACTGTGCAAAAGCTCCCCTGGCCACCGCTGAAACCTGGGGTTCCAGGCTCAGCGATGAGTCCAGGATCACTCCCAAGCTGCGAACCTGCGTCTTCAGGGGGAGTGTAACCCCATCCAACCCAGGCTGTAACCCTATGCCCTGTTCGGCCTTACGACTGACCAGGAGGACCTCTGTCTTGTCTGGATTAAGTTTCATTTGCTAGCCCTCATCCAGTCCGACACAGCAGCCAAGCACCAGTTCAAAGTCTGGACAGCCTCCTTGGTGACAGATCTGGACGTCATCTGCGTACAGATAACACCTTACTCCGAAACTCCGAATGATCTCTCCCAGCGGTTTCATGTAGATGTTGAACAACATCGGGGACAGTACTGAACCCTGAGGGACTCCACAGGACAACGGCTGTGGAGCCGAACAGGTGTCACCCAATGACACCTTCTGGGTACGACCTTCCAGGAAGGATTGGAGCCACTGCAGAGCAGTACCCCCAAGCCCCATGTCTGCAAGGCGACCCAGAAGGATACCGTGGTCAACGGTATCGAAAGTCGCTGAGAGGTCCAGCAGAACCAACAGGGACACACTCCCCCTGTCAAGTTCCCGGAGTAGATCATCTACCAAGGCGACCAAGGCTGTTTCAGTCCCATGTCCCGGCCTAAAGCCAGACTGTGCCGGATCAAGATAATCAGTGTCTACCAAGAACCCCTGGAGTTGCGAGGCCACCACATGTTCCATGACTTTGCCCAAATAGGGGAGATTGGAAACTGGCCGATAGTTCACTAATTGAGTGGGGTCCAGTGATGGTTTCTTCAACAGCGGTTTTATAACAGCTTGCTTTAAGCTGGCTGGAATTTTGCCCTCCTGTAAGGAGGCATTAACCACCACCTTCATCCACTCTGCCAAACCCCCTCTGGCTTCCTTGATCAGCCAGGATGGGCAGGGGTCTAGGATGCATGTAGTGGGCCTCGCCTCTCCAAGGATCTTGTCCACATCCTCGAGCTGAACCAATTGAAACGAATCCATTAAAACCGGACAAGCAGGTGCTCGTGTCACATCCTCAGAGACTGCCGTTAAAGTGGTATCGAAATCGGAACGGATCAGAGCCACTTTATCCACGAAGACCTTGGCAAATTCATCGCAGCGTACCACCGAGCCGTCAGGGATCTCGCGCTGAGGCGGATTTAAAAGACCCCTAACGGCTCGAAACAGTTCCACTGGACGGTTCTTCGCGGCGGCCACCTTGGCCGCAATAGATGTTTTTTGTGCGGCTTTTATTGCTGCGTTATAGGTCCTCAAATAGGAGACCAGACGCGCCTGAGCTGATCCGCTCCATTTCCGATGCCACACGCACTCTAGCCTCCTCTTTTTTCGCTTCATTGCTGCCAGCTCCTCAGTAAACCAAGGAGCTGGTTTAGCTCGGTTACTCAAGAGGGGGCATTCTGGAGCAATCGTGTCAATAGCCCTTGTCATCTCCCTGTCCCAGAGTGAGACAAGAGCCTCAACAGGGTCACTTACCGAGGAGGCGGGGAAATCCCCAAGAGCCGTCAGGAATCCATTCGGATCCATAAATCTCCTGGGGTGGACCATTCTAGTAGGTCCACCACCCCTGCGGAGGTGGAAAGGCACAGTGAGTCTAAACCTGATCAGGTGGGGGTCGGACCATGGCAAAGGAATGATGGTCAATTCCTCCACTCCGCCACCTTCCTCCCATCCCTGGCAGAAAACCAGATCTAATGTGTGTCCTGCACTATGGGTGGGACCCGATATTAGCTGGGACAGGCCCATGGTTGCCATGGCGGCCATGAAGTCCTGAGCCGCTCCTGATAGAGTGGTCTCGGCATGGACGTTGAAGTCTCCCAGCACGATGAGCCGTTGAGACTCCACTGCCAGGCCAGAGACCACTCCGGCTAGCTCAGGTAAGGAGACTGTAGTGCAGCGGGGTGGTCGGTACACTAGCAGAATCCCTATCCTGTCCCGATCACCAACCCTTAGGCTGACACATTCGAACGTGGTTGACTGTGGGATGGGGCACCTGGTCAGGGATGGAATCCTTATAGACCACTGCGACTCCCCTCCCGCCCCTCCCGGTCTCGCTTGGTGCTGTACGGAGTAACCCGGTGGGCAGAGCTGGGAGAGATTACCCCCCCCCCCCAGCCTCGTCCAACCAGGTCTCCGTTATACAGGCCAGGTCAGCTTGTTCTTCAAGAATTAAATCTTGTATTGTTGATGTTTTGCCATTGACTGACCTGGCATTAAACAGCACCACTTTCAACCGGGAGGGACCGCCTTCCTGAGTACTCAGCTTAGCTTTGTCAGGAGCCCGATTTAAATTTATTAAAGTTCTTGCACAAATTTTTGGTCGAATTGGAAATTTATGATGCTCTCTTCTAGGTCGAATTAGTGGTTTAGATCCATCACAAATTTAATGGGCTTGTAGCTTTGAAGCTACAAGCCCATTAAATGCTAATCAAGGTGACCAACTGCAACACTCAAAGTTCTTTCTCCCATCCAGGACATTCCACATATATAATAACAATAACAATAATAATAAACTTTATTTATATACTGCTCTATCTCCCTGAGGGGGACTCGGGGTGATTTCCAAGTAAAATCACCAAAACATACAGAGTAAACAGCATGGCATAAAATCAACAAAACAACATAAGCATAAAATTATCACAATAACACACATATAAAAATAATACTGCCTGTTCACAGCAATTAAAAGGTCAGGCTAGTGCAAACTCAAAATTTGAGGGGACCAGGAATTAAGTACAATGCTATAACAGGCTAACAGCAATAGCAGGTACGGGTCTGTGGCTGCTCCTTTCCAGGGTCTATTAGAGGGATGACTGGGGTAATAGGTAGGAAGTATAGGGCCATATTCAACAATGTTTGGGGCTGGGCTAGAACTGTTTATTCTCAAAGGCTTGTTGAAACTTCACAGATATATAACATTCACTTGCCTAGCTTCCAACAGACCAGGGTGGGAGAAAAAACTCTTGTCTGTTTGAGACAAGTGTAAATGTTGCAATTGACTACCTTGATTAGCAATTTATTAACCAATTGCAACATTCACACCTGCCTCAAACAGACGAGAGTTCTTTTTCTGACCCTGGGAATTCCACACTTGCCTAGTTTCCAACAGACTCCTCAACCTCTGAGGATGCCTGTCACACATGTGGGTGAAATGTCAGAAGGGAATTCTTCTGACACATGTTGTTTTTACTCTTGTGATGCTTTTATATGTTTGTAAGCCACTCTGAGCTCTCGGGGAGTGGCAGTGTACAAATCCAAATAATAAATAAATAAATAAATAAATAAATACAGCCCGGAAAACTCACAGCAACCCAGTGATTCCAGCCATGAAAGCCTTCGACAACACAGAGTACACTGTGTTTGGAGAAACTCCATTTTAGTTTTATGCTACTTGTTTGCAATTTAGCCCTCAATCACTTTTGTTCCCATTGGTTTTAAGAATTCATAAAGCTCAGCATTCAAGGAATCAGACCAATTCCAAGATTTTTGAGCTTATTCCAGTTTCTTATCCACTAAATTTCCACTAAGTTTCTTATCCACCATTTATCCACTAAATGCTTTGGTTACCTATACCTAAGAATTATCCAAAGTCCCAAAATAATTGCCGTGGTTTTTTTCCATGCCATTTCCTCTCCATCCACATATGTGCATGGACAGGGAGTGGGGGGTCAGATGAGAATTTCCAATGGCAACTGCTTCCTTGGAATGGCAATTATTTCCAACTCACAAAACATTCAGCTGTCAACTCTGATTTATTTCCAAAGCAAATCTGGATTGAGTTGTCTGTGATGTGGCAGTGCATTTCTTGTTCCACTTCCAATGATATGTGTGTGTGTGTGTGTGTGTGTGTGTGTGTGTGTGGATGTACATGTGAGAAAGGCCGCCATCCAATCATAAGCCAGCTATTATATAAAAAAATATATCTCCTCTTTTATTCTTTTGGCTGTCAGTGCCTAGGATTTTATGGTTTGGAAATATGTGCATCAGCACGATAAGGGCTGTGGAAAGGAAAATATATTTAGGGCTTGCCCTCTTTAATTCCCGCCCTCTCCCCGTCCCCAAAGCCTTTGAAGATTCCCCTTTTTCTCTCTGGGGGAGAACAACGAAGCTAATAGAGATAAAGAAACCCCCCGCTATGTTCAATCCTCTCTCCAAATAAAGGATTTTTTTTCTCCCCCCCAAAAAACGTGCAAAGGCAACCTAGAAAGACATACATCTCCCTTTAAATGAAACGGGCTCCTTGCTCTCAGTCACAGAACAAGCGATCACCCATTGGCTGGGGAAAATGCTATTCCCGCCTCTCTGGCGGTTCCTTCCCACCCCCCACACCCCCCCTTTCACTCTATGCAACGGAAATGCACGCAAAGGGGAGCACTGTGCCCGCGGCGCCCACCAAGGGCAAGGAAATGCCTTGGCAATAAACAATAGCCGCCTTCCAGCGCGTTGGCTGCCACTGGGCAAGGTCAGTCCCGCTGCGGCAGCGCCTGCGGATACGGGGGGTGGGGGAGAAGACCCTCTCCCCTTCCCCTCCCTCTTGGCTTCCCACTGCATCTTCTCCAGCCCCGCCATGAGCCCAGGGCTCCTCCGCAGCTGTACTGCATCAGGGAGAGCCGGCTTCCCGAAGGCGACCGGGAGCTGTCCAACACCACGGTGGTGCTGAAATCCCACCTCGGTGTCCATCCCTTTGGTGCTGAAATCCAGGCCGCGCTTCCCAGCCGCTGTCCGCTGCCTCCGCGGTGCTGAAACCTGATTCCGACATCTTTCCAGCTGCAGCGGGAGGAGGAAGGAGGAGAGGATGGAGGGCCCAGGCGTTGGGATGCTCATCCATGCAGCCGGTGGCTTTCCCTCGCCTCAGCAGCGATGTTGAACCGCGCTGTCCCTCTACCGCCTGCCCTGTGGGCCACGAAGCCCTCTGCCGCAGTCATGGAAGAGGAGCTGAAATGCCCCGTGTGTGGCTCCCTCTTCCGGGAGCCCCTCATCCTGCCCTGCTCCCACAACGTCTGCCTCCCTTGCGCCCGCACCATCGCTGTGCAGACCCCAGAGAGCGAGCAGCACCTACCCTCCATGCTGCACCCGCGAGGGCCACCACAAGGGCCAGGGCCTGCTACCGGATCGGCCTCCCTTGACTACGACTGCGGGGCTGGTGGAGGCGGCGGAGGGACTGTTGGGGGAGGAGGTGGTGGTGGTGGAGGGGTGGACCACACAGACAAGCTGAGCCTGCACAGCGAGACCGACAGTGGCTACGGCTCCTACACTCCAAGCCTGAAGTCTCCCAATGGGGTGCGGGTCCTGCCTTTGGTGCCACCGCCTCCTGGCATGGGGCCCGCTGGGTCCACTCCACGGGGAAGTATTGCCAGCTCCTCGCTGACCTGCCCGCAATGCCACCGCAGTGCTTCTCTGGACCACCGTGGCCTGCGCGGCTTCCAACGCAACCGGCTCCTGGAGGCCATCGTGCAGCGGTACCAAGCAGCTCGAGCTGCCGCCTCGGCTGCTGCCAAATGCCAGCTGTGTGACCGCAACCCACCTGAGCCAGCTGCCATCATGTGTGAGCAGTGTGAGGTATTCTATTGCGCCTCCTGCCAGGTCAAGTGCCACCCTTCCCGAGGACCCTTTGCCAAGCACCGCCTGGTGCCCCCACCCAGCCAGCAGGTAGCCCCCAGTGGAGGTGCTGCACCCGGGGCCAGTGGCGGAGCAGGAGGAGGCTCTGCGGGAGGTGTTATCAGTGCAGCGAGCAAAGCACCCGGGGCAGCCCGCAAGCCCCCCACCTGCGTGGACCACGAGATGGAGAACTACAGCATGTACTGTGCCACTTGCCGGACCCCCGTCTGTTATCAGTGTCTGGAAGAGGGCAAGCATGCCAAGCATGAGGTGAAGGCCTTGGGGGCTATGTGGAAGCAGCACAAGGTAAGCCTTGCTTGGAAGGGGGAATCCAGAGCTGGGAGCCAAAGTGACACTCTGCCCCTGTGGCACTGCCTTCCGCACCATTGGCATAGCCAAGGGAAAACACATTGGGTTGTCAACCTGTGGGTCCCGAGGTGTTTTGGCCTACAACTCCCAGAAATCCCAGCCAGTTTACCAGCTATTAGGATTTCTGGGAGTTGAAGGCCAAAACATCTGGGGACCCACAGGTTGAGAACCACTGGTGTAAAGCAAAATACAATGACCGCCAAAATCCACAAAACAGCCATGTTTTCTTTGGACCAACCAAAATGCACGAAGTATTTCATGCAAGCTGCCAAAGTTCCACTGGGTTCTTTATCAGGAAAAGGTGTTAAAATACATCATGCCGCTTTGGAAGCTCCACTGGCTTCTTTATCAGGCAAAAGGGTTTAAAATGTGCAAGTTTTCAAAGCTCTATTGAATTCTTCATTAGGCAGATGTTTCTTCTTCTGCATGATGAAGAAGCCTGTGAAGATTTGAAAGCTTGCATGATGTATTTTGTGCAGTTTTGTTGACCCAATAAAAGTATTGCTGTTTTATGGATTTTGGACATTTCTGAATGAATGTAGGATCAGCTAAGCAGCCCCCACGTCTCATGTGGTCCCATTACACTTGGCTTCTTCCAAAGGAGTAGCAACTGCTCTCTAGAATTTGACTAGCAATTGTGATTGTATGTAAGGGCTGTAAGGGCTCCTCTCTAAACTACAAACCCCAGAATTCTGCAGGAGGCAGCAACCAGATTGAAAGTAGATTCATTCTCTAGTGTGATGAGGTCCTATGTGAGGTTCCTGACATCATGATAAAGAAGCACTGAGAGAGCCAAGATCTCTCCCCCCCCCTCCCCTTGCACCAGCCCTGGGCACAATTTGAGATCAGAACATGGCCTGAATGGACAAGGCTAACTTTACACAGGTGTACAGTACAAACAGATCTCCATTGAAACAAACCATAGGAAAGATTGGGGAACGGGGCCACTGCAGCACCACATATAGTTTTCAGGCTAGATTCCTCTACTGGAAATTTGCAACTGTTCTTTATACATCTTTACTGCATTTATAATTGCTTTTTAAAGATGGATGGCTATCTGTCGGGAGTATTTTGATTGTGTACTCCAGCATGGCAGGGGGCTGGACTTGATGGCTCTTGTAGTCTCTTCCAGTTCTATGATTCTAAATGGAGGGATCCCCCCCCCCCAACTATACTGTCTTGAATCTAAATCTTTGTAATCTTGTTTAAAGGGTTGTCTCAAGCATACACACACACACACACACACACACACACACATTAAAGATGTATAGTTCTGCTGTACATTGTTTTCAGGCTTTTCCTTCTGCATATGTCCTGAATCACAATTCTCATCCAGTTAGTATGTTGTCAGGGAATGGTGAGACATGTAGTGCAGCACATCTGGAAGCAGCCAGGCTGTAGGAAGCTGCTGTGCTGGATTTGTTGTATTGTGTATAGCTATAGAAGTAATCCTTAATCCTTTTTAAAGATGAGGATTGACAGCTGAACAGTGATGGCTGCCTCAGGGCCACCTCAAGTGATGGACAAAATCATATCCTTCCACTGAGCTATCATGGTGTAGTAGTTTGAAGGATGGACTAGGACTCCAGGGGACCAGGTTCAAATCCTTACTCACTGAATGATTTTGAATAATTCACATGATTTGCATCTAAAAGGAAGACAAAGTTAATAAACAATGGGATAAGGTTACCATAAATCAACCTGAAATCATATAGCCATACATATTCTTTCACCTGAGAGACAGCATGGTGTAGTGCAGAGGTCCCCAAATTAAGGTCTGTGGGCTGGACACAGCCTTCCAAGGTCATTTACCTGGCCTCAGCCCTAAACTTTAGACTTAGGATCACTGAAATGACTTGAAGATACATAACAGTAATTCCAACTTACTTGATTATCTCATGAAATACTGGTACGTTTCTGTTGGTTAAAATTCTTCATTTTAAATACTGTATTGTTCTTTTGTATTTTTTGCACTGCAAAAATGATATGTGCAGTGTGCATAGAACATTCATGCACAGTGGGTTAAACCGCTGAGCTGCTGAGCTTGTTGACTGAAAGGTCGCAGGTTTGAATCCAGGGAGCAGCATGAGCTTCTGCTGTCAGCACTAGCTTCTGCCAACCTAGCAGTTCGAAAAAATGCAAACATGAGTAGATCAATAGGTACCACTCCGGCGGGAAAGTAATGGTGCTCCATGCAATCATGCTGGCCACATGACCTTGGAGGCGTCAGCTTAGGAATGGAGATGTGTACCAACCCTCAAAGTTGGACACAACTGGACTTAATGTGAGGGGACAACCTTTACCTTTACCTATAGTCCACTCCTCCAACAGTCTAAGGGACCGTGAACTGGCCCTCTGCTTAAAAAGCTTGAGGACCCTTGGTGTAGCGGCTTGAGCACTAGACTATGATTCTGGAGACCAGGGCTCAATTCCCTGCTTTGCCATGGAAATCCATGGGACAACCTTGAGTGAGTCACATATACTCAGCCCCAGGAAAATCTGTGATAGGTTCACTTTAAGGTCACCATACATTCCAATGCACACCATAGCAACAAAGCTTGGTGTTGCTATTGTCTCTTTGCCTGACTATACAATTTACCCTGAGTGAAGTTGTATTATCAGAGTTCTGAGCCACAAGTATGTAGCAGCAGCATAGTGCACAGTGACCATCCTGAATCAAGGAAACATTGTGTTAGGGTAACAGCAATGCTTTGAGGGCATTCTGAAGAAGCTTTATTTAATATAGAACAGGCCTGGGCAAGCTTGGGCCCTCCAGGTGCTTAAGCGACTGAGGGGGTAAAGAAAAGGGCCAGAGGCTGTTAGGAATTGTGGGAGTTGAAGTCCAAAATACCTGGAGGGCTCAAGTTTGCCCATGCCTGATCTAGAAGCTGCAATGGTTCTTGAAAGAGTTCAGTGATTCTCCACAGAAGGATTCCTTCAACCTTTACAGTGCAATGCAGAAAGAAACAAATGGTGTTGACCCACGACCCATTTCAGTTGCATTAGACTGATGAATAATTTAGCTTATTAAGAGCTGCCGAATAAGGAGTAGAATTATTATCTGGCCCCTTAAATAATGCAAATGACATGGGTAAAGAATTGGCAATAAATAGTAATTGGGCTCATTCACAATTTTCTCTTCCGCTTCTTCATTATTACGTATTGCATCAGCTACTCATTCAAATTAACGATTCAAGTAAAGCTTTACTACTGTCTTGAACTATATTGTTTTTGTTTTGGAATTACATTTTAGTGATGCAGTTGTCTTGGTAGTTGTCTTGTAGATGGAGCTCTAGTATGATGGTGGTATGATGTATTATCACTGCAGCTATATTTTCTGTCCCATTAAAGCAAAACAAGATGATCCTCAAATTGATCTGAAAACCAATTAAGACAATTCACCCCTGCTGGGAATATAAGGCCAACCAGGTCTTTATTGATTATTCATATTGTACTTTGATGAAGGGCTTTTTATCGCTAAATAATGTATATGTTACGCATGGAACAGTCCACATGGGATTATGCCAGCTCAGTGATGCACATGTGGATACTCTGAATGATCCTCCCCTGCAAATGCCCCAGCATGTGAAATGCTGGTATTCCAGGGAAAGATCTTAGCTGAACCTTTATGACTCAGGTTGGATGAGGGGAAAATCATTTTCCCAGATATATATATCTGTTCTGTATATTTCAAAATACTGCAGTCTTCTAACAGCCTTTTAACATGACATCGCAATAGCACTGTGATTCCACTTTACCAGCCATGACTACATTTTGTGAAATCCTGAAGGGCATATTTTGCCAAGGCACTAGAACTCTCTAGCTGAGAATTATACATTCCTCCCTAAATTGCAGACCCCAGGATTTCATAGTATGGAATCAAAGTAGGATCACAGTGCTACAATGCATAGTGCAGACAGGCACTGAGAATTGTGCTACTTGGAGTTATCACTTGATCTGGAAGGGATATTTCAAGTGCAAACAGGCCAGGACTGTAGCTTGGTGGGGGGAGGGGGGAGGAGTTCAACCCCCCCCCCCCGAAATTTTTCAGGTTAAGAAAAACCCAGTTTACTCATGAATTTTAACTGGTTAACCAAATCTCCATGCTAAGTCTATGAGAAGCAAGAATTAAATTGATTTAATTAATTCTATCTATATAAATAAAAATGTAATGTTCATTTGTGGGATTAACATAACTCAAAAACCACTGGGCAGATTGACTCCAAATTTGGACACAATACACCTATTAGATGAACGAGTGACCATCACTTTTAAAAACACCGAAAAACACAGTAGAAGAGACGTAAAAAGCAAAAAAAAACCCAACAACGTTACAAAGCATGCGCAAAATCATATATATACGCAAACACACACATATACACATATACACAAATACGTATACACACACATAAACCATATACACAGACGGAGCCAAAGCAACGCATGGCAGGGGACGTCTAGTATAAAATATAGAATGAGCCGTACTATTTAAATTATTTTGTGTTATGGAACTATTCTTCATGATTTGCTAAAAAAATAAATTCAAACCATCACCCCCAATTTTTTTCTGGCTACAAAGCTGAAACTGGCATATCCATCTCATTCACTTCAGTAGCTTATTCTAGCAAGTTGCTTCTTACCTCATAATTAATCAGGGGTGACTGTTTATCATTGTTACTTATAGCTGTCAAGTCAACTTAGACTTATGGTAACCCTATGAACGAGAGACCTCCAAGTCCCTCTCTCATCAATCACCCTGCTCAGGTCTTGCAGACTCAGGGCCCTCCCAGAATCGCAAGGTAGGAAATCCCACAATATCTGCTTTGAATTGGGTTATCTGAGTCCACACTGCCATATATTCCAGTTCAAAGCAGATAATGTGGGATTTTCTCCCTTGATATTCTGGGATATAGGGCTGTGTGGAAGGGCCCTCAGGGCCTTGGCATTTTTGTCTGAGTCTATCCATATGCAATGCTGTCTTCCTCTTTTCCTATAGCCTTCTAACTTACTAAACATTGTTTTCTTTTCTTGTGAGTCATATCTCATGTTATGGGGAAAGTGCAACAATCTCATTTTAGTCATCATAGTTTCTAGGGGGATTATAGGCTTGCTTTGTTCTAGAACCTACTTTTTTGTCATTTTGTAACTTGAGGCCCCTTCCATGCAGCTGAATAAAACCCCACATTTTCTGATTTGAACTGGAATATATGGCAGTGTGGACTCAGATAACACAGTTCAAAGCAGATACTGTGGGATTTTCTGCCTTGATATTCTGGATTATATGGCTGTGTGGAAGGGCCCTGAGGCAACTGCCTTAGATAGTAGATGCTAAGGAGAAGCGACAGCAGTCCCTTGATTGTTCTTCCTTAGCACCCAGCCATTCTCCAAACTTGCTTCTTGGCCACCGGTGTGGTGAAGGATTCTATCCTGTTACCAGCATTGCAAATAAAATATGACTGGAAGATTGGGAAAACCTTGGAACTGGTTTTTGTGTGGCTCAGGGCCCTTCCACACAGCCATAAAAACCAGAATATCAAGGAATAAAATCCCACAGTATCTGCTTTACTGGGTTATCAGAGTCCACACTGCCATATACGAGTATCCCAGTTCAAAGCAGAAAATGTGGGATTTATTCGGCTGTGTGGAAGGGGCCCCAGATAGCTTAAAGAGGAGAAGGAAAGGAAGTTATTTGCACCTGATGCTGTTCTGTTCTTACAACGTTGGATTTAGGTCTATAAGCCGAGTGGGGGTGGGTCTCCATCATTACATGGGATGATGTTTCTTGCGTTTTTCTATTCTTCATAAATTTCAGTACAACAGAACTATTTTTAGTGGTGTCAATCAAAAGGCATTGTGCAGCTATTTCCTATTTCCATCATTAAAACGTAGTGTGCATATGTGTGTGTTAGGAACACACACATGTGTGTGAAACAGCAGAGATGGGTAGGAGAGGATTACAAATGGAAGCTTTTGTGTAGATTCTCCGAAAAGTCCATGAATTTCGCAAATTGCAATTGTTCAATAAGAGTCTAATCTGGAAGCTACTTAGGCTCCTTTTACACTGCTTTATATTCCGGGATCTGATTCTAGATTGTCTGCTTATCCCAGATTATCTGGCAGTGGAGACTCATATAAACCAGTTCAAAGCGGATAACCTGGGGTCAGCTGGGATATGAAGACAGTGTAGAAGCCACAATTTATCAGTTCCATTCATCCTAGTTGCAAAATGAAGAAAACAGTGAATGACCTTATTTACGTGACTGTTGTAAGAATTGTTGATAGAGTAAGATTTACCATCCGGCAGTTGGAGACAACCACTCCAAGACCAGATATCACTGGACATTACACCCCACTCCCCTTGTTCTTTCCCTTCCTCATCCCCACCAGACATTCCTCTTTCTTGAAGGGCCAAGCTGTATGAGCCACACAGATGATCCTGCACCTTCTGCTGCTGTCAGCTGTTTTCATTTTTGGTTCAGTTGCCACCCCAGCCACATTCTGTACATCAAATGGAACAAAGGGCACCATCTTGTCACATGCCGGCCTAGGGCAATTTCTGAAATAATATATGCAAATTACCATTGATGCTTGAGTGCACTATGTAAATTTCAGAGCCAGCCTGACCATAAGGCATGGTGAAGCCCCAGGCAAAAGATTCTGAAGGTATAGAAGAGGCTCAGTATGGAGAGTGTTGGAGGACTGAGTTGTTTGTAACACATGACCTGTCCTGTGCCCACTAAGCTAGCTTTCTGCCTCCAGACCCAGCAGGGGATATGATCCTTTCACCAGTGTCAAAGCAAGATTCAGCTATGGCTCCCCTTGACTTTTGTTAATTAATTTGAAAAAGGAAAATCACCTTAATCATCATCTTTATTTGTATACCGCTCTATCTCCCCTCAGGGACTCAGGGCGGTTTCCAATATGTAAGGCAAAACATTCAATTGCTGGGAACAAAACCATAAAGAGAAGTACATAAAAATAAACACATTCAATAATATAACAAACCTAAAATTAACAGACAAAGTAACAACAACTGAACATCATAATATACAAAAATTCTTCTAAAACACATTAAAGATAATATACTTATGCCTACAGTATAAAAGAGAACACCTATAAAATGATTTATAGATGGTACATAACTCCCAGCCAACTGGAAAAGATAAACAAGAATGGCAACAATAGATGTTGGAAGTGTAACATGGAAAAGGGGACATTCTATCATCAAGTTTGGACTTGTAAAGTGGTAGGAAAATTTTGGAACATGATCCATAAAAACATTTCTAAAATATTGAACTTGCCGGGGGGGAAAAAACCAGAATTATACCTGTTAAATATTTCAGGGCAAAGCATGACTAAAGACTCCGAAAAATTAGTAACATACTTGGCGGCGGCGGCGCGAATAACGCTAGCCAGACACTGGAGGACTCCAGAAGTTCCGATGGAAGAGGAATGGCTTAACAAAGTCTTGGAAGTAGCGGAGATGGATAAACTTACGCATCTACTCAGGGATAGCTCCTCAAAAAGATTCTATCAAACATGGCAACCCCTCATTGATTATATTAAAAAAACAAAGAACATTGATTTAAAAGGACTGAAATTATAAACCCTCACTTTTGGGGACAAAGATTCTTAAAATCCAAATACGGTCTTATTTGTTTCTCTTATTTATTTATTTATTTATTTATTTATTTATTTATTTATTGCTTGGACTTATATGCCGCCAACTCCCTGAGGCTCGCAGCGGCTTACAAAGCCAAGAGGCAACAAAATACATGATCAATAGACAGACAAGGAACAATACAACACAGTAAAAAAGGGGGAAGAAGGGGAAGGGACAATGGGACAAGATCCAACGGGAGAGTGCCCAGCACTTGAGATGTGAAGTCAACGATTCTATGTTTTAATTCTTTTGCAACTCTGTTTTTATTCACCCTTGTGTTTACCCATACCCATTCACTTCCCCCTCCCAATTGTTATGTCCCACTTTTGTCATTGTTGTTATTATGTGAATAAAGTTTTCAAAATTATAAAAAAATATATTTTAAAATCCATTTTATTTTAGCTCCATCAGTAGAGGTTCAATAAAACCAATGACCAGGGTTACTAAATGGACATGAGCCAACTATAAAAGGGCTGTGGATGGGATAGTGCAAACAGCAAATCATGGGGCCAAGAAAATGGATGAAGTGCAGGACAGAGTACTATTTGGTTACCTGGGAACTGGGCCTAGGGACTAATCATTCTCGAAAACTTGCTGGAACATCCAGATTTTCAAGTCCCTATGAAAGGAGGACAAGGGGGGGGGGTGCCTGATCTTCCTGGGGAGTTTCAAAGTTGGGGAACAACCACCAAGAAGGACCTCTCCCTTGTCACCACCAACCATGCTTGTAACAGTGGTGGAAGTGAGAGGAGGGCCTGCCCATCTCCCTCTGGTTCATAGGGGGAGATGCCATCCCAAAGATAGGCAGGACCTGAACCATTTAAAGCTTTGTTGGTCATAGCCTGCACCTTGAATTGAGACTGGAAACTTATCAGCAGCCAGTGGAGCTACTTTAATAGGTGCATCAAATGTTCCCTATAAGTAGCTCCTGTAACCCCGACGATACACCTTTTTCCCACTTGTCTAGCAAAATGTGTAGAGCCAGCACAGTGTTGTGGGTTGGGTGCTCGGCTACAACTCTGGAGACTAGAGCTTGAATTGATTGAATCCTGCTCAGTCGTGGAAACCCACTAGTTGATCTTGGGCACATTATATTCTCGCCTCAGAGGAAGGTAAAGGTAAATCCATATAAAGCAATTTTGCCAGGAGAACTCCATGATAGGGTTGCTGTAATCTGGAAATGATTCCAAGACAAACAACGACAAAATGTTTGTTTGGTAGTCTATCCACACAGTCCAAGGTGCTGAATTTTGTCCTTTTAGTGGGTTTGTCTCAGTTACATCAAAGACGTCCACTGTAACTGTTCTTTATTTGGAATTTAATATCCCAGGAATTTAATGGGCAAGGAATCATATCACAGTAGACGTATGAAATAATAAATGTTTACAAGATGTTAAAGATGATAAATGAAACTGGAATGGTAACACTGTATATATAGCAAAAAGGCTGTTCGTCAGATTTAAATCTGGGAGGTTGTTAACAAAAATATTTCAGTAGTCTAAGGGAAATAGCATTTGAGACATTACCAACAATTAAAATTATACTTGGGGTAATGCTGAGCTTAAAACGGTCTTTTAAAATGTGTGACATAAAATGCTGAGACACAACTTCAAAAAGGCCACTATTTTAATTATCAACTTGACTATCAGAGATCAGTATAACTGGATTTTTTGCATGTCTGTTTTCTCTTTAATTCTAGGGATATATGTGGTTTTCTCCAAGGCTCTTTCATCACGTTGTTGTAAATAATAAAAAGAGACTAGAAAATTAAACACACAGTTAACTAATTTTTGTGATCATAGTTATTATCTTGTCCTTTTCTAAGTGTTAATTACAAGTGTTAATTACAATTATCTTTCCACAATAGCCTTGGCAGGGTATAAATGTGGCATCAACAAGCCATCATCCTAATTCTCTTGCAAGTAAACTGTATGTTAAAATCACATATCTGAAACTGGCTGCGGCAACTTTTATGCATGCTGTTGTTCTCTGTAATTTACAGCCATCTCCTTCTAATGACGGGATCATAAATTAAAGTGCTACTGCTGAAATTGGGCTACACATTTCATCAGGTTTTATGAGTTTCTGCATGGATACAGCAGTGGGAGGTGGAGGAGAGCACTCCCTCATCATGAGCATATGCTAGTCACCACTATTTTGCAAACAGATTCCTCCTCCTGCCCATATGTCTGGGAAGCCAGCCTTTTTGTCATGCTTAAATAACTCTTTGAAGAACTTGGAAGCCATTTAATAAGCAGATCTAGTGCTGTGAGTCCAAATGGTGGAGTTTAGCTATGTAATTGAGACAGGAAATACGTGGTCGAAATAATCAAGAGGAGTTTTCTGACTCGTCCAATATATTGAGCAAAGCTAGTGCTATAGAAGCAATTTAGTGATGAGAAATATCATCCTAGCATGCTTTTGACTTTTGAATATTTTCCTTCTTCCTGGGGTGCATTTACAGTGTAGAGTTATTGCAGTTTGATACAGTTTTACCTGCTGGGGCTCAATGCTATCAAGTTCTGGGGTCTGTATTTTGACGCACCAGAGGTACTCTTTTTTGAAAGACCTTGTGAAATTACAATTCCCATGATTTCACAGCACTGAGGCATAACAGTTACAGTGACGTCAAACTGCATTCATTCTATTGTGTAGATCCTTGATGGCGAACCTATGACATGCGTGTCACAAGTGACATGCGTAGTCCTTTCTACTAACACGCAGCAGCAGAGGAGGAGGGAACCCCAGTGGCAGGCTTTTGTGCGGCCTTGCTCTCTTCCCTCATCTTATGCAGCCGTGGAGATGGGGGCAGCGGCGGGAGGAGGCAGAAAAGCCATGTGTGGGGCAGGGAAAGGTGCACTCCTCTCCCCTCCCTCTTAAAGATTGCCCAATTTAGAACTTTCTCTCTTAATCAGTAGGCATTCCTAGTAGTTGCTAATTTTCTCTAGTAATATATTGTTGTCTACATAACTCAGATTGTTAATGTTTCTTCTCCCAGTTTTTACACCTCCTGTCTTTGAGATTAATTGTTTTCCATATGATATATTCTACTTGTAAATTAAACAGATAGAGATAAAATGCAGCTGTGTCTGACCTGGCCAAGTAGAAACTTGATCTCTTGTCCTGAGTACAGTTTACACCTCAGAAAAATGAACTATTGTGGTACACTTTGATCAAATGGCACCTATACTTACCTCCTTAATCAACTGGAATATAGAGTCTCGGTTAAGGAAAGTGTTACTAGCACTCTGTTCTGCTTTGGCCAGCCTCACGTGGAATACTGTATCTGGTTCAAGAAGAATATGTGACTTTTCAGAGATTACTGAGTGGATTTCCATGGCCAAATGAAGATTCAAACTCTGTTTCCAAAGCTGTTTTCAACATTCAGTACACTGGCTTATAGTGACATGATCACAATCCCTAAATGTCTAAACAGCCTGATTGTTTTATTATCCTCTGAAGACAAGTAGAACATGAACTAATATATTTAAATTACAAGCAAAGAGATTTCACTTAAATGATTGCTAAGAGCTGTTTGATGATGGAATAGATTGTCACAAATGGATATGAACTTACTTGGAGATCTTTAAACAGATGTTAATAGGTGTTCTTTAGCAGTGCTTAGTTGTGTATTCCTATGTGGCATGATTTCAGTGTATGTGGTCCTCATAGTCTCTTCTAACTTTTATGATTTTACTCATTTCTTTTCAAGTGATCCATAACATGTTATGATCTATACAGTAAATAGCCTTGATATAATATGCAAGGTTTCATCTGAAATTATTTGACACATTCAATCGGTCAACATATATTTGCATTATGATCTCTGGCATTTCTTGCTTTTCTGAACCTTGCTTGGATACCTTGCATTTCTATCTTCACGTGAAGTGAAAGCTTTCTTGTGAAATCATGAATATCATTTTGCTTGCATGAGAGGAAAGGGCTCAAGTGGTTATTACGATCACTAGGTTCCCCTTTCTAAGGGATTAATGTGTGTTTATATATAATCTTTCCAATCTATGGTTAAATATTTATTTATTTATTTATTTATTACATTTCTATACCACTTTTCTCACTCCTGGAGGGACTCAAAGTGGTGTACAGCACAAGAATTATTGGAATTGGATGTATTCTGTCTCTACTGCTTGAAGCATGTCTATTAATTTGCCATCTCCTGGTTACTGTTACTGGGGAATCATTTGGAAAAAGGCAGGTCTGTGATAAAATCCATTGCCAGCTTTTGAAGTTATGGATGTATTCACAATGATGGCTCACTTCTTTTCCAAACTCCTCCAAAAGCTTTTGAAAAGTTCACCACAATATTTCTAAACAATATTTTTGTCTATATGGGCTTAGATCCCATTCTCTGTCAAATTGGGGTTTTACCTCAATGTTCCGGAAAGCTCCATGTTGGTTACTATATACTCTTGTCCAAAAGTTACTTGCAAATTAATGGGCTGATACACTCACACTCCTTTATCACTCTTATCCTCTGCCTTGCACTCACCCTTACCCTAGCCTAAACTTTAAAAAAACTTTAAAAAAATGAGTGCTGGAATATTATATGGATATTACAAGTGTCTATGGTTTTAACATTATGGGAGATATATTTATTTATTTATTTATTTACTGTACTTTTATACTGCCCCTCTCAGCCCGAAGGCGACTCGAGGCAGTGTACACGCGGCAACAATGCCACAATATAAAATACAACAAACAATTAATACACAACTATATAAAAATAATATGATTAATAGTTAAAATTATAAAATTGTAAAAAAACCCAAATCTCAGCATCTCATCAATAGAATCAATTTCTGTTGCAACCTCATATTAATTCCATAGGTCTCAGTTAAATGATAATTCGTCTGCAAATGCCTGCTCAAACAGCCAGGTCTTCAGTTTCTTCTGAAATGTTAGGAGGGAGGGGGCTGATCTAATGTCCCTAGGAAGGGCGTTCCATTGCTGAGGGGCCACTACTGAGAAGGCTCTGTCTTTCATCCCCGCCAATCGGGCTAGCGAAGTAGGTGGGACCAAGAGCAAGGCCTCTCCGGATAATCTTAAACACCTGCATGGTTCATAGGGAGAGATGCATTCAGACAGATAAGTTGGACCAGAACCGTTTAGGGCTTTAAAGGCTAAAGCCAGCACTTTGAATTGTACCTGGTAGCAAACTGGCAGCCAGTGGAGCTGCCACAACAGAGGTGTTGTGCACTCTCTGAGTACCACTCCAGTTATCAACCTGGCTGCTGTCCGTTGGACCAGTTGAAGCTTCTAAACAGTCTTCAAAAGCAGCCCCACATAGAGAGTGTTGCAATAATCTATACGGGATGTAACAAGAGCGTGGACTACTGTGGCCAAGTCAGACTTCCCAAGGTACAGGCGCAGCTGGCGCACAAGTTTTAACTGTGCGAATGCTCCCCTGGTCACCGCCGATACCTGGGGTTCCAGGCTCAGTGATGAGCCCAGGATCACACCCAGACTTAGCAAGGGCTGGTTGTAAATAATTACAAACAACAATTACATATGCCTAATTTATCTATAAAAAAGTCATTTTAAGAAATAACAATAACTAACTGCTTCTTGGCAGTTGTAATCGGAACACCATTTGCAAAATTAAATAAGCCTAATGATCTTTCAACTTAGCAGTGTACCTTAAAACAGGGAATATTGCTATTGGTGTGTCATGGGCTATTATCTCATTTTGAACAGTAGATACTAGACTGGGTTTACAGTGCTCTAAAATAACAAATGTTAAGATCAGGGCCAGTCATATTGATTTCCTCTTTGGTGAAATAACTTTGCACAATCTCTCTCTTTCACACACACACACATACACACACACACACACACACACAGAATTCCTCCTCTGGGGAATATTTATTTCCTCCCTTTCTTATTCATGAGATGCAAATTTATTAATATTTTATTCTTCAATAAAAATGTAGATCACAAATTGATTACCTAAACATTGACTCAACTTTTTAGAGGCAAAGCGACATGCAATATGCAAATGCCTGTAACGTAATTGCCTTGGTAACACTTTTTATTGCCTTGAGATTGACTGATTGAGAGCAGAGGATGGGGCTGGGTGGAGCAGGTGCATAGTCCCCTTCTCCTACTCTCTCCTAAATCAAATCATCCTGGCCCAGCATGACCCTCCTCCCTCCATTCAAATGCATGTCAAATGCCTTCTGCTAAAATAGCTTTGGAACCTAAATGAAGGCCTGTCAAAGTACAGCTATAAGTATTTGCTTTGCTTCAAACCTTAGAAGTTACCATCAGTCCCCCACATCTGAAAGTTTAATTTTTGCACATTTAATTATTTGCACATTTGTTGACTATGTTCTCTCTATGTCTTCCAGTGCAATGATATGTTCATCTTCTCCTGGAATTGACCAAAGAGTTGCAAGAGAGAATCTAGAGATTCCTAGAGAGAGAGAGGTTCTCTCAGCTAAAGAAAATAGAATTTTTAATTGGTGTTTTTTTTCCACTTTCACATGGGTCCTGCACTCCTAATTCCAATTAATGAGAAAAAACATTTTAATACTGTATATCTATATGTTAGAATCCTGAAGGGAAAAACAAAAGTTTTGTAAAGTTTTATTGAGAATTAATCTAACAATTAGCCCCGTCCAATACATGTTTGCTGAGAAATAAGGCCTCACTGTTTTTCAGGAAACTGTCTCTAAAATTAGGACACATAAAACTGAAATCCTATATGCAATGACCTGGAAAGATGACTTATTGAACTCATTGGGACAGGCATCTGAGTAGATTCCATAGGATGTTACAGATGGCAAAAGATTACATATCTACAAGTTTGCCACAGGGAGCCATGCAGTGATTTTATTCACACAGGCATTTGATTCACATGAAAACAAATGCAAAGTAATCTTATACTGAAGAGCAGAAGTCACAAAGAATAAAAAAAGAAAAGGAGAAGTGGAAGACATTCCTAGCTCTTTTAAGACTAACTTACTTCAGCATGAATCCAGTTTAATTCAGATGAAATGATCTAAAGTCAAAAGTATTCAAGTACAGTTACATGGTTGGGGTGACAACAGTGTGTACATAAAGGGAAAATTATGACTTTGTAGTTCCTCAAAGATGTCAGCGAATAGCCTATTGGTTGTGGGATGCGAAAAAAATATGTTTCCCTGAAAGCTTGTGCCATGTTACCTGATGTAATACCACAAACCCATATATCAGTATACGTAGCATGCCAAGAAATCATTTTCCTGTTCATGTCTTTGCTAGCTGATTGACATTTACAAATATACAGACAATTTCCAAGTTACAAACTAGATAGGTTCTGTAGGTTTGTTCTTAAGTTGAATTTGTATGTGAGTCGGAACAGGTACATTTTTAAATGTATGTATGTATATAAGCTTTGAATGGAATAGGGAAGGGGCAACACCCCTGTAGTGTTTGTTTTACTGTCTGTGCCCCTTTTCAGAAGATTTCAGCTCACTTTCTGTCCCTGTGATAATTCAATTTTGGAAAATGTGGCTTCTTGTGGAAACAAGGATTGGTGAGAAAGCATCAGTGCTGCTGTGCTGTTCATTCGTTCAGTCGCTTCTGACTCTTCCTGACCTCATGGACCAGCCCAAGCCACAGCTCCCTGTCAGCCATCACCACCCCCAGCTCCTTCAAGGTCAAGCCAGCCACTTCAAGGATACCATCCATCCATCTTGCCCTTGTTTGGCCTCTCTTCCTTTTTCCTTCCTTTTCCCACAGCATCGCTGTCTTCTCTAAGCTATCCTGTCTTCTCATTATGTGGCCAAAGTACTTCATCTTTGCCTCTAATATCCTTCCTTCCAATGAGCAGTCGGGCTTTATTTCCTGAAGTATGGACTGGTTGAATCTTCTCATGGTCCAAGGCACTCTCAGAACTTTCCTCCAACACCACAGTTCAAAAGCATCTATCTTCGTTCACTCAGCCTTCCTTATGGTCCAGCCCTCACATCCGTAGGTTACTACAGGGAATACCATTGCTTTTGACTATCTTCGTTGCCAGTGTGATGTCTCTACTCTTCACTATTTTATCGAGATTGATCATTGCTCTCCTCCCAAGAAGTAAACGTCTTCTGATTTCCTGGCTGCAGTCTGCGTCTGCAGTAATATTTGCACCTAGAAATACAAAGTCTGTTACTGCCTCCACATTTTCTCCCTCTATTTGCCAGTTATCAATCAGTCTGGTTGCCATAATCTTGGTTTTTTATGTTTAATTGCAGATCAGCTTTTGCACTTTGCACCTTTACCCCATGATGACTCTTTCAGGAGTGAATTTCCCTTCCTAGGGGCAGGTTTCTCTCACTTTCGCTTGTCCATCCTCATTCTTAACTACGAGTCATTTGTAAGTCAGATGTTTGTAACTCAGGGATTGCCTGTATTACAAAACAGCAGTTTATCTAACCAATCTTCCTTTGAAAGTGTGTTTTAATTCTAAAACAACCACTTGGAGGTCTGAAATTGAATGTCTATGAAAGCTGCAATGTTTGTTTTGATTTTTGAGTATTGCAGTTCTTAATGTCAGATTTGTATCCATTTATCTTCTCAAGTAGAAGATAAGTAGAAGGCCTTGTATGGTTTGGGGCCAGTGTACCTGAGGGAGCGCCTTATCCCATATTGTCCCACGAGATCACTGAGACCTGAAGAGCAGAACCTCCTAGTCGTGCCTAGTGTGAAATTGTACCATCTGACTGCAACTCGGAGAAGGGCATTTTCCATTATTGCTCCAGTTCTTTGGAATACACTACCCCCCTGAGATTCGAGCTTTACGAAATTTGCTAGCTTTTCGTAAAGCCTGTAAGACCACTCTGTTCAAGGAGGCTTTCGAGTCCTAATACACAGGTTAAATTGTATTCTATTGTAACTGTTTTTATCGCTTTTATTGTATTGCTTTGTTCTGAGTATAAACTGCACCGAGCCAATTGGGAGTTCCGGTTGCCTAAAAGGGTAGTGGAATCTCCTTCAACCAGTGGGTGCCATGGCTAAGCAGGACACCACATCTGAACTCCCAGAATGCCCTAATTTCAAACCCATGGGTTTAGAGTAGAATCATTGCATAATTGGCATTTATATCAGAAAACTATTCAACCATTCAGAAATTTATTCAGCCAGTCTACTGCAGCTAAGGTTAGCAAGTGGATTTTCTTCAGAGTACTGGTATCTCCCCCCACCACTTGCTGTTGGAAAGGTCTCTAGCAATAGATATCCTTTTCCACACATGGATTTCTCCTACTTCTTCTGGAGAAAGTGACCCACACACAGCATTGTACTCAACTGCATTCCCCAAGGGTCTAGGATTGCTTCCTTCTGGTGACTAGAAAACTCCAAAAAGTCAAACATGAAAAAGGTTCGGAAAGGTGATTACAACTTGATTTTTAGTTTCCTTCCTCTCAATAAAATCTCACTTGTAGCAAATGTTAAGAGTTTTTGAGTTAGAAAGTATTTTAGATGTTAATTATAAAAAGAAAAGATTATTTTATATTTTATTTAACTAGATGTTTGTTTGTTTTTTGTAGGCACAACTGTCTCAGGCTTTGAATGGCATTTCAGATAAAGCAAAGGAAGCAAAAGAATTTTTGGTACAGCTGAAAAACATTTTACAGCAGATACAGGTAATAATTCCAGAATTCTCACTCTTTTGAACTTTGTACATGTATAAAATAACATTTTTAGATTTTAGCACAAAGACAAGGTGACACCTTGGTTTCACTAGGACTCCGAGAGACCAAAGTTCAAATCACTTCTCCATTATAAAAACCTAATAGGTGACCTTGAGCAATGCAGATACCCTTAGTTTCTGAGGAAGGCCAAGTAAGCCCATTATTCAAGGTCTATTTCCAGGTAATTATAGCTTGCGGGGGGCTAGTTAAATTTATAAATCATTCAAGAGTTCTTGTTGAATGGACATCTGTGCAAAATGATTAATCTTGTAACTTATACCTGATTTTTGTGTGTGTTCAAGACAATAGTCATAAATGGAAACTTAATCAATTCTGGTTAATATGTACTGGCCACCTGAAGTTGCTGTAGCTTGAAAATCCATTAATAGAGCATAAGTATTTCATACTCTTGTTATGTTCATAGTTTTTGTGACCAATTGGCTGTTTCAGCAACAGGACTAACAACAGACCACATTCCTAGAACCATGGGGTTCTGGAAACTGTAACCCAAAACATACCTCTTCCAAGCTTTGCCTCAGATATATGCATAGCTCCTAACATCCACTTGTGCCCAGAGTACACTTCTAAGAGTATTAATATATTTGAAAGATTGAACACATATGTTTAAATTATCTACGTAACAAATTATGCAGGAAAACTTCAAGTAGTCCAACATATCTAGAGTATACCAGATTAGGAAAGCATAATTCAGAATTTATCACTCTCCTAGCATAATCCCTGGAGGCCTTTTAAAGCAAGCGGTTCTTAATACTGAATTACACAAATTTGGGATCTGCGAAGCCTTTTAGAAAAGAACATCATCATGAAATGTTGGCCATGTTTTGAGTAAACAAACCTTTCTTCTGTTGAACTGAATTTTATTTCTCTTCCCACTCAAGGAAAATGGCTTGGACTATGAAGCTTGTCTAGTGGCTCAGTGTGATGCTTTGGTTGACGCTTTGACACGCCAGAAGGCAAAACTGCTCACAAAAGTTACAAAAGAGCGTGAACACAAGCTAAAGGTGAGTGAATTTTTCATCTTGTAGCATCCATCCATAGAGAATCGTAAAACTGAAAGTCTGTAGTGGCCAGCTAATCCATCCCATGTCCACTCTAATCCATTCTTATTCCACCCTCCTTGTTGATCCCCAACAGAATAGGATATACATGAGGTCTAGTTCAAAGCTCATTTTGGTTATTCACCAAACCATGCTGGACTGCTGATTTTATGTCTCTGCCCATACTGCCATTTCATCTATGATTTTTTTTTATTTTGTGTCAAAAGCATTGCATAAAATACTGGGTTCTCGTAGGTTTTTTGGGCTATATGTCCATGTTCTAGAAGAATTCTCTCCTGACGTTTCGCCTGCATCTGTGGCAAGCATCCTCAGAGGTTGTAAGGATGCTTGCCAGACAGATGCAGGCGAAACGTCAGAACCCAGTGATTCCAGCCATGAAAGAGAATTTCTTTCTTCCAAGAACATGGCCACAGTTAGCGATAAAACCAGTAAAACACAGTAAAAACAATACAATACAGTGATTCCAGCCATGAAAGCCTTCGACAATACATTGCATAAAATAGTTTATCTAAAACTGATAAAGGGAACACAAGCTGCTATATACTGTAGTTTTAGACCAAAAACTGGCAATAGCGACTGCATTGTCTGTAGCTTTAAACAATTCTTCCTCTGTTCATGAGGCAGGGCATTATGGGCAAGCATACAGATGCTGAGTTGTTTGTTCTGCTCCACAGTCACACAAGGTGGAGGATTCTTCTAGGTAGTGCCATTTTGCCAGGTTGTCTTTTGATCTGCCAACTCTGCTACTGGGTCTGTTCAGGGACTTTCAAGTTGCCCATTCTAAGTTTGCCTCTGGAGGAAGACCCAAAACCCAAAAGCATTGCTTTACAACATTGCTTTTCATCTGTGATGAAACCATGACAACTTCCAGGAATAGAACAGGGCTGGAATTTATGGAATCTTCTTATCAGCTTGTGAGGGAAAACCATTGGAAGGAAGTTGCCTTGTACTGAACAGATTCCTTGTCAACTATATTTCCTTGCTCTACATGGAGATCCCAAGTATTCCCAGATCTACCCTCAAAGTAGCAATCAGGGCATGACTGAACTTAGCTTCCAAAATCAGATAAGTATATTCAAGATGGTATGGTGGTATGATGGCTACCTGCTGAAATTGGGATGTCATTTTAGAGATTATAAAAGAAATACAGCTTCTATAAACATGGCTTCTTCTGCTATTCCTTCTGAAATAATAGTCTTGGACACTGAAAGGATCATCCACTCTATATTGCATTTTTCCTTCTTTAGGTTGTGTGGGACCAGATAAATCACTGTACTTTGAAACTGCGTCAGTCTACTGGGCTAATGGAATATTGTCTCGAAGTTATAAAAGAAAATGATCCATCTGGGTTTTTACAGGTATATTATCTTTTAATTTTGTGATACACCAGGTCATATTTTTCAAATGCTTATCATATTGTAAATGTGCTACTAGTTTTGTCCATGTGCTCTCTGATATGTCCCTAGTCCTTGAAAATATATGAGCTCCTCCGTTCATTTCAGTGGTGGCACAGAGATGAGCTATTCCAAGTCTAGAGTGGCCCATTTATGCATGCCAGTTGGTTAGCATCTAAGTCAGTGGTAAAATGAGTCTGTTTTGTTGAAGCTATTTTGAGGACAGATGTTATGCAGCCCCCCCCCCCCAATCCTTCCAGGTTGTCCACAGAGTTCCAGTTCCTAGGCTCCTATCACTCACCTTGCCTTTCTACCTTTAAGGTCCCTCCCTATATTTTCTTCTACATCCACTTTACTGGACAACTGAATATGCTGATTTGGGTTCATTGTGGTAGTTTTTGTTGTTCATGATTAAATTAAAGCATCCAGATAGAAAAGGTAAACACTAAAAATGTACTTATAGTGAACAAAATAAACACACAGCCTTAGACTGCTTCCATCCAAAGTATGCCATAACACTTGAGTTTCAAGCAAAAGTAAATTTTCTCCAAATTTTTCCTCATTCTCAGTTTTCCAAAACCGTATTCAGCTTTCCTCCATCCCCTCCTCCTAACTGGCCCTTACTCTATTTCTGACTGCCATATGTCTTCCACAGACAAAGCTTTTCAGCATAACCTCCAGCCACAGTATTCAATGTGCTGGCTTAATCCTGGTTTGCTCCACTTCTAACTTCACAATAGGACTCAACACCTGTAATAAAAACCAGAGTGGATTCACAGATGCAGGCACTGCTGCATTAATATTGGCTCCCTCATGAGTGGTGGCAATGAATTACTTGCCAAACATTAGAACAAATTACAAGGTTGAATTACTTTGTAAAATTAACTTGCAAAGCTGTACTCTGGGTCAGTTCAAGATGTCCTACTCTTTCAATGACTTGCCAGCGCGATTCCTAAACTCAGGATTACACACTTTTCTTTTCAGATTTCAGATGCTTTAATCAAACGTGTCCAAGTGTCTCAGGAGCAATGGGTCAAAGGAGCTCTGGAACCTAAAGTATCGGCAGAATTTGATCTGACTTTGGACAGCGATCCCTTGCTGCAGTCAATTCATCAGCTGGACTTCATTCAGATGAAATGTAGGGGTGAGCTTTAGTAGATTGATTTCTAAACAATATAAGAGCTCTGATGGATGAAAACAAAGATCCAATTTAGTTTAGCACCCAATTGTCCAGACTCCCATATTTATTTATCGTCTCTGGAGCGAACCAATGCATTTGAGAAAGCACAAAGTTTAAAAACTTGGCATTCTACTAAATGTCCTTTGACCAGTAGCTGGCCACTTGGAGTGCCTCTGATGTTACTATAAGAAGGTCTTCCATTGTGCATGAAGCAAGGCTCAGGTTTCATTGTAGTGGTGGTCTGTGGTTTGCTCTTCTCCACACTCACAGTGTGGAGTCTCCCATTACTCCCCCATTGTTGTTTACCAACAATTCAGCAGATTCTCAAAATCAGAGCCATGTCCCATCAATCTTTGAGGTCTTTATGTATTTATCCTGAATGAATTTGTCTATCACATTTCAAAACTGCTTAGGCTGATGACTATCATCACAAACTGAACTATGTGGCCGAATGATATGGTATCACGTGGATCTTATAGTGAAATAAACCATCTCTTCAAATTACAGTGTTCCTTCGCTACTTTGCGGTTCACTTATTGTGGACTCACTGTTTTGCGGACTTCAAAAAATATTAATTTAAAATATATATCATGGTATTTTTGCTGTTTTGTGGGGTTCTGCTACTGCCACTCTCCAAGGTGCTTTCCCTCCTCGGTCCTCCTTCCCTCCAGCCTTGAAGAGCATTTCCTTTCTTTCCTTCACTTTATTTTAAGTTTATAAAGACTTAAAATAGTGTATAACTACTAAAATAATGTATAAAAATAAAAAAATAAATAGAGCACCCCTACATTGCGGGTTTTCACATATTGCGGGAGGTCCTGGAACCTAACCCCAGCAATAAGTGAGGGAACATTGTATTCTTCATGCGTTTTGATGCTGGATATGTTCTAAATTTGTGAATATTTTCACATTTTATGTTGGAAACATATGTAACAATCTCTGATCTCAATGTCTGATATTTTACTCAAGTATTTGATTTCAGAATTTTATATATGTTAGCATTTGACAGCTAAGTATTCAGGTGCATTTGATGCTTGACATCAAATGATAATTAGTACTTGTGCAATTTGAACAGTTGTCATTTGCTGTTACAGTATTTGCAGTGACAGTGGCATGGAATAGCCTTTAATATTCCGTAACATTTTGACTGGTGCTTTAAAGCTGACAGTGTTTATTATGTGACAAATGTTGTTGGAGTTTTGACAGTAGTTCATAATTAATGGTTGAACATTGACAGTTTTTGCCACTTGATCTCTTCAATAATCCTGATACAAAAAAACCACAAAAACCCCACGAAGCAGAGGGATTTTAAACCCGTCAGATTGTGGATACAGAAACATTTAATTTCCCAGAATTTAATTTCAGCACTAGTGTGAAATTAAGAGGAAACAGATGGGACTTTGTATGTATGTCAACGGAACAATCTGTATGAAACTGTGAGAGAGGCCTTTCAACAACTGTGCGTGCCTTTTAAAAACCTAGTTTATTGTAAGTACTGAAAACAATAACTGATTTCTGAGGCACAGTTTGGACCTAGACATAGATGTGCAAATATAAGAAGCCTTTACTGTCCTTTGTTATGCTAAATCCAAGATCACCCAGTGGGTTTCATGGCTGAGCAGGGATTCAAAGCTAGGTCTCCAGAGTCATAGTCCAACACTCAAACCATTACACCATGTTGGGTCTCCCTGGTCAAATTAGCCTGTGTTGAATCATTTGTGAAGTGATCCTCAAATATACAGTATATTTGCAGCAGTAGTTGCTCTAGGCATCTGTCCCAGGGCATATAATCAAGTACAGTAAATGGGCCGGGAGAACGTTGGATAAGCGAAAATGTTGGGTAATAAGGAGGGATTAAGGAAAAGCCTATTGAACATCAAATTATGTTATGATTTTACAAATTAAACACCAAAACATCATGTTTTACAAGAAATTGACAGTTCAATAGCAGTTCAATACACAGTAATGTTATGTAGTAATTACTATATTTACGACTGTATTTACGACCAACACATCGCAATGTATTGAAACAGCTGTGGATCCGGGTGGGAGGCAGAATGCATTGGATAATACAGAACGTTGGATGAGTGAAGGCTGGATAAGCGAGGCTCTACTGTAATGCAAATCGTACTGCCTAAACTAGGCTTCCCTGTTTGGGTTTTGTTCCAACTTGGTGGAATTTTAACATATTGTGAGAAGCATTTTTCTTATGATCTCACTTCTTGGAAGGTCAAGGTGGAATTCCCACTTGGGAGAAGATTTACGTGGAAGGGCTGGTCTCATCTACCAGTTCTCCTTTGCATTTCCTCTTTCTTCTTTGAATCTCTCTTTTGAACCTGTATATTGCAAGATCCCAAAGATTCACCACAAAAACAAAGAGGGGCAAATAAAGCTAAAATGAGCTGAAAGGCAACCAGTAACTGAATTTCCTTTGATAAAAACAGAATGTTTCAGATGAAATTTCTGTAGGAAGGAATGCATGGATCATAGGTAAATGCCTTTGCTTTCATCTCCGCAAGAATCGTGCATACATAATGTGTCCTGTTCAGTCAAAGTTCATTCGATTTCAGCAGGCTTAATTTTGAACTCTAAAGGTTCAATCTAAAGCAATTAGGCGAGCCAATTTGACAGCAAAAATCCTTAGAGGAACAAGAGAAAATGCTTGCATGTAGATAAGCAGAATTCATAGGCAAAAATCCATTCCCTCAAAGGGTATTGTGTCTTGACCTAAATGAGTTATATTAGTGAAGCTAGCGCAAGAACAGCAGTAAACTGCATCGTCCAAAAATGTCAGCGGCTAGAAAAACAGATGCAGATGAAAGGATTTGAGATTTAAATTGCATTTGATGAAGTCTTTCAGAGTATATGTCTGTCAAAGACCCTGTCCTCAGCTTGGGAGAAATTTTAATCATTTTGATAGCATGTAATGAATTGACAATTGCCATGGAAGTCTCCTTCCTAACTATTTTCTGAGGCTAGGCATTCTCCTAAGTGATGTCTTCATACATATAGGATTGATTTCTGATGATACAGAGAAAAGAATAAAGGTTTCATCATACTTTGCTATCACCTCAACCTCTCCAAAATAGTGCTGGATTGCCCATTATAGTAGTTTTCTAGTTAAAATACAGCTGAACTAAATATGCAACTCCACTGGGCTATTGATTTATTGATTACGTTTTTGTCCCTTTTATTCCAAGGAGCTTAGCATGGCATATAAGATTCTCCTCATACCCTTGTTATTCTCCTAATAGCCCTGTCTTAGACGGAGATATAGTCTGGTTGAAGCTTACTCAAGGCTTAGTGGAGACTAGAACTTGGTTTTGCATGTTGCCGGTCTGACGCTCCTCTGATGCCTTCTGATTGATTAGTTCTTCTGTAAGGTCATATATTCACTGAAACCTTCCATTATCTTTATTTTTGCAAAAAAAACCCCTCTAGGATTCTAGGAAACTGTACTTTATTGTACAAGTGTACATTGTACACTGTACGGCATTGTACAAGTGAAATCCATTTAGCAGTTTGGCCCCCAAAGATCAAGTACTATATAATATGTGTACTGAATATGTGTACTGAGTGGTTGTTATTGATAGAATAGTGTATCATTCAAATAAAAAGCATAAAGTGCAGTCCAGTGCATGTAACAAAGAGCCTTTGGTATCAGCTGGGGATTGGTTCCAGAACATCCATATGATATACAATGGTGTAGTACAATGGTGTTCCTTTTATAAAATCAAGGTTTGCTATATATTTTCAGGCTGTGGATAGTTGAATCCATGGATATGACACTAATTCGAGTTTTAGACTCGGAATTGCATCCCAATTCTAATTAGTACTGTGTTATGAAATCTACTGAATTACTTTGGGCTAGTTACTCTGTTGCTCATTTAGCATAGAGTTGTTGTGACAATACTGTGGAGAAGAAACAGACTGTTTGCTATTTTGCACTCACTGTGGAAAAGATGGGAAATAAATATCATTTACAAGTTAATGAGCTAACCAACTGTCTTACCTATGGGTGGCTTATGACTACAGCGAACATTTAGAACCAGTTCATTGGGTTACAGAACAAATAGCTGTTGCTTAAGTCAATTGACACTGCTGTCCAATGACATTATTATCTGCCTTGAGAAATTAGTTTAAGGGTGAATTCATTGACTGATGCAATGAAGTGATCAGATGGCAACTTTGTTGAAGAATACTTGCTCATGATGTTATCAGATATGGATTCGCAATGTGTTGTTTCTAATTTTGGAAAAAACAAACCATCAGGGAACTAAATGTTGAGAGAGACATAGCTGTTATTTGGGACACTCCAAGTTGCCAGGTGAACTTTGTGTTCACATACACATACTTTGTGCCTGACAGGTAAGGGCAGAGTTGCACTAATCTGTGCTTAGTTTCGCTTTCAGTGCCACCAGTCCCACTACTGCAGCTGGAAAAGTGCTGCACCAGAAACAACAGTGTGACCCTAGCCTGGAGGATGCCACCTTTCAGCCACAATCCAGTGGAAGGCTACATCTTGGAGCTTGACGATGGAGATGGTGGACAATTTCGAGTGAGACCTCTGTTTCTCCTCCATTTGCATGTGGTGTTCTTAGATCAAATAATTGTATAGTTAGTTCTAAATGAATGAACAGAAAGGGGAATTGAACCAAATTGTTACAAAAGAATCCCAAGAAGTTGCCTTAAGTATCCACTTCATCACATTCATTAAATACTACTAAGCCACACACTGAAAAAACTGCAGTCTACTGTGTTATTCACGCGACACAGGCTTCAAGTATAGAGTAGTGATATCTTGGTGTTTAAAAAGGGTTGAAAATTGTTATCTTTTTAGACGCTTTCTAAGCTGGTTGGCAAGTGACTTTTTTTTTGCAAATTATTGGGAGATGGGCAAAATGGCAATATCATGTGATGGTATTTGTTGTTTTCAGCTTTAAAATGATACAGTTACACAATTTGTGGGAGAAGCCAAAATGTCCATTTTCTCATGGAAGAGAGAAATTGGCAGCATGTTGTGTTTTTTTCTGTCTCGTGCACTTTTTGGGAACCTTCCTTCCTTCCCTATGCCATGTGTTACCTCCTCTTCCTCTCCTCCTTTCCATTCTTCCTTTCCCGTTGGCCATCCTGATGGCCATTCTGCCTCATAATAATAATAATAATAATAATAATAATGTTCCTAGTTTGCAAGTGTTATTTCCTGTTTAATTGTGTAGTCCTTACTTTGAAAGTAGTTGTGCTCCAAAAACTTAGTTTTCGTGCCCACAAACTATGTTAAATTGATGGAGACTCGAAAAGACACTTAATCATTAAGAAACTAGAGCAAAATGTGCACTAATTTCTCAATGAGCAGGATGTCCTTCCTGCAAAGACAAAGTTTTGAGGTTTAATAAACGTTTCCCATGTGTTTATGATAGAACCAATTAGGAAATGACATTTATAACCCAGGAACAAAAATCATAGTCCAGGAGAGGAGGTGTTTCTTTTCATCAAGAACACCGGGAATGGAAAGTGGGTGGGAACAACTCTCTACAATGTGATGGCAAATCAACTGATAACTCCTGAATAAACAGATACTTTGCTAGTGTGTGATAGTGGTAGGAAAATTGTTCATTTAATGTCAAAATGGTATATGCTTGAGGTGTATGGTAATCTACTTTTCCAAACACTTGACATATTCAGTGAGATGAAGTTTTATGTGATTGTAGTCCACTGGTGCTGTCTACAGCCCCTAGTAGCAACTCATTTCAATAAATAATTTGGGTTTAGTGATGTTATAATTTCTCAGCAAAAAACAACCACAAGCAGATTACATTCAAATTTGTGGTTATGACTAGTTTAAATAGACGCAGTCAACTTTCTCCTTCCTTTTTGTTGTTATTTAGGAAGTGTATGTTGGAAAGGAGACCCTATGCACGATTGATGGCCTTCATTTCAACAGTACTTACAATGCAAGAGTCAAAGCCTTTAATTCATCAGGAGTGGGCCCTTACAGCAAGACAGTTGTTTTACAGACTTCTGATGGTGAGTAATTTTAAAAATATATTGCAATTCTTGTAACCTCTTCCAGCAGGCGTTCAACCTTTAGAAGTTCCGCTTAATCTATATTCTCTGTCTTAGTATAAATTGCTTTTATTGTGTTTTAAATGCTGTTTTGTGGTTATGTCTTATGCTGTGTTGTGAACCACCCTGAGCCTATTGGGAAGGGCGGTATACAAGTTGAAATAATAAATAGATAGATAGATAGATAAATATTTGAAGCAAAGGCATGCTTGAACTTACCACGGATCCTTGAAACTGTGTATGATAGTCAACTCTATTGAAGTGGCCAACCTCTGATGAAGTTTCTATAAAGTCACCCTAAAATTCTAGAGAGGTATCCACTGTAGGAAATTTCTGAGTCTTCCAGTTGAGTCCATGGCAATTTCCAGAGGAAGCATACCATAAAATTGTCTGAAGGACCTAGAAAATTTCTGTAGAAGACATATTTTGTTGGTAAATGAAATTGCATTAGAGCTCGAATCTGCTGAACCTTCTGGATTCTGCTAGATTTTGGAACCACTCTTTTATGGTCCAAAACAAAATCCAGATGAACTGGTAGGTCTTGATGTGTCTCTATGAAAATTTCTGGGCTGGTGTATGGGTATGTTAATATTGTACAAGTAGCACAGAAAATGTGTGCAATGAAACTTGTAGAGTAGTTGTTGTAGATGTTCTTGCAGTAACGTAGTTCCCACCCAAACAATCTCTTTTGGGGATACAGGAAGTAAAAGGGAATGTGCAAGTGAATAGATTAGAGTTAGAAAGGAAGGTAAGAAAAGGCCGGTGCTTAGAAGAATTATTTCAGGAATAAAGCTGTTAATAAAAGAGTTTGCTATCTAAAGGCCTTACATTTTGTTAGACAGCCTTCCAAGGAAAATCAAGAAAAGCCAAGTGAAGGTTTTGCTTCTCTTCTTGCCTCTAAGGGTGCATCTACATTGTAGAAGAAATGCACTGACACCACTGTAACTGCCATATTTCAATGCTAAATCCTGGGAGTTGTAGTTTGTTGAGGGACCAGTACATGTTGGCAGAGAAGGCTAAAGACCTTGTCAAACTACAAACCCCATGATTGCATAGCACTGAGCCACGGCAATTAAAGTGGTGTCAAACTGCATTAATTCTATAGTGAAGATACATCCTAGGTTGGCTTGCTGTTGTTGAAGATTAGGGGGCAATGCTTGCAACAAGCCACCTGAACCAGTAGAGGGGATAAAAACGATTCTCTTTTTTTTTTTGTTGACAAGTAGATTGCAGTTGTTATGTTTTCTTTTCTTCTTGCTTCTCCAACAATATTGTTAGTTGCTACTTTAATACATGTCTGCATAAAAAAGGGAATGTTGTGAAGTTTGGGAGAAAACAGGAAATGTTGCTGTTAGTTGTTCTCTCTGCTACTATAATTCTCAGGGTTAAACAAACTATTGCATTATTTTCTTTTTCATGACGCATCCAGTGGGTATTCCCACCACAAATTGAATTATTCTTTTATTCTTATCTAGAGAATGGTCTAATTCTAGGAAACTGCCACCAAAAAAAGTTGTAAGGATCCCTCATTTTGATTAAAGGGCATTTCTCTATTTCTTTGTTTGATGGGAGGGGAATAGTTAAACTATTAGTCTGGAATAGTTAAACTTTTAATTTTTCTTTTAAAAAAAAGAAGTTATGCCCATTTTTAGAAAGCCCATGTGGGTTTCTAAAACCAACAGTGAGCAAAAACACACAAAAAATCTATCATTGGCCCATTGTTCTAGGCAATATTCTGCAAATTCATACATATCCTCTCTTTTCTCCAATGAGCTTCACAGGAATTCAAAAACACAATTCAGGAAATCCTAAGTACAAATAAATTAGGCTTTAGCAAGAGAAGGCATCACGGTGGTGCAGTGAGTTAAACCGCTAAGCTGTAGAACATGCTGACCGGAAGGTCAGTGGTTTGAATCCACGGATGAGATGAGCTCCTATTGTTAGCCCCAGCTTCTGCAAACCTAGCAGTTCGAAAACATGCAAGTTTGAGTAGATAAATTCCACTTTGGTGGGAAGGTAACAGCATTCCATGCAGTCATGCTGGTCACATGACCTTGGAGGTTTCTACAGACAACGCTGGCTCTTCAGCTTAGAATTGGAGATGAGCACCAATCCCCAGAGTCGGACACGACTGGATTTAATGTCAAGGGAAAACATTTACCTTTACTTATAGCAAGATATCTTGTTTGATTTGCAGTAATCTGGACCAGTTCTAAATTAGGATGTTTCTTTCCAATTTGTATATGAATTGTTCACCAGTAAGAAGCATATGTTTCTTTCTCAAATCACTTCTTCCCTGGGTATTAATTTTCTTCCAGTAGACATAAACTCATTACCAAAGCACAACATCTACCAGTATAAATATCAGTAGCTCTTTGGAAAATGGTGCTAGCCACAGACATCCACAAACACAAGGTGAGCCGCCTCTCCAAATACTTTGCCCTGAGGGATCCTTCCTTAGCTTAAGGCAAGATGGAAGATGACTTAGCAAGAAAGACTCAGTTCTGCAACTCTGTTACTGTTCATGCAACATAAGCAGGAATTTAGAATAATTTTATTTTCAATTTAGAATAATTTTAGTACTTTGACTCTACCCAGGAGTTTCACTGCTGAAACTAAATAACATACTTAACATAGAAAAGATGATGTTTTATATCACCAGAAAAGATATAACTTGTAGAAAATTATAGAATGTGCTGGTGTCTTCTTTTAAAAAAATACACATTTCCATGAGTAAAAGTAATTACTTCAGTGCATTATCAATCTGTGCTTCAAGTTCTTAATATTCTGCAAGACATTAAACAGGTTTGTAAAAAAAGGCTGTCTCCTGAACTCAGAAAAATGATTTTGTGTGTGTGTGTCAGGAGTGACTTGAGAAACTGCAGGTCACTTCTGGTGTGAGAGAACTGGCTATCTGCAAGGATGTTGCCCAGGGATGCCCGGATGTTTAGATGCTTTACCATCCTTGTGGGAGACTTCTCTCATGTCCCCGGATAGAGAGCTGAAGCAGACAGAGGGAGCTTATCCTCGCTCTCCCTGGATTCGAACCTGACCTGTCAGTTTTCAGTACAAGGGTTTAACCCATTAATGAAGGTTATGCTTTTGAAAAAAAACACATAGCTCAATATGGGGCTGATACTTAAAAACCTGAGGCAGCTTCTCCAGAAGATACTCATATCTACTACCTAGATAAAATCATTTTCCCCATCTGTGACTTCTTTTTGACGGGATTATTTTTAGCACAAGCTGGCATGTATATCTTTCTGTTTCTGAAGTCAAGTATCAGCCCTATATGCTTAGAGAAAATGAAATAACCCCAAAACCAATTTCATGTGCTTTTAAAGAGATCTGAAATCAGAAACATTAACTAGGTCACTGACAGAGATGTCCATTGGTTTTCCAGTGTCCTCCTTCTCCTTCCCCATTTTATGCCAGTGATGAATTGCAGAGCATCATTACATTGTGGAAATAATACCTTAGCCGTGTCTTATAAAATATGAATTCTAATTCATACCTCAGTTCCCATGTAATTACACTTGCTACCCATAAAGTCAGCCAAAGAAATTAATCTTGATTAATGATACTTAACTTTCTATGAATCATAAAACAGATGTTAATTTGATTCTCTCTTTCTTATTAATGTTGCTAAACTATGCCAGGGAAAAAACATGTTCCCTAAAGATTCTTATTTTAAAAGCCTGTAGACGATAAAGCCTATAATAACCATAGCCAATAATAAACTACAACATTTTTCCAAAACATGCAAGCCTGAGTTAAGGGATAATTTACAACTAAATTCCCAGTATGAACAACATGAGACTCTGAGATGAAAATCTGCACCAAAGCATAATGTTCATTACTTATGTAATGCAACTTGGAATTTGAGCATCAAGTTACAAATGTAATTGCTTAAGATAGAAATATATATGCTAATTATGGTTGCCAGATCTCAGAGCTTGGCTCACAATCTCCGGTTTTTGTGAGCCACCTCCAAGTGTGAGACATTCTGTATTTCCAAGCTAGAAAACAATAGAAAGAAATTATGAATGCTCATTTTACCATACATACTAACATCTACTTTGGCACACATTGGCAGAAGATACACAATAATTTTCTTCTTAGCCAGTGGTTCCCAACATCCTCCTCCTCATCTTTATTTCTAGGCCTCCCTCTCTCCCCGAAGGGACTCGGGACAGTTTACACACACAAAAGGCAAACATTCAATGCCTCAGATGAGTACTAACACATAAAAATACATAATAAAGCACAGTAATAACAATGGACTTACAACCTGTGGTCTGTGGACTACCAGAGGTCTGTGAGAATGAAAATATGGTCCACAGCCTCACAATTACTACACCATTGCCTCGAAACCACACCACAACAAGAGTGACTGGTCTGTGAAACCCTCTTATAGTGCCAAGGATGTCAGGAGAAGAGAGGCTGACTACCCACAAAAGATTACTACTGCCACATCACCTCTAGATGATTAAATATGGTTTTCTGTGAGTAAGCAGATGGCGACTACTGGATGGCATATGTTCTGTATCAGAAACTAGAACTGATGTGGTCTATCCAATGCAATTTTCTGAATCAGCAACCCAAATAACCAAACTGAATCTAAAGTTGACCAAAAACTGATTTGTAACCCTTTTGGTAGTAATGTTGGAGAGTGGTCCCCAGTTAAAGTGGTCCCTGGTCAAGTGATCTTTGGTCAAAAAAAAGGTTGGGAACCACTTAGCACTTGAAAAAGTTGTTTAAAGTGACCAATCTATGCTATTTCTCTGGACTACACAGACAGCATGGCATCATAGGTTCTATAAAACGTTAACAGAATACATTAAATTTTTTGGGTACTGACAGCAATGGGACTTAAATGAAATTTGTGTATTGATTGTACAAGTATAGTATTAATATCTTACCTTTTTCCCATTATGAAACACAAGGCAGCTAGATCATAATTTTTTCACTCACTAATAGAGGAAACATATTAAACTACTCTTTGTTGCTGCGTCCATCTAATGTGCACTCTTTTTTTCTTTCTGTTTAGTGGCCTGGTTTACATTTGACCCCTGCTCAGCCCACAGGGACATAGTCCTTTCTAATGACAACCAGACAGCAACTTGCAGTAGCTATGATGACCGTGTTGTCCTGGGCACAGCTGCTTTCTCAAAGGGAGTCCACTATTGGGAACTGCATGTAGACCGTTACGATAACCACCCAGACCCAGCCTTTGGAATTGCGAGGATCAACGTGGTCAAGGACATGATGCTGGGCAAAGACGACAAGGCATGGGCAATGTATGTTGATAACAATCGCAGCTGGTTCATGCACTGTAATTCTCACACCAATCGGTAAGCATTTCCTAAGTTCTCATGCTTAGACACAATTCTGGTTAAATCCTATGGAACCATGTAATTAAATAGGCCTTCAGCAAATTCTCTCTTTCATCACTCGAAGAACATGCCAGAAATTCCTGTTGCTCGCAACCTCTCTCTTTAATGAGTAGCTTAATGCTCTCAAGTTCTGTTGACATATCTTGACATGACAGCTATGAGCCAAAGTGGATATGACATTAACTCAGATCTTCCTCACTAACATACAAGTAAGGATATTGTGGGGGTGGGGGGAGTGCAAAATGCCTCCCACCCACTTACCTCCATGCAGCCTATCTCCCATCACATCAACCAAACTGCTATTCAGGAAGGAAACTTAGCTGTATGGTGATGATGTCTCATCCGGTCTGTCATTACCTGAACCATTTGATTTGTTGTTCATTAAGAAATTACCCCTATTTACCTATGAATAAAAATCCACTCTGGAATATGATGACATTTCAGTAATGGAAGGTGAGGATTAAAATGATTTTTAAAATCATGTCTGAAGAAAATTGAGAATACAGTTATAATGTTTGGGAAAAAACCCCACAAAGTTAAAAACTTGGCATTATGCTAAATTTCCTTTGACCAGAAACTGACCACTTGGAGTGCCTCTGGTGTTGCTATATATTGTGCATGTGGCAGGGCTCAGACTGCATTGTAGTAGGTACCATGTGGTTTACTCTTCTCCATACTCACATGTTGCAGACTCCACTTTATAGCCCCATGTCTTAAGATTGGCTCTGCATCTTATGGTGCCAGAGCACCGCCTATTTACCAGACGCGTATCGTCTGGTAAATATTGGTACCATTTTTGTATATCCCATTTTTTATGTTCTTTCTATCCAAGGGTGACCGTAACTTGGGTCGCAGCTAACCTATATTTAGTCATCTCAGCCCAATCTTTATGGCCACTTTTCTCTTCCAGTTTCAGGGTGAAAACTGTTTGTTATTCAATCCTATTTTTTACTCTAACAATTCCTCCATTTCTCCCTTTATTTTTCTATAGAATTCTTGTACCTTGGAACAGTCTCACCACATATGGATAAATGTTCCAGTTTCCCCACATTCATACCAACAGCTTTTATATGTTCTTTTTGTAATATGAGCTATTTGCTGGGGGTCCTATACCATTTTGTCAGTATTTTCTGTTGCATTTCTTTGATATTTAAATGTTTAAGTTTCTTGATTGAATTTAGGCACAGTTCTAAGTCCTTTTGATTACAGTCGATTTGCTCTGCATACTTCTAACAGGGTGGGCTTCAAATTATATTTATTATCTATTAGTTTGCTATATATTAATCCCATAATTCCTTTCCCTTTCTCAGTTTTCCATTGTAATATTTGATCTAAATCTGTCTTGGGACCTTCCTTCTTCTTCCACTCCATGATCATTTGCGGCATTCTGTGCCATAGCAACCAATTGCTTGACCCACATTTATTTCCTAACCCCCCAGTCGCATAGGGTTTTAATTTAGGGAAACAAAAGCATAAGTAATAAAGTAGTAAAAATTATGAAAACAGTTATTTGTAATTTGTGTTCCATGGAAAAACAGACCAAAAGAGGAATAGTGTGATATAGTGGATTGACTGTTTGTCTACGACTCTGGAGACTAGGGATATTTTCACAGGATAGCCCCACTTTGGCACTTTTGGATGGGGCTTGGATGGGGCCTGCCAAGCGTCATCAGATGACACTTGACAGGCCCGGCCCACATTCCTCCCAAAATGAAAGGGAAGCATCAGAAAGTGCTTCCTCCTCCACTATGGGTAAGAAAGTGATTTTCACGTTGTTCCAATGGTTGTTACCATGCTTTCCTCCCCTTTTCCCCATATGATGGGGGAAAGTGTGTTGTGGTAACATGTGGTGCCATGCATTCTCACCCTTTCTCCCATTTGATGGGGACAGGGACAAAGTGCCAGCATGCCAATGTGTCCTGTCCCATCCCCACCATGTGATGCGGGAAGAAGGGAGGGTGCATGGGGCACCACGAGGCATCCCTCACACCCTCCCTTTCGCCGACGACTGCTGACGCAATGGCACAACCCTGTGGGCCATGTGAATAAGTCCTAAGGTTTGAATCCCTGCTCAGTCATGGAAATCACTGGGTGGCTTTGGGCAAGACATACTTCCTCAGCCTCAGAGGAAGGCAAAGGCAACACCTGCTCTGTACATCCCTTGTCAAGAAACTAAAAGTTCATCTTGCACCATAAATTGGAATTGATTTGAAGGCACACGACAAGAAATACGGATAATGAAAAAAATTCTTACTAGTTTGCATTCCATGAAAAAAATATTGTGAGCTATGCAAACATACGAAGAATCAATTATAATGTTTCAATTTTCTCACTACTTTTGGGATATTTAAAAAAATCAACTGATAATAATTTTCCCCTACAACAAATAACCTCAAAACCATTATCTCTGACCTTTTCAAAAGCTGGTTAGATTTAGATCAGAAACAATGTTAATCTCTACTAAATTTAGAAGGCTTTGATACAGCTTTCCCTTCCCAACCTGTTGTAATCTAAATGTGTTGAATTGCTCCTCCCATAACAGAGGGCATAGCCTATGCAGCATTCGGGCTACTTGCTTTCTAGCAAAATGATACCACACACATTCAGTGTCCTAGAAACCTATTTTATAAATATGCCCACAAGCATATTTGATTTGAGGGGCATAATCTGTTTTGTAAAATTGTATAAGAGCTTAGGGGAAGGTATTGTATGGGGATTGCCCAAGCTTAATTTTCATTCAAATTCTATGTCATAAAAATTCAAAGAAATCTACTTGTATACGTTAGACAAGAAGACTCCAAGGTTATCACAGAATTTGAAAATAAGTAAATTGAGTATGTTAAAAATACTATGATTTTGCTTAAGGCAGTGGATAATTTTTATTTTCTTAGCAAAATTCTATATGATTTTTCTGCAACCTCTCGCTGTGGCAGTTTCTCTCAGATCAATTTAAACACCTAGGCTATTTGTTCAATCCTTGTTAATTGTTCCTTCATTTTAAGCAGGGTTGCTGTTCACCAATATCTGAAATAAACATTTATTAGAGAAGGAAGGCATATAAATGAAATAAATATATAAAGTATGTGAATAAGTAAGTGAGTGAGTGAAGGGATCCATCTTTTGCCCAAGAAGTCTCCTTTCACTATCATATCATGTAGACACATAGCAAACACAGAAAAATTGGCTTGGCTGGTTAAACACATACACACCATCCATACAATGTTCAAACTTCAAGATAACAAGCCAGCAGTTATTATAGTATAGCCAAGTAAATTGATCCATTTGCACTATTTGTACAATTATATAATTTGTGTAAAAGTTGCAAGTATGAATAAAATCTTAAGAGCTACAGAAAATATCTTGTCAATTTAAAGACAAAGAGAAAAACTATAACTTCTCATCAATTATTGAAAAATGCAACAAGCAAGGATGTACATCCTTAGAGTGGATAATGTTGGAGAATTGGATTAATGGTCTGTATAAGGCAATTTTCTATGCATTTAAATTTCCAAGCAAGTGAACCATTCTTTTTTTTAGATTTGTCCATAAGAGCTTCAGTCTAACTCTTAATTCCAATTAGAACAGACCTACCCAATTAATGGTCTTACATAAGTGTAGGGTTTTTAGCCCACAACTGAATCAATGTTTCGACTCTAGTTGAGACCATCAACTTAATTTAGGTCAGCATTTTCCTTTTATACTTTAGTCACAGAGATCATTATCCTGAATAAACTGAAGCACAATTTCTCCAGCTTAGTCATTTCAGTCAAACGGATATGAAAATAGTTTCTAATTTAAACAATAATCTAACTAGAATGACATCAGTTACTATAATGCTTCTAACCTAAAATATTTTCTAAGTTCAATCATTATACTATTATTCCTTACAGCAAAATGTTTTATTTTAAAAACCTAATACTGACTTGGTTTTGCAGTGCACACAATACTTGGACATGTCTGTCATGAAAAAATACATACAAATACGAATAGAACCAACTTAAAAAGCACATAACCTGTTTATCCTATTTATTTGGATCAGCTGTCAAGCAGAGCATAGTCAACTAGCCAATGGCAGAATAATAGTTAGTGTATTGGGTTTTGGGTGCTGAGACATGAGATTATATGGGGAAAGAGTAGGGAATTAAAAACAACAACACATTCATTACCCACCTCTCCTTGCAGTTTATGGCAGGGTACAACAAGGTTTAAACGGAGAGATAAAACACCCGGCTATTTGTGAGTATTTGTGGGAGGCATGGGATCGACCAGTTAGCATAGCTATTCCTCCTTGCAAAGTTGGAAGTGACTGTTTCTTCCGGGGGGGGGGGGGTAGTTATTTTGTGAAGCAGGGACAATGCCTGTGCCTTATGTTTTATTTAACACCACTTATGTTTTATTTAACACCCTGTTTTCGTTTTTGAGTGCTGCTTGTGAAAACGGGCGCCTTTCCGATTGGGCATTTTTATACTACATCCAAAAGAACAAAACATTTCAGACCATTGGCGGCAGTGAAAGGGTTTCCCAGGCTCTCCGTCCCCTCAGTTTTAGGGCTAGAGCGGTGAAAATCACCACACATGGAGGCGTATCTACCACTTTTAGCCCACCAACTTGTCCAGACTACTTCAAAGGTGATGCTACAACACCTTTTCCTAACCCAATGGGTATTTTTCTTTTAAAGTATTACAGATGTGAATATTAAACTATTCCTGGAAATGCAGTGATTTAGAGGGCAGAACAAGGCAGGTCAGGTTTAGAGAGAGAGAGAGAGACTGAAGGTTTGATAGAGATATAGTGGTTTTCAAAGGTAGAGAAATTATTCTACTGAAGGCCAACAATTACTTTCCATTGAAAAATTATTATTTTTAAAAATTTAGGAGGCAGAATACTCACAGATAGAAATATATCAGAAGTAGAAGTAAGGAATGCAAATATAGTACTAGAGGGGGAGGTTAAAAAAAGTGCTTTTGAAAGGTTTTCCTTTGGTTGAATTGCTATTAGAGTAATATAATTATAATTAATATCTTTCACAAGGGTTTCTAGGGAAAGGAGAGGAAGAGAGGAGAAAACAAAATTAGGGTGACCCTGACTAAGCCCTGTGAGCCACCCCAATATTTTTAAATATTTTAAAAGGAAAGGAAAGAGAAGAAAAGAAAGAATCTGAGCAGCAAGCAAAGAGATGCCCTTCTCCTCAAAGCCCTGCGTGTGTGCGCTGGCGCCAGGGGGCAACCCCCTGCGCAACCCACCCCTGCCCATTCAAAATTCCCAGTCCCTTTAAATGAAAATAAATAAATAAATAAATATAAAGAAATCAAAAAGATGTCAGCAGCCAAGCACAAGCAGCCAAGCTACAGCAAAAATCAGTGGCTGGCTGGCAGCAAGGCAAGCAGGCACAGGAGCGAACTCCAGCACCGACAGACACATGCCATATAGTGAACACTTTGGTAATGAGCACTTTGCTCAGGGTATTTATTTCGCTCCAGTAAATACCCTGAGCAATGCATGCCCAAGTCACTACATTCTTCTCCTCTGATTGGCCCAACTGGGCTCAGAGGTAAAGCAGCACAGAAATACTCTCTGAGTGGCATCATGTGGCCCGAAAAGCAGACCACATGTTACTATTGCTACTTTCCTTTTTATTTTACTATTATTTTTGTACGGTGGAGGATTGAACCATTTTGTCCCATCCAAATGAAACAAATGGAATGAAAACACGAAATAAACAGATGAAATGGTAACTGGGACCATAACTACAAATCATCCCCTTTGCAGAATACATGTGTTGTTTTTTTTTTGCATGTAGAGATGCAAAAATCATAGCTCTAAAGGGGTTACAAAATTGATAGTCCCCACTGTAGAGAACACTGTTTTATTTTCTTTTTACATTTGTTGTAGACATACTTGAAACTGATGCTAAAAGTATGCCTTGTATGTCAGATTGTGATTCTGTTGAAAAACTCCAGTGACATTAACAAAGTGTAAGTGCCTCTGGTCAATGCACATTTTCAGTGGATTTCTGCCTCGGTGCTTTTGTATACCATAGTGTTGGGTTGAATTAACTTCCCTGAGGGAAATGTGCATTAATGTCAACTTGGTCTTGCATGTAGTTGCTGGATCCATAATCATAGTTGGATCTTGCTATTGAAACAGCTGCCCCTGGCATCTTAACCTGTAACAACCAACACCAATACACTGTAAGTAGTCTCTTGCCCCATATGTTCCTATTTCATTTAATTATTAGTTTTGCACAATGACCAGTTAGGTCAGTTTAGAAATACATATATCTTTCTCGTTTGCCTTCAATCAAAACAACACAAACAGACCACATTACATTCCTGTAGCATTTGGGGATGTTTATGTTTTAAATAGATTTTCAGTGTTTTAAATAGTAATTGGTTTAGTTAGCTTTCACACTCCCACCTCTTTTGCTTTTCAGAGTTGATTACTAATAACAATGTTGCTGGTTAGGTTCAAAGCTCTACTTACGACAAGAGTAACTTATCATAAACTTATCAGACTGTTGTCAATATTCCTCTTCATTTATGCATCTCAAAAAATTAGAAAAAATAGGAGGTATCGAGGGTGAAAGAAACACCGCTGCAGCTATGCCACTATCTTCCCCCCTCGCCATTGGTTTAGTTATGTATTGATGTTTATAATCTTCAGGTTTTATACTGTATATTTCATTGTTCATCATTGTTTGATGCTTTGAGTCTCTGTTAAGAGAAAGTAGCATACAAGTGAAATCATAACACTATCACAATGTATTGCAATATTGATACTGCTACATGATCACTTAGAGGATTTCCATGGAGCCTCTTCACTTGGTCCAGGGGGCCATGCCATTGTACTGGTAGTTGCCGGCGAGAGGGAAAGTGTGTGGGGTGCCTCATGGTGTCCTGTGCGCCCACCCTCCTTTCCCCATTACATGATGAGGACAGTACGGGGCATGTTAGTACTCTGTTCCTGTCCCCATCATATGGGAGAAAGGGTGGCAACGTGCATTGTCCTGTACCCTTTCATCCATCATATGAGGTAGAAGAGTTGGAAGCGACTGAATGAATAAACAACATGGGATAAAGCGGCTGATCAGGGTAAATTGTAGGAGTGATAAGGAAATATGATGTATATACAGTGTTCCCTCACTACTTCACGGTTCGCTTTTTGTGGACTTGCTGTTTCACGGGTCTTTGCTTCTCAGTTTACGAATGGTTGCTGTTGCCCAGAGCAGTGTTCTAATCCCACCTCTTGGCAACAATGGAGTGTGGAAAGGGGTTTCACGCTCCCCCTCAGGAGAGAGGTAACCAATCAAGAGAGATTGCAAAGCAAAGCAGCGATGGCTAGCAAAAAAAAGAGGTGTGTGGTGCCTTTAAATCTCTCCTTGCTTCTGCCTCACTCTCAGAACTCGATATACATATATAATGTCCTTACTTCATGGATTTTCACTTTTCGCGGGTGGTCCTGGAACGTAACACCCGCGATAAGTGAGGGAACACTGCATTTTATATTGTCCCCATCGCCCCACACCATGAGGACGAAAAGAAGGAGTGCACTGGAGGCGGCCAGAGGTGGAGCACCCCTGGCTGCAAAACGCTCCTTCCTCCCAGCCCCACAGTGCAGGGCGATCAGCTGCTCCAGGCAGCCAGGCCCGTCCTGTGGCAATGGCGCACACGCAGAAGTTTCGCGCATGCGCCATCGCCGCAGGGCAAGCCCAACCTCCCAGAACTGCCAACCACCCCACACCACGAGGCCTAAAAGGAGGAGCGTTCCACAGCTGGAGGCGCTCCGCCTCTGGCTGCCTCCAAAACGCTCCTCCCTTTCGGCCCCGTGTAGGGTGATCAGCAGCTCCGGGCAGCCAGGCCTGCCCCGTGGCAATGGCACACATGCTGAAGTTTCGCACATGCTCCATTGCCGCAGGGCAAGCCCAGACGCCTGGAGCCACCAACCACCCCCCACCACGAGGTCGAAAAGGAGGAGCGCCCTGCAGCTGGAGGCGCCCCGCCTCTATCCACCCAATGCTCCTCCCCCTCGCCCCCGCGTAGGGCAACCACCGACCTCGGGTAGCTGGGCTCACCCTGCGGCAACGGCGCATGCATGAAACTAGCTGGCTCCATGCACGCGCACTCCAGCGCACGCGTGCACCCTCCACAAGGCTGGAGAATGAGGGAGCGGCAAAATAAGGTTCGCGTACCATTTTAAATTATGTTAGTCCGGCCCTGAGCGGATTCCCACATTTCCCTTCCACTTTGGGAGGAATTTGGGTGGGGCTTGCTATACATTGTTTGATGACGCTCTGTAGTCACCATCCAGGCTGTGAAGAAAAGTGGCAAAGCAGGGCTATTAATCCCCATGTGAAGAGGTTCCTTGGAGAATGGTGGACTCTCCTTTGTTGGAAAGTGCAGATGTTGGATTGCTGCCTCTCAGAAATGCTTTACTTTGGCTTTATGCCCTGGCAGAATTTAACTATCAAAAGCCTTAAAGCGTTGAGATAAAACAACCCCAGTGCGTGTGATCTAAGAGCTTGAGCATTTGACTATGACTCTGGACACCAGGAATCTTATCATATGGGCAGGGGTAAACTAGAGGAAATTGTGGAGTTCCATCAGTGTCTGTAGTCTCCCTTCCCACAATGTTCCCTCTCTTCCTCTTTGGCTTCCCTGCCTTTTGGGTATGAAGAGTCTGGTGTGTACCTGACCCCTCTGGGCTCCATTTCTCTGCACTCCTGTGGAGTCCCACTGAAAGTAGACCAGCGATGGGCTCCGGGGGACTCTGTGCCAGTAGTGTGTTGGGGGCACAGAGAAGTGAGGAGAAGACGCTTCTCGGCCTCAATGTGATGAGGTCCAAAGTTTGGAATCCCTGCCTGGCCATTGAAACTAATTGGGTAACTTTGGGGAACCCATATTCTCTCAAATGACAAACCTCCTCTGAAACTAAGCTTCACAAAAACACCCTGTTATAGGTTTTTCTTGGTGTCACCATAAAGCTGTAAACAACATGTTGAGTAAAAAAAACTGGGAAAAAACCCCCATTTTGTAGATGATGCCTCCTCAAAGGATGATTCTGAGTCACAATACCCTGGTGGGTCTTTTTTCTTCTTCCAAGTTTTCTCTAGCACACAGAGTAAAAATAGTTTCTGCAGCCCGCCCTGCCCCATTTTTTTCCTCCAGGAGGTAATCCCACCTTTAACTCACTGACATGAGTCTTTAAGAAAGAATAGATGTTCCTTGAGGCATCGAGAACAAGATATTATTAAATTATTTATTTCCTACAAAATATTTATATCCCGCCATCTATCTAGAGATCTCAGGGCAGTGTACAAAAAAAAATCTTAACAAACCAAAGATGGTATAAATACTAATCAAAATATTTTTGAAGGCTTACATAACAAGCAAGAATTTTTTTTGAAAACAGTTGAAATACATTTTTATCTTATCCTATGATCTGGATTCTCTAGTCAGATCATTATAACAGCTATCATAGAGCTTAAGATTGCAGGCAACAGAAGAACAAATTCTTGCATCTAGTGTCATTCAGTCGTTCTGCAATATAACTCTTTTACAGACACAATATATACTGTACTTAGAATGTATGCAGTTTTTTGTATTCCCAGGTTAAATTGTGTGTGTACCCTTGACCATTTAGTATGCTTCTGAATGTCTCCTAGCCTTATGACATCTCATGGGATCCATCGGGCTTTGTCAAGGAAGTGTCCTGGAAGCATCCTAGGATGCTGCCCAAAGTCTATGTGATGAAATATTAAGAAAAAGATTTTTCATAAGCTCAGCTTGTATGTATTATATCAATATACATACAAGATTAAAGCTCTATGCTATCCTTTTTGAAATTTCGAGTGCACATGTGCTCCAGTCAGTGTTGTTAGTATTGCTCAATTAGATTGATTTGATGCTGGTCATTGAACATAATAAATCTTGTAAATTTAAATTAGATTGATGCTTGAATCATATGGTTCAAATATGAACCTTGTGGTACAAGCATACTCTGTAGTTTTCATTGTTTCTTTTATAGATGCCAGTTTTGTAATTTTGGGGCATATTTCAGCTATAATATCATAGTATGGTCTGATATGGGAGGAGGTCCATGGATGTGACGCATGAGTTGCCTCACTGGGTGACACCAATCCTCACAATGCCACTGGTTCCCCATACTTGCAAGGAGAAGGGGTGATTGGGATTTTGTAGCATGTGACTACAGTGCCACTTGCTCTAAATGCATGTCTGTGAGGTAGCATGCTTCCTTCTCTGGATCTCTTCATCATTCATGAGTTGGACGATGCTGGAGATTATATAACATTCTTCCACATATAAGTTATTTATTCAGTGCAAACCATATTAAGCATTGAAAAATTGATAAAATCAGACCTGACATTCTGCAGTTCTTGCATTACATTTTAATGTGGGAATTAAATCCAAGCACCAGCTATTTTTCATCAATGCTAAATTCAATGCATTTGCTTTGTTTCAATTGTATCATGTTACATTTGCTGTTATTTGTCATGAGTCCCTATATCAGGAGAAATGAACTAAATAAACATATCTGTGTCATATTTAGTATGGAACAACCAAGATTTATAATTTTTGGAAAATTTGAATCCGATAGTTTCAAACATAGGTTTTTCTACATTTCAAGTGTGGGCAAATACCTGTGTAACAATTAGCAATTATTATATTTTTTATGTCAGTTCATAAGAGGCTCCTGAAGTACAAGAACAATATTTATTTATTTATTATTTACCATATTTATATCCCTCCTTTCTCACCTCGGAGGGGACTGAAGGCAGCTTTACAAAAGGCTGCACTATGATGCCATTCACACATATATCAAATAAACAATTACAACCAAACAATTAAAATCGAAATTATTAAAATCAACCATTAAAATCACGCCAATCAAAACATAATCCAGGGCCTTTCCCTTTGTCGATCATATTGTTTCATAGTCACTTATTGCTCTGCTCCAATTACTTGTCAAAAGCTTGGTCCCAAAGCCATGTCTTAAGTTTTTTCCTGAAGGACAGGAGAGAAAGGGCTGATCTAATTTCATTGGGGAGGGAGTTCCATAGCCGAGGGACCACCACTGAGAAGGCCCTGTCTCTCGTCTCCACCAATCGCACCTACGAAGGAGGTGGGACCAAGAGCAGGGCCTCCCCAGACTATTTTAATCTCTGAGAAAAATACAACACAAATTGATGGAAACATATTGGGGTAGCTGTGCTGGCTGCAGTAAAATCCAAAATAGTTCTGTGGCTAACATCATCATCTTCCTTCTGTATGTGATGTTTAACATCTTAACTTGCTGAAGAAGCCAGTGAAGCTTTGGCATTTTAAATAATGTATTATATGCTTTAGGGTTGATCCAATAAGCAGGGGTTCTTAGCAAGGGGTCCAAGGAAAGATTTCACGGGATCTGTGAGTTTGAATTGGAAATAAAAGTATGGCATACATTCATAAGTGAAGGAAATTTGAATATGCAACATGAATATGCCACAAATTAGAGTACTGTAGTATTAATTTCATATCACATTACATTTGTTGCCTATCTTGAGAAATAGTTCAAACAGATGTTGCACCATGTTAGGGTTATCAGGTACTGAAATTGTGAGAATGTTGTAAAATGTAATATTGAATAATCCTAAAATTTAATTTAAAGACATGTCGATGCTGAAGGCCATTTGCTGATACATCCTGACTGGAAAAGGGGTTAATGGCACAAAAAAGATTAAGAGTCTCTGTAATAAAGGTTTTTCTTCTATGTGCAACATAAATTGATGTCACTAACAAAAATGCTATTGTCTCTTTGATTCATAGGACAGAAGGGGGTGTTTCGAAAGGTGCAACTGTGGGCGTTCTACTGGACCTCAACAAGCACACCCTGACATTTTACATCAATGGGCAGCAGCAGGGTCCTCCAGCATTTGAAAACGTGGAGGGTGTCTTCATGCCTGCATTAAGCCTCAATCGAAATGTGCAGGTAATTTTTTTCTGATGGATCTCAGGACTCGTGTGTGGAGAGAGAGAGAGAGAGAGAGAGAGAGAGTTAATAAACAAGTAATTACATTTACTCAAATTGCACAATAGAAGATAGCCAATAAGATAAACCAGAGTGGTGGTTTTGTTGGTGGCAATGCTGGAATATTCCTGCACGATACATAAAACTATATGTTTTGGAGAAAGATAATCTTACGATTGGGTTGAAGCAGCGGTTCTCAAAGTGTGCTCCACTAGCACACTTGGGGCTCCAGAAAGCATACGGAGGGAGGGGCTCTGCAGTTCCCTCCTCTTCTCCCTCCAAACTTTCCCTCTTCTTTCCTGCTCCCCCCTCCACCCCTTGCCACTTTTTCTGCATGACAGAAGGGAGTTGAACTAAATGGCCTATGGGGTTCTTCTTCTATCATCATCATCATAATCATCATTATTACTACTACAAAGGCTGGGTGGCCATTTGTTGGAGGTGCTTTGCTTGTGCTTTTCCTGCATGGCAGAAGGGGGTTGGACTGGATGGCCTCTGTGGTTGTTCCTATTACTGCTTTTATTATTATGAAGGCTGGGTGGCCATATGTTGGGGGTGCTTTGATTGTGGTTTTTCTTGCATGGTAGAAGGGGGTTGGATTGGATTGCCCCTGCAGTATTCAACTGAAATACTGTTAAGTTTATGTTGGTTAAAACTGTTCTTCAAAAGTTTGCCCATGCCTGATATATATGCAATGTAATATATTAATATAATATAATATAATCCTTCTTTTGGTTCCACGAGAAACGTTTGCTTCAAAAAGTCTGAAAAAGTTTGAGAATCTCTGGATTAAAGAGTTTGCTCAAGTTATACCTTTCACTTTTTATAACTTATTTGATTTCCTTTTACTCTGAATTCGGATGTCTGGCAATGGGATCAGGAAGGGTTTTGCATTAGTCATCTGGAGTAGAGAAGAGTCCTCAGTGGTTTTGGTCATAAAGGCTATGTGCAGTGCTGGCTGGAGGTACCACAACATGCCTATGTGTGTATACACAATTGTTTGTGTCCAAATATAATACGCTGAGAATCCACATTGCCCAGGGTTCACTATAGTTCCCAACTCACTGCCCCCAGGACTCCTAGTTTAGCTGGGGAAATCTTCCCGAATTGCCATTCTGTGGCTAATGTAGATACAGGGCTGGTGAGGAAGGGTATATTTCAAGAAGCCAATTGCAGGCTTCTAATAACTTCTGCTTGAAACCACCAGAATCTTGGTGGATGATATTATTGGTCTTTTATGGTTATGGAGCATAGCCAGATACTTCTCTAATCTCCAGGGTTCTTCGGGGAAACCATTACAACCAAAATTTGAATCTTGGAGGAGGGGACTTTGATCATTGTGGAGAGTGGAAGGGAATACCAACCTCTGGAAATACTCCCATATACAAACTATCTATCCATCCATCCATCTGTCTGTCTGTCTACACTATACACACACACACACACACACACACATATGCAAAAGCACAAAGCATACTTACATTTATGCCTGTCTTCTTGTATTTATTTACAAACGTCTCAGTGCATAGGATGGGGAGATTTTAACCTTTCCTTCCTACCAGCTAAGATCCTGGGATGTCCCTCCATGTTGACAAGTTTCTACTCCTACTAATGCAGCTTTGCAGCTAGAAGTGGTTCTTCGTATTTTAATGCTATCTTTCCGTTTCTTGTTTTCCTTCCTCTTGCAGGTGACTCTGCACACAGGACTCGAGGTACCTCAGACTGTAAGACCACCAAAGTTGCCGAGCAATTGAGCTCCTGTTGTTTAAATCTGAGCTGAGTTTTATAACGTTTCTAACTAGCTTTTGGCAAAAGTCAGTTTTAGAAAACACCTGTAATTTAGAGTAGAGTCAACATTGGTTATCTGATTTGGGTAACCCAGTGGTTTTTTCTAAAAAATGGCATACCTCCTAAGTTTTTACATTTGTTTTGAAGTCACAAAATTTTCTTATCTGTACCACTGTGTGATACCTGATTGCCTATCCAAAAAGTTATCACAATGTTTTGTTTTTCCTTTACATCTTTCATTTTGCAATCTATATGACACAAATCAGACCGGGTTAATTGTACTTAATCTCCATTTATAAGAACAGAAGATAATAACCATTATGTCGACCCTTTTTAAAGTCCGGATTAAATCCATCAAATCATTTACTCCATCTTGGGCTCTGCTTGTGCTGTACCTACATAAATTGACTACAAGGCACATATTATATGTGCTAATTTTAGGGGAGAATTTGAGTATTATAGGTGATCCTGCCCCAATTTAGTTATTTGGACAAGTGACTCTTGGGTCTTAAATTCTGCAAACGTTATGGAAGAGGAAAAGAGTGGATTAGGTTTCCATGAAGGTCAGTAGCATAGTTCTCATTTCTTCCTTGTTTCCTTTCCTGTATGCTGTAGTTCTCAAATCATTCATCTCAAGGCGACTGCAGAATCCACATTGGTGTATCTGTTCAAATAAAGCTCACAAGGCCCTTCTGTATTTCATGGGCTGTGACTTGAATTTAAAGTAGCACTCAATACACCACATTTTAATCAACATAATTTGGAGGCAGCATAAATCTTTGCAACAGATTAAAAATCCATTAATTGAACCACAGACTTGAAGACTTGAAGCACATGAGGGCCCCACGTCTGCCCAGTATGATAGATCTTTAGCAACTATGAGATTCTGTGCCTCTTCTTTCATCGGTGTTTTCCTCATTGGACTTCTTGTCATTGTAACACACATACAGCCATTTTCTTCTTTCATTCTGGCAAAATGGATTTGGATGAACTTTCTCACACATGAGTATTTCTTGTGCCAATTTTCATGACTTGACTTCCATACTTGCAGAAAGATGCAACAGAATATAGGGACATAGAGGACTTGACCTTATTTCCTCCTGAACATTAGGAAAAACTTCCTAACAGTGAGAGCCATTCAACCGTGGAGCTCTCTGCCCCAGATTGTGGTGGAGGCTCCTTCGTTGGAGGCTTTTAAACAGAGGCTGGATGGCCATCTGTCGGGGGCACTTTGGATGCGATTTTCCTGCTTCTTGGTAGCAATTTGGACTGGATGACTCACAAGGTCTCTTCCAACTCTATGATTCTATATGCCATAAAACAGCTAGGCATTTCTAATACACTACTACTGATGAATCTGGAACCCTGAAACTATAAGGAAATAAAGTGAAGTAAAGCACTCGCCAGTAACTTGCTCTGGATTTGCTGCAAACTTAAAAAATGTCTCTGATAAAAATCACCAAAGAACAGCTTATTACAATACATGCTCTGAAATAATTTTTTAAAACTATTTAGACAAGTCCGACATTTAAGTAAGTGTTCTTTATCACTTTACCCAAGAAGCATACTTGAGAGGGTTGAGACTGAGTGCAGATACATGTTCTTTGTTGGATTTTAGTCATAGCTTTCCGAGGCATTTTTGTAGCCTTCTAAGATATCAGCTGAGTAGCTGTGCATGAAAAAATTTAATACATCATCATACACTTAAGCTGAACTGCAGTCTGAGGGCCAAACTACACATTGTGTTAAATGTATTACATATTTAATTAAAAATACACATAGGAGCTGCTTGGCTGAGATGAATTACCATCCAATGCAAATAATAAACTTGAAAGGAGGGGTTAAATTTCCCCTTTGGCTGCAACAATGTTTTGCATGTCTGGCAGCTGCTCTTTATATTTGAAATGTGCATTAAATGTAAACGTACATTTAACATTGTGTTGAGTTTAGTCTTCAGCGGACAGGTCAGATGATCCTGGCTTTGAAAACTGTGGGACATTTTTGATCAATGATTGAACACTGGTGGTTGTTAAGAGTGGTCCACTCTAACAACCACCATGTCATACTACACAGAGAAGCCATAAAAAGCCACAAGTATGTATGTAGGCAATATCTATAGAAAGGAGGAAACCATGAAAATGAACAAAATCTGGCTACCTCTATTTAAAAAAAACTCTAGAATCAGGACAGAAAATAAAGAGAAACACTCAGAAAACAGAAGAAATCCAGACAGGAAACAATCAGGGCCAACTAATACTTCCCAACAAAGGATTCCTCCAGGCAGGAAGCAGCCAGGCTTTAAAGCTGCAAGGCTATTCAATGCTAATCAAGGCGGCCAATTGCAACATTCACACTTGCCTCAAACAGACAAGAGTTCTTTCTTCCACCTTGAGCATTCCACAGATATATAAACCTCACTTGCCCAGTTTCCGACAGACTTTACAACCTCTGAGGATGCCTGTCATAGATGCAGGTGAAATGTCAAGAGAAAATGATTCTGGAACATGGCCATTAAGCCCGGAACACTCACAACAACCTATTTTGATTGCACTTTATAATTTCCATTGCCTCATCCTATGGAATCCTTGGATGTGTAATCTAGTGATGGATTTAGAATTCCCTAGTGCACTCCCTTGAACATTAGAGAACATTAGCCCTCTCTATAAATTCCATGATTCCCTAGGATAGAGTCAGGAAAATTGAATGGTATGGAACTAATCTAATTGCCAGGATTTGCACACCAATGCCAGTGCTCAAAATGGGCAGAGAAATGCTTAACTCCAGGGTTCATAATTTATGGAGTTGGACAAGATTGAACAAACTGTGGTGGGTTGGAAAGTATCAGCAACACCATAGAACCATAAAACAAAGTAAATATAAGGCACATTATAATAGACACATACGTTATTTAAAGAAGCACCCAAGAGAGGATATAGTAACTCAACTCCATGGTTGTGACCTCTTTAAGCACATAAAGTATTTGCATGCTTAATTTTAAGCATATGATTTTTTTAAATTTTAAAATTGTAATACACCCACAATACACATTACAAATATATACACATACATGGCACGTGAATAAATGTTGAATTAAGGACAAATTTGCTCAGTCAAGAATATACTTGGCACAATCCCATTCTTTTCTCATTTCACAACATTCCATATAACTTCTTTTATCTTTATTTGCCCTTCTAATCATGTTATTTAGTTATATCACTATTTGTACATGCAGATATGCATGCACAAGTAAATATGTATTGCCTTTCTGTTGAATACTACCAAACATCCCATATTATGTATCTGTTGCTGAGCTGCAAGATTTTAGACTGCAGGTGAAGGAGAGAACGCTCATTGTATATACAAAGAGAAATAGGCCTTACACATCCAAATATTATCCATCAAAAACCAGATAAACACCTGTCTGGAACTTCCTTCCAGAGATACTGGTTATATAAACACTATTTTCTTTGCTATACCTGAAGTCTGAAAATATATACCGCACAATACGTTGGCTTATCTCTTTTAGCTCTCTGCTTGTTCTTGGATTATGTGCAAAGGGCGCAAATACCTTAAAAGCTTGAGATGCTGTTTGCTTTTGGAAGCTAGGCTGTCAAAAATTACGTGGTTTGGTCGGTTATATTTCAGAGGAAGGAACAGGCAAAACAACCTCTATTCCTTGCCTTCTAAAGCCCTATGAAATTCATAGGATCACCATAGGTTGACCTGAACGCAGAGACACACAAAAATAAACAGAATGCTAAAATAGCTAAGAAGAAGCTTGCAAGTATGAAATCTAGCTTTCTGTGTCATTTGCATATAATACCTCAACAACAGAACAAAACTATTCATAACCCATTTGAGGAAAGAACTTGGGGCAATTAGATGCTAATTGGAGGCATCTGTATCAATACTGTGTGGAGGAGGAAAATACACACACACACATGCAATAGCAAAATCCATAACAGCCATCGAGGTCTATGAACTCTTGGTTCTGATGTGGTATTACAGAAATGTAGAAGTTGTGATGAAAACTGAGATAAGAGGAGGTCAAATCAAACATCTTAATCAATTCCCCAGGAATTATGGAAAAAAAACATAGGGCAGCACAAGCAAAGGCCCATTGACACTGGCGTTATAATGCAGATTGAACTGCATTATATGGTCACTGTAGATGCGTATAATCCAGTTCAAAGCAGTTAAACTGGATTGCATGAGCCTACACTAACCATACATGATAATGGCAGTGTAGATGGGGCTTTAGGCAGACCCATTGTAAGCATCCATTGTGCAAGTCATACATTTTTTTCCTGATCTGACTATATCCATGACCGTAATAGCATGTTCTGCAGTGTATAACTATGTGGGTTTATTTTGAGACAGAAATTGAATATGTTGTACCTGCATATTTGTGGTTTCCATGTTTATATCATCATTGAAGTTTTCACACAGTCTAAGTTACCTTTTGTGTGATCTGCTGGCCCAAATGCATTCATATCAAAGCACGTGCGATTGGACTAGAACACGGCATTGGACATAATGAGAACCCTTAACAGGGTGAAGAAATGTAAGATAATCACATTTTTATGTAACATCTTTCAACTTGTCTCCTCCAATAATACAAGATGGGAGCTTCTTTGTATACTGGATCAGGCAAAGAAAGGTGGATGACTGATTTAACTGAACAGTTCCTTTTCTCTGGAAGGAAAGGTTTTCTTTTTCTTCCACTGACGGAAAAACTCTTGCCCTAAGAGAAAGCTTCTTTTTGGGAGGGAAGAAAATATTTGGATGCACCCAGTGAAAAAGAATAACATCCTCCCTTATGCTTACAAGCAAAGGTGCTTTAACAAAAGATGTAGCAGTTTTTCTTATGGGTCTGAGTATTATTAGATGAGTCCACACTACTAATAGGATACAGACAGTGATATTTGAATTTTTAATTTTTTTATATAACTGTGATAACACTAAAGATTGCAAAGAATGTTATTCTCTCAAAAAAATGTAGCAGGGCTTGCTTCACGTCTACCTCACTTTAGCCTGCTCACTGTGAACTTGACTTGTATGAACCTAGAACGTTATAATTATAATCCTGACTTGGGAAGTTCTTCATAGGTCAGGATGTACGTAGCAGTAATTTCAAAATAGCTTGAGAGCTGTTCTACTTTATAGGTAAGGGTCGCAGTCACAGGAAAAGTGAGTATTGGACATAATGAGATGCAAGAAGCCAAGAGCTTTCTATTGAGGGTTCAGAGCCAAAGTCAACCAGAAGTCAATCTGAGCCATATAGTAATACAGTGTGTCCTGCTTAAACTGCATGGGTATCTCTGATGAATTTGAGCTTTGTTTAAATTCTTATTCTAGTTCGACATGAAAAAATATCTATCTGTATTTAGTATGGGTAAAACAACATTTTATGTCTTAAAAGAGTAGCATTCTTTTCCTCCTAGCCACTTAAATTCTCCCTATTCAGTTTTTTAAAGGAGTTGGAAAACAACTTTTATAACCTGCAGCAGAGTTCTATTTTGACTTCTTGTTTTTAAAAAAAATCTTATTTCTGTATTTGTTTTGTGTTACTTTATGCTGTGGTGCATTTCCACTCGCCTTCTCTTGTAGGTAATTATGGAGAAAGGTGTGGGGAATGGGTGAAATGCATGCATTAATTTGGGGGAATCCCTCACAATTTCCAATTCTGTTTTCCATCACATTCTGAATTCTAAGAAGAATAGGTTCCTTTCTCATAGGAAAAGGGGCCATTTTAGCAATGAGATATCTGTGCATGATCAAGAAAAGATGACAACCAGATGAACATCTAAAATTCTTAGATGTACACGGGGAAGCCCTAAAATAGAACTTCTAGGAATATATAATACAACTTATGGCATGTTAACTATCTTGCCTTACAAGCATTGCTGGATTTCTGCACAGAATAAGGACCTTTCCAGACAGAACCTGATCCCAGGTTTTCTGTTTATCCCAGATTATGTGGCAGTGCGGACTCATATAATCCAGTTTAAAGCAGAAAACCTGGGATCAGATCCTGGGATATAGGGCCTGTCTGGAAGAGCCCTAAGTAAACTATAGTTTAAGATATTTTAGGTTAAGGGGGACTCTTTGTAACAACATAGTTACAATTACTCTAAAGCAGATAATTGTTCAAGTGTGACAAAAATATACTTAATGACTATGATTTTTGTGGTTATGCTGTGGGGTTTCTTTAATGTGACATAGTTTAGTGTCTCTGCATGTCTTAATTGAGTCCTCTTTACAGGGTTGCTATATAAAATATGGTGAGTTAAGGCCTGAAAGTGCCATGCCAATTATTGGTTGGCTTGAGACGTAGGCATATTTGACTGGGTCGACAGAAGGGAACATTTCTGTGTCTTTCTCACAAGAACAGATCCCCCAACACTCTAAAAATGCCACACCAATGGGATGTATAGAGGAGAAATTGGGAATCCCTGAGATTCAGAGAAAAGTAATTTACACAAACACAGTCATCATCCCAGCAGAAAGAGGACTCTCTTGAGAACAGAAGTAGCACTCACTATCATTATCATAATCATCCCATGTATCTTTGTATCCTACCTAGAAGTTAGAGCTGATTCATGCACCTAAGAAGATCCTAAACAGCTCTTTTTGCCAAATGGAAGGGATGAGCTTGTGAACATGATAGCAAACTGTTTGTTGCTGGCAAATGTGCGGTTTGATGTGCACACATTTCAAAGCAACGAAGAGTGCTCTTGTGGACTGGTAGATGTTAAGTCACATGAACAAGACACAATATACAGCAATTATCAAGAGCACTTGATATGCCTTGTACACAGAAAAAGGATAGACTGGATAGATAAAAAGAAGACATAAAAGTAGTTGTGTAAATCAGAATAGGGTCTGAAAACATAATAGTATTTAGATGCACTATTGGGGACTTTTTGTATTTTATGTTTCAGTGCTCCTGTTCTGTGCTACTGTAAACAAAGATAAAGGAGGGGGCATAAAAGAGTAGGAAACATTAGTCTAACACAGGTTTTCCTCACACTATCAGCAAATGACTTTCTAGTAGTGAATACAATGAAACGCTGTCATTTACAAAGATTCCTCTTGTTGGCCTGCATAAGAAGCATGGCAACATTGGGTTAACTGTCTCATGCATATAAGGTTATATTGAATACATTTTATCTGTATTCAAATAATCTTCAGCAACAATCTTGGGTTTTCTAGAATAGGATGTGTATGCTTTTAGATAATATTATCTGAAAGAGTCTGAGGGAAGCCCAACAGCTTAGCTGTAAGTAGGCAGCCCAAGACATTTCAGGATCTCAGCCCTACATGCTCCATATGTCTCTTTAACAAGAAATACAAGAGGAATAGTTTGGCTTCTCAGAGCTGCTTCAGAGGTTGCTCTGGGTAACATATGTAGAGAGAAGGACATGCCTCTGGATAAAGCCAGGAAGACCTATAATAGATACAGCATATTTATTTATTTGCATATATTTATTTCTGTTTTATGAAGACTTTTGGAGAAGATCCTGAAAGCTCTTCAAGATAGCTGTTTTACATGAATGATCTTTGCAATACAGTTTAATGTCTACTACTGTATTGTTCTGCTACCAGCATCCCTTACTCTGATTTCTTGTTATCTTTGTTTACTTTAGTCTGTGTGGGGGGAGTTTACAACAAAGGAAACAAAACATGTGAATAGTGGTGTTATGGTTGGTGCCTTAGCATGCATGGATAGGATGTACAGCTCAGAATCTTCTCAAAGACCAAGGGATCATGAATTCTTACCAACCCCACCTTAAAATCCAGCCCACTTGCACTGAGAGAGTTCTGCAATGCTAGAAAGTGGGGTGCTGAAAGGTGATGCATCCCAGCCCCTCATGTCAGCAACTGACAGTATGCTGGCAAGTTGCCTCAATGAGTCCCGAATCTCTGGCAGGAGAGCCATATAACCCAAAATATCAAGGCAGAAAATCCAACTATATTTGCTTTAAACTGGTTTTTATGTGGACTGCCATATATTCCAGTTCAAAGCAGAAAATTTGGGATTTTATTTAGCTGTGTGCAGGGGCCTCTGTTACCCTTCAGTGCCCTGTTCACCACAGAAATCCATCCCTAAATCCAGCTAGCTGAATTTGAAGATGGGATTCAGGAGTCTGATCAGGCAATGGAGAGTAGCCATAGCACTCAGCTACATATCTCTACTGCAGGATCTCAGTCAATATCACACTGTAACTTTCCTTCTGATACTGAGCGCTTTATAGATTATTTTGAATGATAATTGCATAGGATTCTGCCACATCTTTTAGGGCTGGAAATAAGTTTTGACGGATGTAGCAACTAGGTGGAGGAGCTATTTGTTGAAGACCAACAAAATGTCTTTTTTGTGGCATTCAAAAAAGTCATGAAAACTGGGTCGTCATCTCTCTGTTGTTGATATAAATGGGAGAAAGGAAGATGTGTTTTCAAAACGTATGAGAAATCTCTTAAAATAAGCCACTGTGTAGTGCAGGTCATAATCCATTTATCATTCTTCCTCTTAATGAAAATGCTTCATATGACACTTCATACAATTAATTAGGAAAAATGATAGGATATACAGGGTGTTGTTGTACTAGTATCCAGCAATATCCAGTTGTTCAAATGTTTCTGTCCTACTAAACAGATTTTTTAAAAACTCCAATATTTCATTGACATCTCTCTGAGTTGGAAGAAAACCTGTTTAGTATTTAGAAGAAAAGAAATCTTCATGGAAAAAAGACTGTAGAAGAATGGAAATCCTTTCCTAGTGGAAGAAAGGATTGGTATTTACCCACATTGACAAGTGTTAATAAATGTAAAAAAAGAAAATTCAGGCCTGCAAGCAAATAAAAAACAGGCCGAAGACCATATAAAGTAAAAACAAAAACCATATATAGTGAAAAGCTACAATCCAGCAGTTAGCGATGCTGAAAGCCATAGATTTCAATAAGTTCAAGTATGCTTAACTGTGTGTAAGATTGTATCCATATACTGGACTGATTAAAAAAACAATGGTATGAGCTGTTTAAGAATATGAGACAAATTAATATGTAATGTAATGTATGATGTATACATACCAATCCATTTTAGTGTAAATAGCACAGTGTAATGTACTGGCATAGTCTGTTGTTGCTCAGTGGTCCAGTTCCATTGTAGTGTTGTAGATTTTTTAAAACGTGTTCAGCAAAAAAAAATTTAAACAAATAAAGGGGGAGGGGGAAGCACTTGGATTCAAAGTTTCTTAGATGTTTTAGAGCAAGAGGAAGTGTACTGTTTTAACTTTTATCCTCCTGTTTTAATATGGATAACAATTTTGAAAAGATTAAGGTTCATCCAGCTATTGCAACACAAGACACTAGCAGTTGCAATCCACACATATTACAGATCTACACAACCACACAGCTCTGTTTTGCTTATCATAACTTTAGATGGATTCATACATTTACTGGGTTTGCAATTATTTTTGTGAAACAGAGTACCAGAAGTGTGTTCCACCTCCACTGCATCACAGATACAAACTAGCATCCTGTTCGTGGCAGGCATGGGTGTCACTGCGTACTACATATGCATGTGTACTTTTTTGGTTCTTGTAAAAGGAAGTATTCAGTACCTTCTTCCACAAAGCCCCATCACACAATGATGATTGGAGGGATAACAGGAACAGCTCTGTTTCCACAGCCACTGGTCAAGTGCAAGTGGGCAACCAGGATGAGACTGACTAGTGACCAGGGAGACAGAATTGTACCTGACTGCTACAATGGCTCTTGTTATACACAGAGGAAGAAGCCTTCATTGCCACTGCCTCCCATAAATTAGGCTGGTTGTGACATATCTCCCACCGGTACAAAGTAGAATTGTGGCCATAATGTCACAAGTGAGGTGGGTCCTCTATGCTGAAGCCTGTATGCATGCAACCCTATTTGATATCTCTCTTTGTTTTCTTTTTTGAACTGGCTAGAATCACAACAAATGTTTCCTAGCATGGATTGCTCTTTTTCATGTTCCAGCCATATTGTGGGAGAGGAGTGTATTTATGAATTGCTGTCCAAACTAAATGTGGTGGTGTTTGAATTATAGTTGTGCCATGGGTTGTGTAAAGTAGTAGCCATGCCTAAGCCTTGAGACTGAAAGAGAGGGATGGGCAACAGATGTCTCCCTCCACTCAATTTTGCAACCCCTGAGTGCCGCCATGCACTCAATTTCTTCACCTGACCTGTTTTTAATTGCCAATTGCTGCTTATGTTGGTCTGCAACATAATTTCAGGGTGTTGAAATTAAGCACTGTGATATATTTGGCAGCACACTAACAATAGGGGATTAGGAAGTACATTGTGGTCCCTGTCTCAGGATGTTGTCCACTCCTCTCTCAGAGGAAGGAAGGGAGAATTTAACTCTTTCTTTCCTTGATAGAAATCCTATGGCTGATAGAAAGTCAAAGGAAGCGTTCATAGGCACCAATGGGAGCTTGAAGGTGTGCCTCATATTCACGGGAAAGTGAAGGAGAAAGACGCAAACTCACTTTCCCTGCCTCAGTCATAAAGTCATTTAGGTTCTCTGTGGTTTCTCTTTCCATAACAAAAGCTATGCACACTAACAGCATTCACACAACCCCACATCTAGTTTGGCCTATAGACTTCAGAAGGTATTTCACACAATTTCAATCCGACGTTTACATATTTCTTCTACAGGCAGCTTGCAAACGGGACTGATCCAGCCAGGGCAGAGTTGTGGCCTGCCTCCCTTAAACTTAACTTTGTGTTTTAAACTAGCTTTACACCATCGCTGGACACTGAAACATTAATGTAGCAAATGCAGAACAGTGTACATTTGTTAGAAAATCTCCTCATAACCTCAGTGACTCTTTTCACCGTTTATGTTATTTTATCCTTTTAGTAAAGCAGTATAGGGGAGGTGGTTCCGTAATGCTAATGTTTAACTTGTTTATGTTTTTTTAAAAGAGCAGTTACCTATTTTTATTGACAGTATTTATGTGAGAAACAAACACCAAACTCAAGTATACTTGTATTTAAAGGGAAATAAGCATAGATGGTCTTTAGAATCTAAGAACATTTATTTACCTACATGATTTGCAGTCTCACAGAATTGCACGTTTTATTTGAATAGGTTTGCAATGGACAGGTAGGTTAATTTATGTAGTAGGATTTTTTTCTACTCCTACAACACTCTATGTTATGCCTCTTACATGTATGTGATCAGCACTGTATCTGATAAAGATAAAGGTAAAGGTTTCCCCTTGGCATTAAGTCTAGTCGAGTCAGACTCTGAGGGTTGGTGCTCATCTCCATTTCTAAGCCAAAGAGCCACCGTTGTCTGTAGATGCCTCCAAGGTCATGTGGCCAGCCTGACTGAATGGAGCGCTGTTACCTTCCTACAGAAGTGGTACCTATTGATCTACTCACATTTGCATGTTTTTGAACTGCTAGGGTGGCAGAAGCTGGGGCTAACAATGGAAGCCCACCTTATCCTGTGGATTTGAACCGCTGACCTTCTTGTCAGCAAGCTCAGCGATTTAACCCGCTGTGCCACTGCAGCCCCTTATCTGATAGGGGAAAAACCATAGAATCAGCCCTACCATTTGATTAGATTCACCATGGAAATATAGGAAGCTATCTTAAAACAGTTACAAACTATTTGAGCAGCAACACTGGCTAGCAGGAATCATTTGTGGTTTTACGAACCAGAAAGTATTTCTTGGGGGCATCCCGTCCAAGTAATAACCAATCCTGACCTTGCTTAACTTTCAAAATAATAAGAAATGGATTGGTTTTAGGGAGATACTAGTGACAGGTAAGATAAACAAAACTTTGGTCAAACCATAATATAATTGTTTTAGGACAGTAAATGGAAGAACTAACATTTGCTTGAGTTCCTCTCCAATCCCTCTTTAGATCAAAAGGTGACATCTATTCCAACATGCGACAAGCAATGCAATCGCCATTTTCCTATTTATGGAAAATATTAAGTAGCTAAATATCTGTCCTGTATTAGAAGGAAGGTTTTCTTTTCTTTTTTTCTTGGTGGCAACAGATCCTAGGTTAAATAATGGAACTGTATTGATTTCAATATGGAATATTTATGTAGTTTTATCTGTTTGCCACCCTGAGATTGCATAGTAAAAGGGCTGGATAAAGGTACTGTATCTGAATAGGTAAAAAGGTGAATTGTAGATATGCCCCTGCCTTTCCCTATAATGCCAGACCTAAAACTCTTGCCATTTGGGTGATTACATTTGTGTACTTTTGTGAGTGCAGTCAAATAACAGCTGTTTTGAAGTTGAGAAATGTGTGCAGCTCCAGAGTACATACATAAATCAATACCCGTCATGTACTCCAGCAGTAATTTCAAGGCATCATTTAATCTTCAGTTGGGGTATATACACAGGATAACTTTTGCTATGAAGCCCATCAGAACAGTATTTTCTAGTATATTGTTTGAAGGTCACAAACAGATCTTGAAAGCAATCATGACTGCTTTCAATCATGTGAGACATTGTTGACATAGGCAGTGTAGCATTTTCCTTCACGTATATGTCCAGTTTTTATGCAGAGGGGCTTGGATCCTTGTGCTAAGTCCAATTGCTAATCCTAGGGAGAGCAGAGCCTTTGAATCAATAGCTGAATATCAATAGCATGTGACTCTTGCTGATTCAGTTGTACCTAAGAGATGGATTTAGGACAGGGATGGCAATAATGTGGCACTCTATGTTTTGTTGGAGCACATGTTCTATTGGCCATAGTTAGAGCCGCCGTGGTGCAATGGGTTAACACTTGTATCAGCTGAACTGCTGACCTGAAGACCTGAAGGTTGGTGGTTGAATCCAGGACAGGGTGATCTCCCGTCTGTCAGCTCCAGCTTCCCATGTGGGAACATGAGAGAACCCCCCCCCCCAAGACACACCTGGACATCCCCTGGGTAATGTCTTTATAGATGGCTGATTCTTTCCCACCAGAAGCAACTTGCAGTATATTCTCAATTTGCTTCTGACATGATAAAAAAGCACAACAAATAGTAAAGAAGTTTGAGAGCAATATCTGGAGGGTCTCATGATTTCCGTATCTGTTCAGGACATTGCTTTAAAAGTGGTGTTGAGTATACCATTAGAAATTGCCAAGTGTGTGCCAAGATCCAAAATGTAAACTATTGGAATGAAGTATTTAAAATGAATATTATGCATTATCATGCATCTACCTCTCCATGGAGACTACTCACAGCCTCAGTCTCTGAGCCTGTTCATGTTATTTTCCAGGCAGAAATCTCCAAGAAGTATAAATGTGGAGGACTGTAGTCCTTGTAGTCTACAAAAGCAAGTTTCTGAAGGTTTTTTAAAATAAATAAAGACATCATGAATAAGTACAGATTCATTGCTGCTTTTCTTTCATCTGTTAGGAAGGATATGGAGAAGGTTATGAGCCATTTTCAATAATTTCTGGGGGTTTTCCAAGAGCTGCTCTCCAAAGCTGATCGTTTACCTTTAATTTGCATGACAGAGTAGCATTTCGAAGAGATGTGGGAGAAATCATCATAATTTCCTTTTGTCATGCAATATGAAAAGAAACAGACTCTGTGCTTTGGGTTCACAAAAGTTCATAACCTGGTGTTGCCTAAATGCTGTCAATAAAAATATCAAGCTGTTGAAAATAGGAAACTGGAAGTACAGCCTGGAAACGCGGTGTGATGAAAATGTTATAGAATTAATTAATGCATGAGGCAGAACTGCTGCTTTTTCTTGACTTGTTATAAAAAGCATGGAAGATGTTAATTTAAATGTTGGCAAAAACAATTGGAAAGAAAGTTACATGTTATGTTCATGTCTGGTTTCATAAGAAAAACATCATTTACTCTGGTTTCCCTCTCTGACTATGGCATTTTTATTTGATCATGTACCATAATTTATGTCCTTAGATCTGGTGGAATGTACATCTCTTATATGTGGCACCAGGTCAAGAAGGGAGGGAAAAATAACAAACAACATTTTCTAATTTTCTACCTGTAGCAAAGTTTGTATTTTTTGAATTGGAAACTATTTTATTTGTCTTGTTGTCTCAAAATCCAACTTTTGTGTATTACCCTTTTGGAAAACATAAAGTATGAGTTTATGCTGTTTTACAGATTTTAAATAAATTCTTATTACACTGCCAACAGATCCGGTAACATGATGTTGCTCTTTTTTTCTGGTGAAAAACAATGGCAGTCATATGCGTTTCTACATACTTCAGCCTGGAATAAAATACTCCATAATGACTCTGTTTAAAGATTATGGGGACAAATCTTCTGGAAACGACTGTGTGGGTCTGACCAAGAATGTATTTATTTACCATATATTCTCAAATATAAGCCGACCTGAATATAAGCCAAGGCACTTAATTTTACCACAAAAAACTGGGGAAACAGATTGACTTGAGTATAAACCGGGGGTGGGAAATGCAGCAGCTACTGATAAATTTCAAAATAAAAATAGATACCATTAATTACATTAATTAAGGCATCAGTAGGTTAAATGTTTTTGAATATTTACATAAGACTGTAATTTAAGATAAGATTGCCCAATTTTGATTAAATCATTCTAACCTTCTAACCAGTGTTTGAATTGCAGTTCAGTGCAAATAGAAAGTTTCATATAACCAGGAAATAAAGAAAAACAAGTTTAATATTGTCCCAGTGGCAAGGAAATCTATGTTTGAAAGTATATGGAACATGCCTGCTGAAATCTCATCCATTCAAATGCATGCAGATTTCTACTGAAAAGAGTTGAGTCTTCCATTCCTATCTGGCTCATTACTCCTCTGGCGACAAGCAAAGCCAGCAAAAATGAGGCAACGTAATAAAAAAAACCTGAGGAAAAATACACACAAGTCTTCTTGCAGCCACTCGGAATCATTTGCCATGTTACATTTTTTGTGTCTTTACAACAGTGGTTCCCAACCCTTTTTGATTGGGGACCACTTGACCAAGAACCACTCTCCAACATTAGTACGAAAAGGGTTATGAATCAGTTTTTGGTCAACTTTAGATTTGGTTTGGATATTTGGAGTGCTGATCCAGAATGTGGATAGACCACATCAGCTCTAGTTTCTGATACAGAAGATATGCCATCCAGTAATTGCCATTTGCTTGCCTACAGAAAAGCATATTTGATAAGCCTTGGCACTATAAGAGGGTTTCACGAGACTATTCACTCTCATTGCAACAGTATAGTAATGGTGAGGCCGAGGACCATATTTTAGTTCTTGCGGATCACTGGTGGTCTACAGACCAGTTTGGGAATCATTGCTTTACAAGACTGTAAAGTAAATTTTAGGAGTTACTTTTTAGACCATAACCTCCAGAATTTCACAGCCAGCACAGCTACTGGCATGGTGGAAGTTGCAGTGCAAAAAGTAGCCTTTTCAGGCTTGAGCATTGCTCTAACAGGTAGCAGCTCTTTCCAAGATCTGAGGCAGGTTTGTTAAAAAATATTATTTGCTTTGTTGTTTGCTGTGGTCACGCCCACTTTGACTTATGGTGACTTTATGAATGAGATATCCTCAAGTCAGCCTGCTACCACATCTTTGTAACTAGAGAAAGCAAAGATTAAATCTGTGACATTCTGTATGCAACCACAAGCTCTACCACAGAGTTATGATTTCTCCAATCTTATGCAATGGGAACTAAGTTGCCGAGTGAACTACCTGTCTTTCCAGGGAGCTTGCCTGCCATTAGAAGCTTCCACAGAATCTCACAATTCCCGAGAACACTGATTGAAAACCACAAGACCAGAGTTTCATGTTTACATCTGTTTTTTAATCAGTCATTGCAAATTAATGGATTGGCTTTTGTGTCTGGCCCTTAATGGAAACTGGCAGAATTCCACCTCACCACTTCTCCACGCACCCCTCTTTTCATTCCTATTTGCTAGATGAAGCACACTTAAAGAAGGAAGAAATCTGAAATGGTACAAAGGGATAAAGAGTGGGAAACTGAGCAAAAAAAAGTTTGGGACTGAACTACTTGCAGTTGAAACAATGCCAATGTGCAATCAATAAAAGTTTGTTATTTTATTGTGAGTGGCTCTTGACCTTGGGTTGGAAAGAAAGTACAAAGGTATTGCAAGAGTTCCTGGCATAAATCATCATGTTAAGTAGGAAAAAATTACAAATAACTATATAACTTTGGAAGAACCAATGCTGGAGTATTTCTGAGAATTAAATACAAACAGCTTATTTAAACTGTGAAACCTGTTCAGAGAAGTTCACCTTGGAAGAGACATCACATTATTGGTTATAATCCTGTCATTATAGAAAAGTAAAATCGTTCCAGTGTCTGCCCTTGTGCCTAGTCTTGGTCTTTAAATATCAGCAAAAGGATGGCACACAGGTATAGTAAGCAACGATTGTATTATTTATTTATAACCCCTGTTTTACTTTATTCTATTTGTATTTTAAAAAAATATCTTTCAACATACCAGAGCTTCTAAAGCAAAGAGTGATAGAATGGGGCGGGGAGTAAAAGTTAAATAAAAATAGAAGCAAATGAAAATTAGACTAAAACAATAGCTAACATCCTTTATGGGATTTAAGTATATGTATACACTATAGTTCTAATGCTACACAATGAATCCCAGATCAACACACACCATTTTCACTTACTAGGACACAGTTGCACCATCTCCTTTGTTTGTAAACTTTTCCTCCAAACGCCATGCCTAAAATGCCTACCTGCTTAATCCGGTTCCTATTCGTCTACTCACATGGCTCTTTTTGATCCGCTAGGTTGCCACTGTGGGATTATTTGCATAAAGGACACTGATTGGCCAGCCTCAGAAATGCGACACTCTAAGGCAGTGTTTCCCAACCGGTGTGCCATGGCACACTAGTGTGCCGTGAGTGATCATCAGGTGTGCCGTGGGAAATTGGAACCTCCAATACCCTTTCTTCCCCCTCCTGCCGAACACTTTTTCTTCTCCACTCGGGCTCCCTTCTTCCCAGCCTTGCTTTGCTCACGCTGCCGCTTCTGCAGGAGGGGAGGGGGAAGGAAGACGTGACCCGTGCAGGTGCTACTGCGCAGACTCGCCCCATATCTTCCTCCCCCCCCCCTCCTGCAGAAGTGGCAGTGTGAGCAAAGCAAGGCTGGGAAGAAGGGAGCCCGAGTGGAGAAGAAAAAGTGTTCGACAGGAGGGGGAAGAAAGGGCACGAAGGGGAAGAGGTCTCTGTCAAAAGCTGGCATGGGCAAACTTGGACCTTCCAGGTGTTTTGGACTCCAACTTCCACCATTCCTAGCAGCCTCCTGCCCTTTTCCTTTTTCCCCCTCAGCCACTTAAGCAGGAAAGGGCCTCAGGCTGTTAGGAATGGTGGCAGTTGAAGTCTAAAGCACCCAGAGGGCTGAAGTTTTCCCATGACTAACAGCTGTTGAGCAAGACCCCCTGTGTGTCTTTCTGCCATTCCTGCCAGGATATCTATGTTGTGTTCATTGAAACAGGCCCAAGTTTCACACTGAGTGTATAAATACATTTAAAAACATATTAACTATATGTATTACTGTGTTAGAGTGTCATTTTGTGTCATTTTGGTTAGTGGTGTGCCCCAGGATTTTGTAAATGTAAAAAATGTGCTGCGGCTCAAAAAAGGTTGAAAAACACTGCTCTAAGGCACCAGATTATTTGCATAAAGGACTCTGATTGGCCAGCCTCAGAACTCTAACACTCTAAGGCACCAGACAGAAGTAATTTGTTGTCACTAAGACACTATTTGCATAAAGGACTCTGATTGGCCAGCAAAACAGAATGCAACTGAATGCTTGAGTAAGCCAAATGACAGTTTTTTTCAGTTGGAAATAGAATGTTCATTTTCTGGGAGGTGCGGAGGTGCCAAGAAATATGTGACAGCGTTTTGATAGGTTGCCACTATGGGATTATTTGCATAAAGGACTCTGATTGGCCAGCCTCAGAACTCCAACATTCTACGGTCCCAGACAGAGGGGATTGGTTGCCACTAAAATGGTATTTGCATAAAGGACTCCGATTGGCCATCCACATTCCAACATTCTAAGGTGACGCAGAGAGAAAAGGAAAGGCCTCAGGCAGTCAGACACTGCGGCCCACAGCAGTGACGGATCAGGCCCAATGGCCCACTTCACAACGCGTTATTAGTACTGATAGTCTAAAAATAGTGCAGAACTCTAATTTTCACAGTTACAGTATGACTCCCTATATCTGTGAGGCATATATTCTGAGACTTCCCATGAGTCCCTTTGGGGAGATAGAGCGGAGTTTAAATAAAGGCCCTTTCCCTCGTCCCTACCAACCGTGCGTGAGTGGTGGGAAAGGAGGGCTTCTCCAACAGATCTTAGAGCCTGTGCTGGTTCATAGGGGGAGATGCGGTCACAAAGATAGGTGAGGCCCGAACCATTCAGGGCTTTGTAGGTCATAACCTGCACCTTGAATTGGGACTGGAAACTTATCGGCAGTCAGTGGAGCTGCTTTAATCAGGGTGTCGTGTGTTCCCTATAATTAGCTCCAGTTAGAAGCCTCGCTGCCAATCTTTGTACTAATTGCAGTTTCCAGTCTTTCTTCAAAGGCAGCCCCATTGCAGTAATCCAATCTGGACGTAACCAAGGCATGGACTACCGTCATCAAGTCAGACTTCTCGAGGTACAGTGGCAGCTGGCGCACAAGCTTTGACTGTGCGAAGGCCTTCCCAACCACCTCCCAGAAGTTTCTCCGGTTTCACAGATACAAGGGTCTTATTGTACAGAGTTAATGGGAAAGAACTGTTAAGTCAAAGGAGTAAGGGACTTAATCTAGAAGAAAACTCTCTTGGGCAAATCACATGGATTTCAATGGGGCTTGAGAGGAAGCTCCGTCTGTGGAATAAATCTGTACGCTTTGATCCAGCTTGAATACACATACTGATGAAAGGAGCTCTGCAAAAAGATCCAGGGGAAATCCTCAGTGGCTGTAGCCAATTACATTCCAGCTTCTGGTCTTCCAGTGATGTGATGCAGCAAGAAAAGAATTAATAATCCGGTGACACAACAATGCTTATTTTCAGGTGCATTTTACTGAATACAAAATTGAGGACAACACAAAAATCCATGCATTAAAAATAAAATAATAAAATAGAAGTCTTTTTAGAAAACAGATAATTGCTTTTAAAAAGTTTGACCACAAAGTTCATTTGTCTAGTTTTCAATTCAGCCTGGTGCAACAATGTCATTTAACCACTTTGGAAGACTTGATTTTCTTTATGTCAGAATTACGAAGAATCAGGGTCCCATTTTTAAATGTTCCAACTTGCCCTGTAGGCACTATGCTCTGCTTTGCCTTCTTCTTTGAGTTACTGTTTTAAAAAGAAAATGAAAAATAGTGTCATGAGACACTAAAACAGCAAACATTTCCTCTCACCACTACCACCCCCCCTCCCACAAAATGGTTATCAACAATTGCATTGGGAATATCTAAATAACCTTTATGGTTTCCAACCCAAACTGTTGCTGTTAATATTATTACCATTTATTTGTATCCTTCCTTTTCCCATTCTGGGACTCAAGACAGAAACTGCTTTACATTTCATATACAAAATGTGAAACACAAACAAATAGCAGAATTAAAAGTAGTTTAAAACAAAAAGAGAGCAGATTATACAAAATCTCCCAGATAAACAATCAATCTTTAGTGTAGAGCTTTATAGGTCATAGCCAGCACTTTGAATTGTGTCTGGAAAGATTAGTAGCAATTGGAGTAATTGAACCAAGTTGTGTGTTCCTTGCAGATAGCTCCAGTTAATAAGCCTACAGTTGCTTCATAAGCAAAAGTAAAAAAACAAATCCAGTTTTCTATTACTTCGTAATATTCATGTAATCAGCTTACCTCCCTTCATGGCCTTTTTTCTTCCTTTTCTTGAGAAAAATTGGTTTATTTTCCTGTTAATGAAGAGCAAAAAGAAAACTTTAATGCAGCAACAGGTAAGATGCAGGCCTTCTCCCTCCTGTCAGTGGATCCTTGAACCATTTTAAAACATCAATTCCCCACCAAAAAGTTTTGTTTTGTTTTAAGAGAAGAAAACTGCAATTCCTGGACAACTTTTTAAAAACAAGGTGAGGGACATCTGACCATCTCTTTTTATTTCAGGGGAAATAAGTTATACAAACCGTAATGCTTTCTCCTGTCTTAGCTTCCTTGTTTTGTTTAATCTTCTCCTGAAGAATCTTGTAGTTCAGATATTCCTTTTTAGGAGGCTGCAAAAATAGGTTGAAGATGGCTGTTTTACCAACTTTTCCAAAATATGGAAATAAATGCAAAAGCCAAAGCCATTCTAAAATGTAAAGTAACAATGGAGAAATGTACGTATACCTTTTGTCTTCCATAATATTTGTTTGGATTTCATTCACTTTTATTTAAATACTAGCATATGTATTTGGTGTTGGTTGAGTTTCTACTTTCTTTGTGGCTCTTTCTTTTCTTTCTCCCTTTCCCTCATATGCCTTCCCCTAATGTCCAATTTATACCCTCCCCTTCCTTTCTTTCCATTCTCTTCTTTTGCCTTCCCTTCTCCCCCCCCCTCCCGTTTTAGTTCCCTTTGACCCTTCCTGAAAGGGTTATCATGGGGAAAAGGTGTCTCAACTGAAGCTTTCTCACCTGTCCTTGTTTCCAAAACAAGCCAAATTTTTAAAAATCACACTTAAGAACAAACCTACAGAACCTATCTTGTTCGTAACTTGGGAATTGCCTGTACATACTTTGGTGACGAAATCAGTGTTGCAATGCAATTTGTGGAGTCAGAAGGAACTGCAATGCGCAAGTTATCAGAAGTGATTATCAGCTTAGCAGTGACCATTCACAAAGCAGCAGCTGGTATTTGTATAAGTATGTTTCTGTTACCACCCAACTATTGCTGATGAGGGAACACTATCAATGGAATGAACGCTGCTTGCACGTTTTGCATTTCCATTCTTTCTGAGTGACCGATTACGATCTCTCGCCCACTTATCTCCAATATGAGCATCTTTATCATCTATCAGCTGAATTAACACTCTGACTTGAAACCTAGTACAAACATACATATGGCTTTGTCACACAATACCTCTCTTTTTGGCTCAGAACTCTGCCCCCAAACTTCTCCCTACATCCCCAGCAGTTGTCAACTGCCAGGTGTAGTCGCTGCTGCTACTGCTTACCAGTGGGAAGGACAGGGAGGAGAGATACAGTTCACATAGAGATGCCTACTCTAGGCTCCTGAAGAAAGGAAAAAAGAGGGTGCATTTCATGTGCAATCAGATCCTCATTTCCCTTCTTCACTGAATCAAATCCAGCTGCTACTTCATTAGTCCCTCCATTGCTATCTCACTCAAGTGAAGCAGTAGCAGCACTCCTTCCTAGGGCGTGACAGTAATGAAGAAGGAGGAACACAGACTGGCATGGGCAGAACTACACTTCAATATTGGATCTTCTCCTCAATGTGTCTAATGAAAGTGACAGGAAAAAAACGTAATATTAATTCAGAAATGTATTCAAGAATCCTACCCGCCCCCCACCCGAACTCAATTTGAACCAAGAACTGCCAAGCTCCACTACAGGAAAATGGCTGACAAAGAGCACAAAGCAGGAGAAAGATTTACAGATCACCTTCATACCTACTGGAAAATCCCCAAGATCATCACTGTTCAGCTATTTGGCAATATTACTTCTTTGAAGTCACATGTCATCTATAGTTCTCCCTCTTCTTCAGTTATTTAGTTCTTTTATAGGTCCCTTCTTGACAGAAAAGACAGTACCATACCTTTGCTCCTAACATGATGGCACGTTCTTGTTCCAAAACCCGTTGTTCTTTCTTATCAAATCCAGTGATTCCAAACTGGTGCACTTCCAAACGGGCCTAAAACATTATGAAAAACAGCACTGTCTTCGAAACATCCACAAACACATAGCCGCCATGATGCAATTGTGTACCTAGAGAATGGTGTTCTTGCAAACCACTAAATGACAACATGTGGGAGGTCTAACCACGGATTCATCCAACTATTTTCATGCAAGGATGTAACTGTATAGATGTTGCTAGGGAGGCTCCTTCAAGTGCCTGTTCCCTTCCATCCGAAGGGAAATAGCTGGACACATTACTACTGATCCTCCTATATCTCAACAATACAGAAATTGCAAATGTTGAGGTTGAGGGTGAACTACTTACAAGGTGGGTTTAGAGAGGGTAGCACTAGGAGATGCAGATATGTGATTTCTGTAAGTCTTTCTAATGCAGGGGTGGGCAAACTAAGGCCCGGGGGCCGGATGCGGCCCTTTGGCTGATTCTATCCGGCCCTCCTAATGTTATATTATATTATAATTTCAATATATTATAATGTCTATATATATACTGTATATATATATATATATATATATATATACACATACTATAATATAATAATTATGATATTAATACTAATAATATATGAATATTCCTTGATATTAATATGTTAATATTAATGATGTGTAATATATAGTAAATATAGTAAGTGAATAAATAAATAAATAATGCAGATTAGCATGTAGTTCCGCCTTTAGGTGCGGCCCTCCATAATACTTTTTGGCTCTCGTGTGGCCCCTTGGAAAAAATAGTTGCCCACCCCTGTTCTAATGGAAGCTCATGGACCAGATTTTCATTTAGAGCTGAAGGGGAATAAAAATCTTGTCACCCGCAAACATATCATTGCATTTTCCATGTGGACATGAACAACTATATTATTATAGGAAACAGGCTCCTTCATCCAGCCCATATTGTTTTAACTCTGACTGTATACTTCCATGAAGCAGGTCACAATATGTTGGTACATAAGTCAGAAAATATCACACGCATCTCTTTGTCTCACTGGTAACAGAAGTACAATGGCACCAAATAAAATAACAATACACATCTTTGTCGTAGTACACAAAATTTGCTGCCTGAAACAACCATCTTGGACTATCTAATACAGCTGGCCCTATTCCTCAGGACTATTTTGACTAGGATCTTGTCATTTCACAGCACTATGGGTTACCTTCAATCAGCAAAACCAATTAGAGTAGACCGGTTGAATCAATTAATATTGGTCAAATCAGCACTTGTGTATGTTTTATGGATTCACTGGGTCTGTTCTAGTTAGGATTAATTGTGCAGATATTCTTCTGGAAGGAAGCCGACTAAACTTCATGGCCTTAAGTAAACATTCACAAGACTGTCCTGCGTGCCCCTTCCTCCAAGAATATATTTGTATCTCATTTCCAGAAGACCTATTCACACATTCTACATAAATCTTCTTTACCAGTCTTGTAGATCAGATTGAACTAGTGGGAACTTAATAAATTATAAAACATTTTGAGTTTAGGTCTAGATTTGCAATTTTCTTGAGATACCAAGAAACTGCCCTGAGTCTGGGAGATATGGTGTGGTACAAATAAAGTATTGTTGTTATTATTATTATTATTATTATTATTATTATTATTATTATACCAATAGATTAAAATTGACTTACTTTTTCCAGGTTAAAGGCCTGGCCACCTGCATGCTTTTCTTGGAAAGTTGTTTTTTCCTATACAGATATATTTTTAAAACACAAATTTTTTTTTGTCAAGAGTGCATTTTGCTACACAATAAGGCCAGTCATGTGCATCTAAGGTTATGCAAAATGGTTAACCTTTCCACACACCACCACCCAAAACAAACTTTTGAGAAGAAATTGATAATAAGGGCCTTTTATCAAACTAAATAACCATATTATTTATTTATTTATTATTCCAGCTTATATACTGCCACTCCCAAAGGCTCGGGGCGGTTCACAAAAGCAACAGCATAGTAAAAACAATAAAACACAATTAAAATTACATTAGCACAGCTCAAATGCTTGCTGAAATAGATAGGTTTTGCAAGCTTTACGGAAGGACACCAAACCCCGCAGTGCGCGGACAAACATGTAAACAAACATATAAGGGTGTAACCACATATTTAGTTTCCCAATGGCTAACCTGATTGAGTTCAAAGGTGATGATTACATTTGTGTAGATAAACAGAAAACTCCCCAAACAGAGCTGGGGAATCTAGAAATAAGCATTATACCATGCTTAATCAGAAAATCAAATTCCAAATGTATCAGAAAATTCTTCAATTTAGTCTGAGCCAAAACTTAACCAATTCTCTCTTTGTTAGCCCTCAGGTCCCTTTAACTCAGTGGTTCCCAACCGAGTTCTGTTCCACCTCTTGCAACATTCATATAGTATTAATCAGCACAGCAAGAGCTAAATGCTATTGGCTATTACAACTTGACTACATCATAGGCTAATGATAAAACTCAGGTAATTATATCCCTTTGACTCCTTGTTTTTTTCTTGAGCAATACTAATATTTGGCAATTTAATGACAGACATGACATGATGCTGAATCACATCTCTGCACTGATCTGGAGCCAGTTTCCTAATAGATAAATTCCATGTTGCAAGGCACTGACTTGGGCTGATATTTGGCAAGATGGATCCAGAAATACTCCCAAGCTGTGAACACAGAGGGAGAGTAACCTCATCCACAACTGGTTGACACACCTCCAACCCCAGATTAGAACCCATGATGGCAAACACCTCTGTTTGTCTGGATTCAGTTTCAATTTGTTTCTCCTCATCCAGTGCCATCCCACTCACAGAGTTGCTGGACACCTTGCTACTGGCTTCCGCCCTAATGACAGCATCTATCGCAGATAAAATATCTTATGCAAGATATTTTATCTGTGAAATGCCTTAATAAGAGAAACTATAACAAGCCTTTTGTCTACCTATGCAGCCCCTTTGTGACATGAGCTTTGTTGGAAACAAGCCAGAATAGGGAACCAGTTTAAAATTTGCTTAATATCTTGGCTTATTATAAAGCTCATAAGCAAAGTTCGGTACTAAAGGTGTGGCCAATTAAAGGCTGTTTAGTTAGGTTACTAGCAACATGAAAGATAGAACACAGAAGCCACTTGCGTCTTTCTTCACCTTCCTACCTATCTGGATAGGAATTTGTAACAAAATAGCTAATTATAATGTAGGTTTTAAATGTGTTTATTGATGTTGGGATATGATAAGTGCAGGCCAGCTTATGTGTCGCCTGAGTTGAGGCATTGCCATTGCGACGGAACTGGCTGTCAAAATGTATTCAACTTAGAGAAGCCAAAGGGACGGGGCTAACTGCCACTTGGCAGGGGAAGGCATTTTTAAAAGATTCAGTTTCTTTTAGTCAGTGAACAAAAGTGGAAGTTGGGTTCTGGTGTGTGGAGAAACTGAACCCAGGGGTTTAAGTCTTCAGTCTGTGTGTTTAGAGTCAATTGGACCTGTTTAAATTAGTAATTAGCTTGTGGGCTAAGGGGAAAAGAAACCCCAGTAGAAATCCATAACTTCAGGGGGATAGATGAAGGGAGGAGAAGGCAAGTCAGTGCCTTGAATTGTCAGTTAAGAAAAGAAAGATACTTTGCACTGAAATAAGTTTAAAATAAGTAAAAGCCATACTGAGAATTATATTGGAAACTGTTTAAAGTCAACTGTAACAACATTTGAAGAAATACGTTGTACCTATGAATCCTTAAATAAATATTTCCTCGATCCGTTCTTTATAATCAAGACTCGTGTCCATTTATTGAGAAGAATATTTACCTCAGAAGGAGGCGGCTGAATATATTGGAAGGAAGGATTCTGGTGTATGAGTTACTCCTTTTTTTTTTAAGTGCCTCAAGTAAAAATATTTTAAGAGTCAAGCCTCAGCAACACACACTACCACTACTTTAGTCTCTTCATTGCCCGGGTTACATATATAAATATTTGCCATTTGTTCGTCATGTTTTACAGAATTGCTTCCAAATGACCCAAAAGAGTAGCTTCTGTAATTCAAACAAGGCCATTTACCACCTTTTGCCAGCAATTCAAGATAGGTAGGTGGGCAGGCTGGCTAGTAACTCTTAAATGTTTTTGTCATATGTTTGGGGGAAAAAACCTTAGCTACTGACTTTTCTGCTTCTGCGTATCATTCAATGTGAATCTTACCTTGGAACAATCAATTTCAGGAGCTTCAAGTTTAACTTTCGTCTTTCTGTGTCGACCATGGAATGTCACCACTTCAATATCTGAAGCATTTTCCTGCTGAGCAGATTTCTGTGTGGTCGTATTTGGGGATCTACTTTCTGTTGCATTCTTGTTCTTATTAGTAAAGTCAGATACCCGTTCATTTTTTAGTTCTTCAAAGAAGTCATTTTTCCTCTTGTTTGATAGTGCTGTGCCAGACTCGAGATTCACCCTTTTGTCTTCTGATTGATTATCGTTGGAAGTCATCGCTAACTTCTCTTGTGAGCTTTTCTTTTTTCTCTTATTCTTTTTATTTCCATTTAGCAATGATTCACCTAGATTTTACGAGAAAATTGTTGTAAATCTATTTAATTCAGCCATATCATTGGAAGGATTCCTGACTGTGATGTTGCTTTACAAAAATCAAACTGTACTAAATTTATACAAAATGCACTAAAGTACATCCCTATTACCTAATTTCCAACCTACATCTTTCACTTTCTGTAAATGTATGGGCTGTGGGAAAAAAAACAACCAAAAAGACAGTGTCTAATCCTATAAATGTTCAGGTTGTCATCCCATTTGAAAATAAGCCCTACTGGATTCACTAGGTGTTTCATCTAAGTAAATCAGATTAAAATTTAGTTATTAAAATAATTCTGGACTTGAAAAGGTCTATGTTCAAGATCCAACTGATTCACTGTCTCAGGAGTTACTGTGTTCACACAAAAAAATCAGTGTGGATTTACTGAAATCCCTTTTTTTCATTGTAATGTGGAAAATCACCCTTCTAACGAGCTATGATTTGTTAATAAGCCACTGACTGCTTAGTTTGTTCATTAAAACACTGACTTATTTAAATGCTCATTTGTCACGATCTTTGAGTTCTTAACTACTGTTTATTCCTAGTTTGTTTTCCCAGATGAAAGAAAAGGTTAGGTTGCTTACCTGTAACCGTGTTTCTTCGAGTGTAGGTCTGTGAAATTCACACAAATGGGTTTACTCCCGCGCATGCGTCAGAATCTTGGACATACTAGCTCTAATTAAAGATTTACATAAGCCCCTCCCACTCCCCCCCATCCCTCGATCGAGCTACCTATTCAGTTCCTTGCCGCCAGACAGCAGCAGAACATAGGCATGACAAAGAGGGGAGGACGGGTGGGTTCCGTGTGAATTTCACAGACCTACACTCAAAGAAACACGGTTACAGGTAAGCAACCTAACCTTCTTCTTCGTGTGGTCTGTGAAATGCACATAAATGGGTGACTTAACAAGCTTACGTACCTGGAGGTGGGTCATGCCACACAGGAGAACAGGACGGCTCTGCCAAAGGAGGCATCCTTCTTAGCGAGAACGTCGAGCTTGTAATGGGCTGCAACGTTGAGGGGGTCACCCAGGTAGCAGCCTTGCAAATTTGATCAACAGGAACACCCCGCAAAAACGCTTGGGATGTTGAAACTGCCCTTGTGGAATGGGCTTTAACACCAACAGGTAATTCCTTGTGGGCTAACTGATAGGCCAACCGGATTGCCAGGACTATCCATGAGGCCAAACGTTGAGAGGTAAGGGGAAGTCCTAGGGAGTCTTCCCTATACTTAAGAAACAACTTAGGGGATTTTCTATAAGGGGCTGTCCTATGCAAATAAAAGGATAAGGCCCTCTTAACATCGAGAGAGTGAAGGGCAATCTCCAGGGGAGATGAAGGGTTAGGAAAAAAGGCTGGAAGGACAATGTCCTGGGTCATATGGAAATGGGAAACAACTTTGGAAAGAAAAGTGACATCCGTCCGGAGGACCACTTTGTCTTCATGGAACCGAATGAACGGGGGATCAGAACGGAGTGCTGTGGTTTCACTGGCTCTTCTGGCTGAGGTAATAGCCATGAGGAAGGCCGTTTTCCTGGACAAATGGGACATATGACACGTTGACATGGGTTCAAAGGGGGGTTTAGAGAGCTGGGAGAGGACCAGTTCTAGACTCCAAGATGGAGGGGGAGGAGAAACCGGGGGAAAAGACTTTTTATATCCCTGTAAAAACATGCCCACTAGGGGATCTTGAAAAAGGGACGGAACACCAAATTTTTTCCTGTACCAGGAAAGAGCTGCTAAATAGCATTTGATGGAGGAAAGGGAGAAACCTTTAGTGGAAAGGTCAATAAGGAAATCCAAGACAACAGAGGTAGGGGCCGACTGTGGCAAATGGCCGAGCGGCTGAACAAATTTACGAAACTTGTCCCATTTTTAAGTGTAGGCTTTTCTGGTGGAAACCTTCTGGGCCGCCTGAATTATGAGGCGGACAGGGTCTGAGAGGTGGGAAAGGGCCTGATTCTCCACGCTGTAAGGTGGAGAGATGGGAGGTCTGGGTGTAGGATGAGACCCTGTCGAAGTGTGAGGTCGGGGTCCAGGGGGAGGCGAAGGAAGTCTCCCTGAGAGGCCTGGAGAAGGGGTGTGAACCATGGCTGGCGGGGCCACCATGGGGCTAGCAGGATGCAATCCGAGTTGTCGGAGATCAGCTTTGCGACCACTCTGGGTAGGAGTGGAAGGGGAGGAAAGGCGTAGAGGAATCCCGGGGACCACTGGTAAAGAAATGCGTCTCCTAGACAGTCTGGGGATGCGAGAGGGTGGAGTCTCGCGCAATATACGAGGCAGTGAGTGTTGAGGTGTGAGGCAAATAAGTCTATTTGGGGAGTGCCCCAGCGCCTGATCAGTGAAAGTGGCGGGGGTTGAGCTGCCACTCGTGAGTGGTGGACGGAGTCCTGCTCAGTGAGTCGGCCAGAGTGTTCTGTAGGCCTGGAAGGTGAATAGCTAGGAGGAATGTGTTGTGGTGGATGCACCATTCCCATATCCGAAGGGATATTGAGAGGAGAGTGGGGGAGCGGGTGCCCCCCTGCTTATTGAGGTAATATTTTACTGAGGTGTTGTCCGTGAGGACTTGGATGATGCGGTTGGAGACTAGGGTCACAAATGATCGAAGGGCTTTTCTACCGCTATGAGTTCTAGTGCGTTGATATGGAGCCTCTTTTTGGAGGGGGACCAACGACCGCTGATGGTCAGGTCTTGAAGGTGAGCACCCCACCCCGTGCATGATGCGTCTGTCGTTAGTGACAGAGACGGCTGAGGAGGAGAGAAGGGGAGGCCCGAGCACACATTGGACCTGTTTGTCCACCATGAGAGGGACTGGAGAACCTGGGGGGGGTGGAGGATCATGGTTTGGCTGTCCAGCCCTGGCTGGAATACTGAGAGGAACCAGGCTTGGAGGGGGCGGAGGCGGAGGCGAGCGAACGCGGTAACGTTCGTGGTGGAAGCCATATGGCCAAGGATAGATTGGATGGTCCAAGCAGAACATCGGTGGAGAGTTTGGATAGCCTGGATAGAATGGCACAAATTGAGGAAGCGCTCCTCTGGGAGGTAGGCCCTCTGGGATACGGAGTCTATTACTGCACCTATGAACTGTACGGTCCGGGAAGGTGAGAGATGTGACTTTTCCAGGTTGACAACGAGTCCCAGGCTCTGCAAAAGAGATAAAGTATAATTGATATTGGATGACAATTGGTCACATGACCCAGAGCAGAAAAGCCAGTCATCCAGGTAAGGGAACACAGTGATGTCCTGCTGGCGAAGGTGGGAGGCGACGACCGCCATACACTTAGTGAAAGTCCTTGGTGCCGTGGAGAGGCCGAAGGGAAGGACATTAAAGGAATATGGAGTATCGTCAACCATAAAGGTGAGGTACTTCCTGTGGGACTGTCTAATGGAAATATGGAAGTAGGCGTCTTTAAGGTCAACAGTAGCCATCCAAGCTCCCTTTGGGATAAAAGGGAGGATGGAGGGGAGAGTGACCATCCTAAATTTGCGTGGTTTGATGAATTGGTTAATTTCCCGAAGGTCCAAAATGGGCCGGAGGCCACCATCCCTTTTATCCACAAGAAAATATCTGGAAAAAAAGCAAAACTGAATTTGGTGGGACGGGGTAGGGAAAATGGCTCCTTTAAGAAGGAGGGTGTCAATTTCTTTTAGTAAGGCAGGAGAAGTCTGGGTAGAAAGAGGTTTCCCTGGGGGTGGAAGGGAGTCAAACTCTATGGCATATCCTCGAAAGATAATGTCCAAGACCCACTTATCAGTGGTGATGGACTGCCAGATTGGGAAAAAGGGCTGAAGCCTGTCAAGGAACAGTCTAGAAGCGACGCCTTCTATTGTCTGAGGATCTACCACCTCGATACTGACCCCTGAATGGAACACCTGGACGCTTGTATCCCTGTGAAGGGAACTGTGGTCGTTGTCCTCCTCTATACGGAGCGGAGTTGTAGTATCCGCGAAAGGACTGAGGATAATAGTATGGGCGCCAACGCTGCCTGTAGGGTTGATAAGGTTGACCGGATTGTTGGCCATATTTATTTAGGGTCTGTTTCATTTTATGAGAGTGTTTCAACTGTGAGTCTGTTTCGGGATTGAACAGACCAGCCTCATCCATTGGCAGATTTTCTATCATGGAACGTTGATTGGAGGACAATGCTGCGGACCTTAGCCAAGCATGCCTCCTAAGGGCAACTGACCCCGCAATCAGTTTGCCCGAGGTATCTGCCCCGTGTTTAGCCAAGTCTTTTTGTAAAGTGGCCAGAGTGAGGGCTTCTTGATGGAAAGCCTTAGCCATGGGCTGGTCAGTTGCAGGAAGCAGGTCCAGATATGGGCCTATTTTGCTCCACAGGTATGACTGATAGACGCTCATATAGATGCCATAATGAGCCATTCTGCCTGAAAGGTATGCCGAGGCATAAAATATTTTGGCCATGGCTTCAAGTTTTCTACCTTCTTTATCAGAAGGAGCAACTTGGTTATTTTGGATTGGCTTAGGCTGGGCATCAGTCACAATTGAATTAACTTTTGGGAGTTTAGCCAACCAGGGGGTGGTGGATAGGTCAATTCGATAAAGGTTTTCTGCGTGCTTAGATGTGCTTGGGACAGTAGCAGGGGCAACTCCAGAAATTTTTAGGAGTTTGACCAAGTAAGGTATAGTAGGCAATATGGTAGACTGCTGTGGTTGTTGTTCAGCAGAAGTAAAGTAAGGGTCTTGAACCACATCATCAGATTGTGGGGGCTGTATGCCAAGGGACCTGGCCAGCCTGATTAATAGTGCAGAAAATTTCTTATATTCTTCTGCCTGCTGAGGATCAGTCTCAGCCTCAGGCAGAGGAGGCACAGGAGTAACATCCGAAGAGGACTCTAAATCTGCATCGTCATCTGGGAGGTGGGGGGGGGATTGGGCAGGAGGAACGACCGTCAAGGCAGGGGCTTGAGCGGGAGGGGCTGGGGGAGCTGGAGGTGGAGGAGCTGCCACGGATGCCGAGGGATAGGAGGAGGGGGGCCGCGGATACCGATATGGATCCGGGGAGTGATAAGGCTCAGGAGGATAGAAGGGATGATAATAGGGAAAGGGGGGGTAGGAGGAGGGTAGCCATGAGGGTACCCATAGGGCTGTTCCCAGGAGCGATCCCGGTGACCGGGCGCCTCCTTAAGAGGGCTCCGCGACCGGGAACAAACCATGCGAGGCGGGGAGAGCCCCGCACTCGCGCTCGGGCGCCGTGAAGGAGAGGAAGGCCGCCTGAAGGAGAGGAAGGCCTGCGGGCCTCCTCAAAAGAAGCCCCGGTCTCCGGTGAAGGAGAGGATGGGGGGGAACCTGGGCGAGCGGCGGAGACGGAGGAGAGGTGCAGGGAGGATCTCCCTCGGTCACGAAGGAAAGGAGGTGGATGGGAAGGAGTTGGGAGGGATCTTCCACTCCTGAGAGATCATCATCTCCTTCAAAAAGTTGCAGCGTTTCTGCTGCTAACAAAGGCATGCAAGGACTGGGAGGCGCAGGGCCGGCCAGGAACCTTGGCTGTTTCTGTGCCATAACCTCTTTCGGTTTGTCTTTGGACCGAAGAGCATGTTCAGAGGCTTTTTGTTTTTTCTTTCGCAGTGGCTCAATGGCAGAGTCAGAGGTGAACTCGCGAATGGCACTATCCGTCGAGGCACTTAGAGGAGTGGGATTTTGAGGGATAGAAGGAAGGGAGGGCTGGCTCATGGATTGAGAGAGCCCGGTCCCTGTAGAGGTTATAGACTGCTCGAAAAGAGCAGCTTTAAGCCTAGAATCCCTGCTCTTTAGAGCTCTAGCAGAAAAAGACCTGCAAGTTTTGCAAGTCTGAGGGATATGGGCTTCTCCTAAACAGATGAGACATTTTGCATGTTTGTCCTCTTGGGGCAAAGTTGCTCCACAATCTGAGCACTTTTTAAAAGAGAGGGAAGACATCTTATCTGATAGTTGAGGCAATCCGTGGTCTTAGCAAGGAGCTAGCAGTCGGAGATCCTTTCGCTGGCTAGGCGGAAAAGGAACTGAATAGGTAGCTCGATCGGGGGATGAGGGGGGGAGTGGGAGGGGCTTATGTAAATCTTTAATTAGAGCTAGTATGTCCGAGATTCTGACGCATGCGCAGGAGTAAACCCATTTGTGTGCATTTCACAGACCACACGAAGAAGAAACAAGCCAGACAGGTCAATGTTTTAGATACCTCACAGTCCAGGTAGGAAACCATGATTAAGACAACCTACGGCTTATTGTGATATGAGTTGTGTCCACAGTCTCTTAGGATCTTTGCAACAGGGAAAATCATCTCTCAGAAGGACAAAAATGGACACATTTTTGGACACATATGACAAAAATGAAACAATGACCTGTTTATCTAAACAAGCCATATATCTAAACAAAGTATACTGGTCAGGCTGGTAGCTGCATTTTCTTCAGAGAAATTAAATTCAGTTAGGTCATCTATAAATCAGATTAATGGCTGCATGGTTGAAACAAAACTGTATCTGTCAGGATCCAAACTATAACTTGTTCCATTTTGTTGTTTCTTTTTAATCGTGATAGAAGCTACTTGAGAAACTGCGCTCAGAATCTGCGAGATGCGGTGCGCTCCTGTCTGTCAGCCCCAGGTTCCCATGCGGGGACATGAGAAAAGCCTCCCACAGGACGCTAACAAATCCGGGCATTCCCTGAGCAATGTCTCTGCAGACAGCCAATTATCTCACACCAGAAGCGACTTGCAGTTTCCATATTGATAAAGGCTTTTTGAAATGTAATACCAGCCATCCATGTCACATAACAAGCCAGGAGATATAAACATGTTTTTAAACTGTCTAACAGGACTTTGGATTCTGACTAATCAGAGATAACACCTGGGAAAGATACAAAGAAAGGTGGCATGGCCAAAGAATCAGATGTGGGTGGCTATGAATAGGAATTATGGAGAGAAACTATGCATAGGAGTCAGGGACTGATTACAGAGGTGTATATCATACAACAGAAGCCATGTCCAGATGCAATGAATAGATTGAAATGCAAATTTGATAAAGGAAGAGTATTGAAAACCAACAGTCCAGGTAGATGAGATCACTTCTCTTTCAAGTACAAAGAGAAGAAGCTGTGATGTTGAGATAAGCCATGGATGCATGGAGTTCAATGTTACTACTGTTAATACAGGAAATGGATGCTGTATCTTACTTTCAAGCTGTGTTGTATGTGGCACCTTATGTTGGATTATTAGCAATTTCTACATCTCAATACATGGCCTATCAACATTTTGCCAAATAAATTATGAAACATTTACGCTTCTGGCAAACTGTTAATTTTCCTGAATCCTAAAAAAAATTGAAGAGGGGGCAGCAAGCTGTCCTGCCTTCCCAGACTACAAGGGAAGATTGTAGGAACCTGCATTTTGGAAATGTTATAATTTTCAATTTTTTATAATTTTATTATTGACATTTTTATGCATTGTTATTATATTTATGTCATATTTATACTTATGTATTGTTGTCTACATATGGCACTTGGAGTGCTTCTGTGAGCCGCTCCGTGTCCCTTTAGGGAGATGGTGGCAGGGTACAAATAAAGATGATGATGATGATTATTATTATTACCAATTCTGGACAGATTCCAAACTATTTGATCTAGGTCAATCTTTCAATCTTATTAATAGGAGTGAATAATACTGTAGTATAGACATATCCAACCACTGTTTTAATCAATAACAGAAACAGGATTCACAGCCTTAGTAGAACTGAACTGAAATAACCAAATCTCTTCCCATCATCATCAACAGGAGATCTCTAATAGGGTCATGGAAGCTGGAAGAGAATTACATTGCATATTATCACAAACAGATAGACCAGAACTTTCCAAACCTGCCATGATGGCGACACATGGTAAACATGACTCATTTCACAGCAATAATTTGTTTTTACTAGCAAACTGGAGGTTAAACCAACCCCTTAGAAGAAATAAGTGCACATACATACACTGTAACAACAAAATGTATAGGGGTATAACATTGCTTATGAAAACTTTTCATTTATATTTTTAAAAATTAAGATTTTTTGTTAAGATGATAGCCTACATTTCCAAGATGTTTTTTCATGTCTCATCACATTTGCGTGACACACCTACATATTACAGCTAACACACTAGCATTTCGCAATACATGGGTTGGAAGGCTCTGAGACAGACACTGTGGCTAAGGGCTGTTCCTAGCACTGTCCTGCTGGAGGAAGAAACACAAAAACCCATTAACATGAAGCACTGAAAGACTACCTGGAACTAGTGTAAAATGTTTGCTCTCTGCTTTTTACCCAAAATCAATGGTGGAGTCTGACCACCAGGCATCACACCAAAATTCAGATTGAGAGTGCATCTACACTGTAGAATTAATGCAGGTTGTAACCACTTTGACTACCATTGCTCAGCGTTATAGAATCTGGGAGCTGTAGTTATACAAAGTCATAGAATCATAAAACCATAGAGTTGGAAGAGTCATCGTGGGCCATCCAGTCCAACCCTCTGCCAAGAACAGGAAAATCGCATTCAAAGCACCCTCGACAGATGGCTATCCAGCCTCTGTTTAAAAGCTTTCAAAAAAGGAGCCTCCATCACACTTCGGCACAGAGAGTTCCACTGCTGAACAGCTCTCTGTCAGGAAGTTCTTCCTAATGTTCAGGTGGAATCTCCTTTCTTGTAGTTTGAAGCTATTGCTCTGCGTCCTAGTCTCCAGGGCAGCAGAAAACAAGCTTGCTCCCTCCTCCATATGACTTCCCCTCAGATATTTATACATGGCTATCATGTCTCCTTCTCTTCTTCAGGCTAAACATGCCCAGCTCTTTAAGCCACTCCTCATAGTGCTTGTTCTCCAGATCTTTGATCATTTTAGTCACCCTCCTCTGGACACATTCCAGCTTGTCAACATCTCCCTTCAATTGCGGTGTCCAGAATTGGCCACAGTATCTCAGGTATGTTCTGACCAAGGCAAACCAAGGTCATTCATTGATGGCACCTCAAACAAAGCTACAACTCCCAGGATCCCACAGCATTAAACCAGGGTGATAATCTGCATGATTTCAATGCTTTGGAATGGTTTTCTTTTTCGTGTTAGGAGTGACTTGAGAAGTTGCTTCTGGTGTGAGAGAATTGGCCGTCTGCAAGGACGTTGCCCAGGGGACAGTCCGATGTTGTGATGTTTTACCATCCTTGTGGGAGGCTTCTCTCATGTCCCTGCATGAAGGAGCTCCTCCGTACTCTCCTCAGATTCAAAACTGTGACCTGTTGATCTTCAGACCTGCCGGCAGAAGGGTTTAACCCATTGCGCCACCGGGGGCTCTATTTGGAATAATGGGGTCTGTAGTTTGTTGAGGCACCAGCACTTTTGGGGAGAAAAGGCTAAAAGATCTTATAATAATAAAACATTATTTATATACCGCTCTATCTTCCCGAGGGGGACTCAGGGCGGTTTCGAAGTAACATCACCAAAACATACAGAGTAAACAGCATGACATAAAATTAACAAAACAACATAAGCATAAAATTATCACAATAACACATATATATTTAAAAAATAATCCTGCCTGTTCAGAGCAATTAAAAGGCCGGGCCAAGGCTAGTGGAAACTCAAAATATGAAAGGACCGGGAATTATGTACAGTGTTATAATAGATTAACAACAATAGCAGGTACGGATCAGCGGCTACTCATTTCCAGGCCCTATTAGAGAGATGACAGGGGTAATAGGTAGGAAGTATGAGACCATATTCAACAATGTTTGGGGCCAAGCTAGAACTGGTCATTCTCAAAGGCTTGTGAAAATCACCAGGTCTTCAAGCTCTTACGAAAGGAGGGGAGGAATGGGGGCTGTTTTATTTCCTCTGGAAGGGCATTCCAGAGGCGGGGGGGGGGCACCACCAAGAAGGCCCTCTCTCTCGTCCCCACGAACTTGTGATGGTGGTGGAGGGCGAAAGGAGGGCCTTCTTGGAAGAGCTTAGAGTTCGCGTTGGTTCATAGAAGGAGATGCGATCACGAAGATAGGCGGGCTTTATAGGTCTTGTAAAACTACAACTCCCAAGCAGTGCTGGGTTTAGTTGTGCTTAAAAGCACAGGGCCTCGTTGGCCAGGAGGGCCCATCTTCCTGCTCCCCAAAAATGTTTATGGTGGATTTTGCATCTGTGGTGCAATTCCAAATGTGAAGGTAATACTGTTTGGGAGCGATTCCAGGAATAGTGCTAGAGTTGGTAGCAGGCATGGGCAAACTTGGGCCCTCCGGGTGTTTTGGACTTCAACTCCCACAATTCCTAACTGTCTCAGGCCCTTTCCTTCCCCCCCTCAATGGCTTAAGCCTGAGGCTCTTAGAAATTGTGGGGGTTGGAGTCCAAAACACCTGGAGGGAGGGCTGAAGTTGGCCCATTCCTGATTTAACCTCTACTTTGCTAGTAAAACTGAATAACTGTCGCAAAACGATGCCTGACCAATAAGTGTGTCACCCACATGGCAGGTTTGGACAGCTTTAATGTAGATGCCCCCTGGTCAGGCATGTAGCCAGGGGGGGCTTGGGGGGCTTCAGCCCCCTCGAAATTCTCAGGGTGGTCCGCGATAAGGCCTTACTGGTACATTATTTAAATTGTGTATTTATAGCATGATCTGATCACCATGCTCAATATATCCCATATGCATGGGGGTATTGGGATAACAATACAAAAGGTTTGCTAGGGTAGACCCCATCTCACTCAGATTAACCTCCCCCCCCCCGAATCAAAGTCAGCCCCTCCCGAATCAAAATCCTGGCTACGGCCCTGCCCCTGGTGCAGGGCTTCTGAGACTCATTCAGCACCTCTTTTGGGAAAATAAATGTTTACATGAACATAGGTATATCTATTATATAAATGGGTTCACATCATGTGATGTATACCTCAAACAAAGAAACCTTACAACGCAGAAACACAATATTTGCCAACAGAAATAGGCCTCAAGCAAGGTACGTTTGTAGCAAAGAAACTTTCCCCCCAAAACCTAAAAGGCCCCCAAAACGAGTAAAAATAAAACTACATTTACCAGCATCCTCCGGGGCAGCCAAAGACTCACCCAGCCTCTACATTCTGAACAACATGATTGGCTGCCAATAAGGGCGGATTTGCATAACTGCTGCACTGGCCAGCCAACATGAAAATTCGAACCATAAAAACTGCCAAAACAGAATAAGGAAAAGGCCTGAGCCAATCCCCAACACAAACACCCAAATCACTTGCAACCGAAAATTTACACCCAAAAAAATCACAGACCACGCCCAAAATCGACAGTAAGGCTTCATTAACTTGATTTCCCTGACTAGCCCTCACTTACTGGGAAGCTGCTTACACTCTGAATTGACAGTAAGGCTTCATTAACTTGATTTCCCTAACTAGCCCTCACTTACTGGGAAGCTGTTTACGCTCTGAATTGACAGTAAGACTTCATTAACTTGATTCTCCCGACTAGGCCTCAGCTCATGGGACATTGTGTATGGCCTGAATTTACAGTAACCTACCTTGGCACACAGAGCCCCGACCATGCATGATGGGACTTGAAGTACCACCATGGAAAATGGGATTTGTAGTACTTCAAAACCCATCATTCCCCACAGACCACTGTGGCCCAGAACCAAGACCAATAAAGACCCAACTTGGCACACCATGCCCCCATGACCCACACTCCATCCAACTGCAGTTTAGAGGAGGGCACACCGTGGATTATTGAACTTTCTCGCATCTCCTAAAAAGGGCCCAGCAACGCGTGCCGGGTACAGCTAGTGTATATATAAAACACAGGGATACAAATCAAACATGAATGAAAATTAATCTGCATTTTCAAGACTGCTTTTTAACAAAATCTGATGGGGCACATCTGAAGCGTTTTCTGCAAAGTCCACTGTAAACAAGCCCTATGAGGAGTGGCTCAAAGAGCTGGGCATGTTTAGTCTGCAGAAGAGAAGGCTGAGGAGGGGATGGAGACATGATGGCCATGTGCATGAGAGGAAGTCATAGGAAGGAGGGGGCAAGCTTGTTTCCTGCTGCCCTGGAGACTAGGACCTGGAACAATGGCTTCCAACTACAGGAAAGGAGATTCCACCTGAACATGAGGAAGAGCTTCCTGACTGCGAGAGCTGTTCAGCAGTGGAACTCTCTGCCCTGGAGTGTGGTGGAGGCTCCTTCTTTGGAAGGCTTTTAAGCAGAGGCTGTCAGGGGTGCATTGAATGAGATTTTCCTGCTTCAGGATCCCCAAAATGGAGCTAAGGCAGGCACGGGTGTTTTGGACTACAGCTCCCATGTAGGCCCACCTGGTAACTAATCTAGGAGCAGGCGGTGTAGGCCCACCCGGTAACTAATCTAGGAGCTGGCAGTGTAGGCCCACCTGTTAACTAATCTAGGAGCAGGTGGTGTAGGCCCACCTGGTAACTAATCTAGGAGCCGGCGGTGTAGGCCCACCTGGTCGCTAATCAAAGCAGGCGGTGTAGGCCCAGCAGGCCTTCCTCCTTCTGGGCCCAAGGAAGGGGCCTCAGGACTGAAGTCTTCCCCAGCACGGAGCCATTGTCAGGAGAGCGCAGGATGCCTACTGAACCAAAGGCGCCAGGAAAGGGGCGGAGGGCCCGGGGAGGAGGAGGCCGAGACGCACCGAAGTCGTAGAGGGAGTCCAAGGCGCCGCGGAGGAGGCGGGCGGCGGAGGCTGAAGGCTCGCGCTCGCCCTCCTTCTCGTCCATGCTGCCAACCAAAGCGAGGCAGGGAGGAAGGAAGGGGAGGAAGAGGCGCGAAGGCGAAGAGCTTTGGTCCCGCGCGCCCACCGTCGCGGCGAACATGGCGGCGCCCACCGAGCACTTCCGCTTTCCTTCCCAGACTGACTGAGCGACTGCCTCCCTCCCTCCCTCCCTCTTTCTCCTCCGGACTGGGCTCGAAGGCCGCTGCCGCCACGTAGGGAGGACTCCGGAGCGGGCGCGGAGAGATGGCGGCGGCCGGGGCGGTTGCCCGACGACGAGGGCCGCCCGTGTACTCGGTGAGGGCCTGTTCTTTCCGCCCGAATCGAGGGCCCCCGGGGAGGGGACGAGGCCGGAATCCTGTGCCTCGTTCTGAAGGGAGATGTTGACAGGCTGGAAGGGAGAGCGAGTGCCTGGACCCTCCCTGGGGGGAAGAGCAGGAAGGTGGGCCCTCCTGGCCAACGAGGCCCTGTGCTTGAGCACAGCTAAACCCAGCACTGCCTGAGAGTTGTAGTTCAGCACCTGTGGCTTTTCAACTTGTGGGTCCCCAGATGTTTTGGCCTTCAACTCCCAAAAATTACTAACATCTGGGATTTCTGGGAGTTGTAGGCCAAAACACCTGGGGACCCACAGGCTGGGAACCATTGCTCTAAAGCAGGCCTGGGCAAACTCCGGCCCTCCAGGTGTTTTGGACTCCAACTCCCACAATTCCTAACAGCCTTCCGGCTGTTAGGAATTGTGGGAGTTGGAGTCCAAAACACCTGGAGGGCCGGAGTTTGCCCAGGCCTGCTCTAAAGATTACTGCAACGCACTCTACGTGGGGCTGCCTTTGAAGACAGTTCGGAAATTACAACTAGTCCAACGGGCGGCAGCCAGATTACTAACTGAGCGACATATAGTACCCCCCTGTTGTGTCAGCTCCACTGGCTGCCTGTCCATTCCGAGCTCAATTCAAAGTGCTGGTTTTGACCTTTAAAGCTCTATACCAGGGCTGTCCAACATCTTCGGGCCCAAGGGCCGGAATGCAGGTGACGGATCACCTTGGGGGCCGGAGCGGAGGGCGTGGCTGCTCGTGGGGGGGGCGGGTCGCGCAAGATGCCGGGCATGCGCGCCAGGGCGGGGTGGGGGGATCGGCAAGCCGCCCCCTCCGCCGTCTCCCTAGCTCTTGCAGCGGCCGCGCCTGAAGGAAGGTAAGCCCGGGAACTTACTTTCCTTCAGGCGCGGCCGCTGCAAGAGTCAAGGACACGGCGGAGGGCGGCCCGCCGATCCTGCCTCGGCGTGCAAGCCCGCGAGCGGCCCTGCGCGAGCGAGGAAGAGGTGGGGGAAGTCCCACCCCTAGGGCATCTGACTTGGCTTCCCTCCGCCTCCTCCTCACTTGCGTCGCCCCCTCCTCGCGCCGCCCCCCCAAGATCAAAACTTTTCATTTTTTTAAAAAAAACCCCTGATGTCTTGCAGGGGTTAGGGGGCCGTGAGGAAGGGGCTTGGGGGCCGTGTACACCCCCAGGGCCACCAATTGGACAGCCCTGCTCTATACGGTTCTGGCCCAGCTTACTTGTACGAACGCATCTGCCCCTACGTCCCACCTCATAATTTAAGATCAGCCGGGGAGGCCCTGCTCTCGCTCTCGCCAACTTCTCAAATGCGGTTGGTGGGGACGAGAGAGAGGGCCTCCTCGGTGGTGGCTCCCCATCTGTGGAATGCGCTTCCTAGCGACATACGATCAATTCCATCCCTCCTGACATTCAGGAAAAAAGTAAAATCCTGGCTATGGGACCAGGCGTTTGCACACTAGCACAAGGCAGCATTTTAGACTGGATTTTAATGGAAAGTTGATGAATAGGGCTCAATGCTTTTTATGGACGGAACACGGTTGTTTTTGTTTGTTTGGGTTTTTTTGGTTTTTTTAAAACTTAAATGAATGTTTATGATATGTTGATGTAATTGTATTTTAATGTGTAATGTTTTTGGGGTTTTATACTGTGTTTTACTGTGTTGGCATCGAGTTGTGCCTTTTTGGAAGCCGCTCTGAGTCCCCCCTCGGGGGTTGAGAAAAGCGGGGTAAAATGCCGGAAATAAATAAATAATAACTAAAGTTAAGCAAAAGTTAAAGGACGTTTTAAAGTCAGGGAAAGGCTGGCAATTTGAATCCGAGGGGCAGGGTGAGCTCCCGCTGCGAGCCCCAGCTTCTGCCAGCCTAGCAGTCCAAAAACATGCAAATGTGAATAGATCAATTAGGTACCATTAGGAAAGTAAAGGCGCTCCATGCACTCGTGCCAGCCACTTGACCTAGAACAGTGGTTCTTAGCCCGTGGGTCCCCAGGTGTTTCGGCCTCTCTCTGGCATTACTTCGCGAACTTGGCCACATTGAATGGCCTTGCAGTTGAAAGGTCTGGCTTCTTTCTGCATGTTTATATATCTGTGGAGTAATGTCCAGGGTGGGAGAAGGGACTATTGTATGTTGGGTGCAGGTTTGAATGTACCATTGGCCACATTGATCAGCATTGAATGGCCTTGCAGTTGAAAAGTCTGGCTTCTTTCTGCATGTTTCTATATCTGTGGCGTGATGTCCAGGGTGGGAGAAGGAACTATTGTATGTTGGGTGCAGGTATGAATGTGCAATTGGCCACATTGATCAGCATTGAATGGCCTTGCAGTTGAAAGGTCTGGCTTTCTGCATGTTTATATATCTGTGGAGTGATGTCCAGGGTGGGAGAAGGAACTATTGTATGTTGGGTGCAGGTTTGAATGTACCATTGGCTACATTGATCAGCATTGAGTGGCCTTGCAGTTGAAAGGTCTGGCTTCTTTCTGCATGTTTATATATCTGTGGAGTAATGTCCAGGGTGGGAGAAGGAACTATTGTATGTTGGGTGCAGGTTTGAATGTACCATTGGCCACATTGATCAGCATTGAATGGCCTTGCAGTTGAAAGGTCTGGCTTCTTTCTGCATGTTTATATATAACTGTGGAGTAATGTCCAGGGTGGGAGAAGGAACTATTGTATGTTGGGTGCAGGTTTGAATGTACCCTTGGCCATATTGATCAGCATTGAATGGCCTTGCAGTTGAAAGGTCTGGCTTCTTTCTGCATGTTTATATATCTGTGGAGTAATGTCCAGGGTGAGAGAAGGAACTATTGTATGTTGGGTGCAGGTTTGAATGCACCATTGGCCACATTGATCAGCATTGAATGGCCTTGCAGTTGAAAGGTCTGGCTTCTTTCTGCATGTTTATATATCTGTTGAGTAATGTCCAGGGTGGGAGAAGGAACTATTGTATGTTGGGTGCAGGTTTGAATGTACCATTGGCCACATTGATCAGCATTGAATGGCCTTGCAGTTGAAAGGTCTGGCTTCTTTCTGCATGTTTATATATCTGTTGAGTAATGTCCAGGGTGGGAGAAGGAACTATTGTATGTTGGGTGCAGGTTTGAATGTACCATTGGCCAATTCACTAGGAAAAGTGAATTGGAGTGTGGAGTCCCCCAGGGTGCTATTCTATCTCCCACCCTCTTCAACATCTACGTCCAGCCCCTGGCCAGCATTGCTAGGAGCCATGGGTTCTCCTGCTACCAATATGCAGACGATACACAGCTGCTCCTGAAGCTTGACCCAGGGTCATCGTCGGTGCCGGACAGCTTCAGCCAAGGGTTGAGAGCGGTGACGAGCTGGCTCAGAGCACATAGACTCAAAATCAACCCGGCAAAACGGAGATCCTCTGGCCTGGCCGACCCGACCCTCACCCACCGCTGCCACTCTTTGAGGGCGAGTCCCTATCCCCTGCTCCGCGGTGAAAAGCCTGGGAGTGATCCTGGACGAAAAACTAACAATGGAGGCCCAGATCCAGGCTGCAGCCAAAGGCGCCTTTTCCATCTCCGTAGGGCACGACGGCTGGCCCCCTACCTACCACCTGAGGCGCTGAGAACCGTGGTACATGCCACCGTTGTCTCGCGCCTGGATTACTGCAATGCCCTGTACGCGGGCCTCCCTGTCCACAACCAAGAGGCTAAAACTCATCCACAACGCAGCGGCCAGACTCATCTCTGGGTCATCAGTGAGGGACCACATTTCCCCTATTTTAAAAGATCTCCACTGGCTGCCCCTAGAGTTCAGAGTGCTCTACAAACTTTTGGTGCTCACTTTTAAAGCACGGCATAACATTGGGCCAGCCTACCTGAGCGCCCGGCTGACGGTCCAACGCAGCGAGAGGCCAGCACGTGCCATAAACTGTGATCGGATGACCATCCCTGGGGTGCGAGAGGCTCGGCTGGTAGAGACCCGGCGGAGAGCTTTCTCCGTGGCGGCCCCCATGATCTGGAACTCACTGCCACCCGCCCTCAGAGCCACTTCGACCCGGACTAGGTTCCTGTCAGACCTGAAAACCTGGCTCTTCCGCCTAGCGTTTGGGGCCTGATCGGTACCTTGAATGACTGAGCCTCTCCTTGCCGTCTGTATCTATGTTTTTAAATTGATGTACATTGATGTATTTTGGGGTTTTTAAATGATGTAAGTCGCCCGGAGCACCGGTGGTGGAGGGCGACTCACAAATATTAAAGTATTATTATTATTATTATATTGATCAGCATTGAATGGCCTTGCAGTTGAAAGGTCTGGCTTCTTTCTGCATGTTTATATATCTGTGGAGTAATGTCCAGGGTGAGAGAAGGAACTATTGTATGTTGGGTGCAGGTTTGAATGTACCATTGGCCACATTGATCAGCATTGAATGGCCTTGCAGTTGAAAGGCCATGCTTCTTTCTGCATGTTTATATATCTGTGGAGTGATGTCCAGGGTGGGAGAAGGAACTATTGTATGTTGGGTGCAGGTTTGAATGTGCCATTGGCTACATTAATCAGCATTGAATGGCCTTGCAGTTGAAAAGTCTGGCTTCTTTCTGCATGTTTATATATCTGTGGAGTGATGTCCAGGGTGGGAGAAGGAACTATTGTATGTTGGGTGCAGGTTTGAATGCACCATTGGCCACATTGATCAGCATTGAATGGCCTTCCAGTTGAAAGGTCTGGCTTCTTTCTGCATGTTTATATATCTGTTGAGTAATGTCCAGGGTGGGAGAAGGAACTATTGTATGTTGGGTGCAGGTTTGAATGTACCATTGGCCACATTGATCAGCATTGAATGGCCTTGCAGTTGAAAGGTCTGGCTTCTTTCTGCATGTTTATATATCTGTTGAGTAATGTCCAGGGTGGGAGAAGGAACTATTGTATGTTGGGTGCAGGTTTGAATGTACCATTGGCCATATTGATCAGCATTGAATGGCCTTGCAGTTGAAAGGTCTGGCTTCTTTCTGCATGTTTATATATCTGTGGAGTAATGTCCAGGGTGAGAGAAGGAACTATTGTATGTTGGGTGCAGGTTTGAATGTACCATTGGCCACATTGATCAGCATTGAATGGCCTTGCAGTTGAAAGGCCATGCTTCTTTCTGCATGTTTATATATCTGTGGAGTGATGTCCAGGGTGGGAGAAGGAACTATTGTATGTTGGGTGCAGGTTTGAATGTGCCATTGGCTACATTAATCAGCATTGAATGGCCTTGCAGTTGAAAAGTCTGGCTTCTTTCTGCATGTTTATATATCTGTGGAGTGATGTCCAGGGTGGGAGAAGGAACTATTGTATGTTGGGTGCAGGTTTGAATGCACCATTGGCCACATTGATCAGCATTGAATGGCCTTGCAGTTGAAAAGTCTGGCTTCTTTCTGCATGTTTATATATCTGTTGAGTAATGTCCAGGGTGGGAGAAGGAACTATTGTATGTTGGGTGCAGGTTTGAATGTACCATTGGCCACATTGATCAGCATTGAATGGCCTTGCAGTTGAAAGGTCTGGCTTCTTTCTGCATGTTTATATATCTGTTGAGTAATGTCCAGGGTGGGAGAAGGAACTATTGTATGTTGGGTGCAGGTTTGAATGTACCATTGGCCACATTGATCAGCATTGAATGGCCTTGCAGTTGAAAAGCCTGGCTTCTTTCTGCATGTTTATATATCTGTGGAGTAATGTCCAGGGTGGGAGAAGGAACTATTGTATGTTGGGTGCAGGTTTGAATGTACCATTGGCCACATTGATCAGCATTGAATGGCCTTGCAGCTTCAAGATGGGAGGAGGAACTATTGTATGTTGGGTGCTTGAGGCTGGCTGTCAGCAGCTATTGTCCGGACTATGCATCCCTGGCTG
>JARBWK010000003.1:159688844-159699528 GCA_030556195.1 Anolis apletophallus | reverse complement strand
AAACTGCACTCACATATTGTTCAGAAACCATCATGAGAATGCTATAGTGAACCTGGTTCAGAATTTGCCTGCTAGGCGTTTGGGTTATCGTGCCACTGGCCTTCCTGAGGGAATTGTTTGGATTTGTGGAAAAGTGGCAATACCTGTGCTACCTGTAGTCTGGTCTGGAGTTTGTACCCTAGGCACCTTACAGCCTGGGGTCTAAGAGTGCTCCCAAAGAGACTCATGTGACTAATTTGTACCTACATATCCATAAGCGCTCATTTGCTGATGTGCAGCGTTATGGGTATGATCCTGACAGAACTTATTTAAATGAAGCCCAGGGGTTTATAGCAATTGCAGAGCCAAGGTTGGGCGTGGCCTGGAACATAAAGCAGTTGCGTGTATTATCTTATGACTTGGAATTTTTGGCCAATGACACATATGAAGGAATGACATCATTGCAGGTGGAGGTAAATTCTTTGGCAAAAATGGCCATGCAACAGAAGCTGGCTCTAGATTATCTGTTGTCAAAAGAGGGGGGTCTTTGCGCCTGGCTCAACGTGACATGCTGTCATTTCATAAACGAGTGGAAACATAGAGCTGGATCTGAACAAGATTCAGGATGTTGCTAGAAAAATACAGAAGACTTACTCGGCTCCAAGTGATTTTTGGAGTACTTTGCTAAACTGGTTACCAAATTTGCATTGGCTACGGTCACTTGTGATGGTAATCATAGTTGTGATATGTTCTGTGCTAATCATAATGTGCTGTCTGCCCATTCTGCTCAAATGTTGTGCTAGGGCAGTGCAGAGTTCTGTAGATACAGTAAAAGGTGTGCATGCTGTCCGAATTGGAGGAACTGGGGTCCCACGGGACTGGAGAGTGGATTGGTCCTCTTAAAAGGTGTTCCAGACAGGTGTGTAGGAAAATCCATGTGATGATTTTCCTACAAGAAAAGAAATTCTGGAATAGAGCAGGTTTGGTACTTTTCCGTGCAAAAAGTACAGTCAGAGAGTGATGCTACATGCGTGTTTAGCTTTGAAATGCGTGTTCCTGTGCCAAGAATCAGACAGGCACTGGAAAAATGAGAATAACACTGTGATTGAAGCATTCTAATACACCCTGTGCCATTTTTGAGATAACATAGGCTAGATGGGTGGAAAACAGTACACATTGTGCTAATGGGAGAGCTTAATGCGAATAAAGAAAGCACTGCGCATGACAGAGAGTCTGGCCCCCTCCGTTGCTGGCACGGAGCCCAGAAGTCAAAGTTTCAACTTAGAGAACATCAGAGACTCAAGATTGATAGCAGTACTGTGAGAAAGACTAACTTATAAATGGCTATTGTTCTCATTCAGAGGTGTGATCTAAAGATGTGATGCTAATGATGTTAATGAAAATGCACTGTTTATTGGATTAATGAAATGTCATGAAAGCAACAGTAATCACCAGCCAATTATGTTTGTTTTTATCCATGAAGAAGGGGTGGGCTTAACTGAAATGACTCCATTGAGGTATAAATGTCTTTGTATGAGAAGTGACGGGGTCTTTTGCCCCTATCTGCAGCCGTGTTCTGCTGGCAGAAGCCCACCAGCTGGTGCCAGAATAAATCCTTTTGATTTTCACCTATTTCACAGTTGCCGTGTGTTCTTCCTCATCCTTGTGCCCGCACGATCAGGTAGCTTGGTAAAGTAAACTTGGTACTTGGAGTTCCATAACTCCTTAATTTGGCTGCTTCAGTAGGACTAATAAAGGGAAATATTTCTTCACCCAGAGGGTCATTGGGTTATGGAATTCACTTCCAGAGGAGGTTGTGACAGCTGTCAGCCTGGACAGCTTCAAGGCAGGATTAGACAGTTTCATGGATACCAAGGGAATCAGTAGTTACTGAAATGGACATCCAAGTGCCACTGAAGGGGAAATTGATGCTTTAACAGAAGAAACGCCAGGAGAAAGTGCTGCTTAGCATAGGCTCTGAAATAGTGGGGTCAGTTTGCCAGCAACAGTGACGAGAATAATCTACTCTGATTGGTCCATACAAGCACAGGCTGTGATTAGCCCAGAGAACATCATGTGCCTCAAAGATAAGAAACAGTCGTGATAGGCTTAGCACTTGCCATGTGCGTTTGTTTACAAAGTTAACAATTGGTTTAGGAGATGCGCATGGCAAATAAGGTTTCCACTTGGCAAGCTCCCAGTGAAAACCCGGTAGTAAAATGTATCGATTCAAGTACAGCCTGCACATTAGGGCAGATAACATAGAAGAAAGATGAAAATTTACACTGCGCAACGTTTGTTAGCAAATAGAATTGAGATGCTAGGAATGCTTTGTTTAATTGGGTAGAGTAATATGGGTTCATGAATGCTAGCCAGTAAGAAGGGAGGGACTGAAATATTGCAGCCATTGTTTGTATAAAATCTGTTTACTGGGAAAGATCGGGGTTCTCTCTTCCAGCAGCCTTGTTCTGCAAAGGAGGCAGGCCCATCAGCTGATGTCATGCAAATAAAGCTGGTTTCCTGAATCGCAGTAAAATTGTCGCGTCACCACCTCTGTGTTGATGGAGGCAGGCAGGATTTTCCCCGGGTACTGGTTGTGGGGGGTCGGGAGCAGGTGAGGGTTTTGCCCTCCTTTCTGCTAGAGATCCCTGTGTACAACTAGTGGGCTACTGTGTGACACAGAATGCTGGACTAGATGGGCTGAGGCCCGATTCAGCATGGCTCTTCTTATGTTCTTATGTAACAATGAGAGAACAACACAAAACTTGCCACACAGAACCCCCAAGACCCACTCTACATCCTGGTGCAGTTTGAGGGATGACAGGACTTGAAGTACTTTAACTCACTTCCTTAGAGCATTGTGGCCCACACCAATGAGGGGACAGGGCCACACTTGGCACACAGAGGCCCAATGGCCCACTTTACAGCCTGGAGCACTTTAGGGCAGGATGAGCCACGAATGATGGGATTTGCAGTATCTTCACCCAATTCACTTCCCATAGAACATTGAAACCCCTACAAATCACAGACCAGGCCCAAAATTGACAGTACGGCTTCATTAACTTGATTTTCCTGACTAGGCCTCACTTAATGGGGTGCTGTTTAAGGTCTGAATTGACAGTAAGGCTTCATTAACTTGATTTTCCCGAATAGGCCTCAGCTCATGGGACATTGTGTATGGCCTGAATTGACAGTAACCTACCATGGCACACAGAGCCCCTATGACCCACGCTACATTCTACTGCACTTTGGAGGAGGGTGGACCATGGATGATGGGATTTGATGTACCTCCATGGATTATGGGATTTGTAGTACTTTCAAACCCTTCATTCCCCACAGACCACTGTGGCCCAGAACCAAGACTGATAAAGACCAAACTTGGCACACAGAGCCCCCATGACCCACACTCCATCTGACTACAGTTTAGAGGGCGCACCATGGATGATGGGATTTCAAGTACCTCCACTCACTTCCCAGGCCCGCTGTGACTCTCATCCAGTGACTGATCAGTACCAAACTTGGCACACAAAGCCCCCATGGCCCACTTTACATCCTGGTGCATTTTGGAGGAGGGTGGACCACGGATGATGGGACTTGAAGTACCTTTACAAATTTTCCGAGACTGCTGCAACCCTCATCCAATGACTGATCAAGACCAAACTTGGCACACCGAGCCCCCATGACCCACTCTACATCCTGGTGCAGTTTGGAGGAGGATGGACCTTGGATGATGGGACTTGAAGTACCTTCACTCACTTCCCAAGACCACTGCAAGCCAAATAAACAACTGATAAGGACCAAACTTGGCACACAATGTCTTTCTCAAATAACCCGGGCACCGCCGGGTCCCCAAGCTAGTTTATAAATAAACAAGCTAAAGTTTGCAGTGCACAGTGTTTTACAAAACATAGAGAAGGCCAAGGCAAACATATGCAGAAACATGTGTGTAAAATTGCTAGAAACTAATTGTACAATGAGATCTCCCACAATGTTAAAAAATGTGTTCTTGGAAGGCAATAATCCACATGCTGTTCCTATTTAATAGTAACAATATTAGACTTGGATTATTTTTCTTGGGCATAATGTTTATGTTAGAATTGTTCTCCTTTTCTTACTGCAGTTTTTGTAGATAATCGGATTTGGAAGATTAATTTAGACATGGAAAATGTAACAGCTGGACTGCTTCATATTAAATTCGCATAACAAGAAGTCTTGTGTTACCCATTACTATAGGCATATAAGGTACACTGAAATTGACTTTGATTTACGCTCTAATTGCTGAATTGCTTATGTGTTGTGGGGAGGGCAAAATTTCTTGCTTTCCCAAAGCACATAGGTTGAGAACCACTGCGCTGCCATAAGTTCTAATCATTACTCTATCCCACAGAGATAAAACCCCAATGTTTACTTTTCTTGTGAATGATATTTTTAGATTACAAATATGCTTTATCATTTCCAGTAATTTAAACTAGAAAAACATGTAGTATTGTTGGGTGAAATTAACATAGGAATTCCATTAGTAGTGGAAAACTAACAATGCTATTGAGTATACATCAGTCATCATCATCATAGGCTACTACTCATGACTAAGTATAATTGTCTTTCAGAAGTAGAGTCTCGGCAGTGGGCCTGCAAGTGACTGTGGAGACCTATTCTGGATCCACATAGTCTTTCACAATGAAGCACAGCTTCCCAAATGGAAGGTGGTCCCGACCAGGGTTGGCTTGACGCACCTTCCTCCTAACACCTTTCTCTCTTTTGCCCTCTGTTCGTGCCTCTTTAAAATCCAAAGCATTGTTGGTAACAGCTGACCTCCAGTTAGTTACCCAGTTTCACAGTTCTTAATATTTATGCCACATTTTAAATGTTAGCCTTAAGCCCATATTTAAAATGGGATTAAAGTATGCATTGTATTGCCACTGTAACAATAAAATATAAATATAATGGATTTTAAAAATGATGCTATTGTTGACAATATATAAATAAAAATGTTATGTTCGTTTGTGGGATTAACATAACTCAAAAACCAATGGGCGGATTGACACCAAATTTGGACAAAATACACCTATCAGGCGAACAAGTGACCATCACTCAGAAAAACAAAGCAGAAGAGACTTAAAAAGCCATTTAAAAAAAAACCCATTAATTTTATTTTTTATTTACTTTTTATTTATATTCCACCCTTCTCACCCCGAAGGGGACTCAGGGCGGATTACAAGTACACATACAAGCAGACAATCCCTGCCGTTTTATCACAGTACAGTTACATACATTTTTGACATATTACATACATATAAACGAACATATAAATGAACAGAGGCAAATCTGGCCACCAGGGGGAGCTGACACACTCCTCATCTCATATACACACAATATTCTAGTGGAAATTGTACAGACAAACACAAGCGGAAGCAATAGGATATCGAATATCAAAATTTCGTATAATACATTCTACACATGGATTACATCAATAAAGTGCCCAAATACACCAATGAGGCATCCCTCATGCAGCACAAGCCAAAATTACAATGTGGGGCGACAGGGTATGTGGGAAAATAGTCCTGCAAAGGGAAAGAAGTCGACGGAAAGGTAAGTCTTTTAGGGAATTATAACATTGTCCATCCCTTTTCCATTCACAATGGATATATACTCATCCAGGTTCACCACATAAGTCACAATCCTGTATGGCGTGCGTAGATGGCCGGCTTGTGGAGCAGGTGGGAGCCGAGGCCGCGACGGTGTAATGACGAGCCCGATCCGTTTCGCCCCCTGCGGGTCTTTCTCAAGTGGCGGTTGGTGTCAATGTAGGGCAGCGTAACGCAGGATAACACATATTCAGCAATTGGCTATAATCCAACATGGCGCATCCCGCGGACCCGAAGGTGTTATATGAAATTTTGACACTCCTCATCTCAGCATTCCAGCGTCCCTCACTGTTCCTTACGCATTCCACAGCGTGACTGGAATTCTTTTTTTATGTCCTCGTAAATTTTTGCCTCCCCACTTAATGTGGTACCTTTATCTCCTACTTGACAGCTGCAACTGTCTTTCGGGTTGCAAAGGTCGACAACAGGCTACACTTAAAGGCTGAGCACCCACCTCGACCTGGGCAGGCCTCAAACTCATGACCTACTGGTCAGAGAGATCTTATGCAGCTGACACTTAGCCAGCTGTGCCACATTCCCGGTTATAACACATGCACAAAACCACATATATACACAAATATATCTCTCTCTGGTATTACTTAGTGAACGAAGATTCTTAGGAAGGACTCATCCCACGCTTTCTACAAGCGCATTAATGACTAAGGAGGTTGGATGTGTCCTTCAAGCCTGTGCAATGGATTTTTCTGGTGGAGCGCAGCGTGCACAGAACTGGCCTCACACTTTAAACCAAAGGTTTGTCTGCCGCGGCATAGCAAGCTTAAGATGGTGGCAGCAAGGTCCTCAGGCCGTGGGTTTGATTTGAGTTTCCTTTAGATGGTTGACCTTACCTGGCTATTATGCCACCGCCAGCATAGCTCACAACTTCATTAGCGTACGCAAGCCTCTCCCCCACAACAAGGGGGCGCCAATGAAGAAGACACAAATATATATACACACACACAAAACACATATACACAGACTGGGCCACAGCAACGCATGGCAGGGGGCGGCTAGTGAATAAATAAATATAATAATAAAAGACTTTCATAAACTTCGCTGGAAGTTGGGGAAAATAATTCAAGATACGCAGTTAGTACAGGAGTAAAAGCTGAATGGCTGCCAATGAACTCTGCTCTCATTTTGAGTTTGTGGGGGCTCCATTAGGCATGGGCAAAGGTGTTTTGGACTTCAACTCCCACAATTCCTAATAGACTACCTTCTGTTATGGGGCTTGAAGTCCAAAACACCTGGAGGGCCGAAGTTTGCCCATGCCTGGACACTGCCCATGCCTGGACAGTTTTAAACAGCAGTGTCTAGAGCAGGCCTGGGCAAACCTGGGCCTTTCAGGTGTTTTGGACTTCAACTCCCAATTCCTCACAGCCTCAGGCCCCTTCCAAAGGAAGGGGCCTGAGGCTGTGAGGAATTGTGGGAGTTGAAGTCCAAAACACCTGAAAGGCCCAAGTTTACCGGCCAGGCCTGGTCTATAGGGTCCTCTCTGAGTTCACCCTGAAAGCGAACTAGAGAGAAACGTAGGAGACGCCTGCAATTGGCCTCAAAGGTTTGCCGTAGGCGTCACTGTTGCCTAGGAAACCTCTCGGCGCTATGCTCTAAGCGTCGGCCCTTCAGCCGGAGAAGAGTCCGACCACCGCGGCCTCCGCCTCCTCCCCGCCTCCTCTGAGCACGGGCACGGCGGACGGTAAGGAGGAGCGGAAGGCAGCTTCCGAACGGCAAGAAGGACCGGGCGGGCGGTGGGCTCTCTATTAGCCGTATTAATCCCCGAGCACCCGCTTTGGACTTCTTCTCCCAGAAGCCCCGGCCTAGTGTGGCAGGGCTGTGGCATTCTGGGAGTTGAAGTTCAAAAGCGAGGGAACGGCAAGGCCCGCCCCTTCCTCGCCAAGCGCAGCCATCGAATAGCGCCGCCGTTCCAAAACAATAGCTGGGATGGCATAGTTAAGGAAAGCAGTTTTTGATTCACCCGCAATTTCCCAGTTTTATCTGTATGACCTGTATGTGTGTGTGTATGTGTATATATATATATATATATATATATATATATATACACACACACACATACATACACACACACACAAACACATATACATACACAGACACACATATATATGTGTGTGTGTGTGTATGTATATATGTATATATGTGTGTGTGTATATAAATGGGTTCACGTCATGTGATGTATACCTCAAACAAAGAAACCATACAACGCAGAAACACAATACTTGCCAACAGAAATAGGCCTCAAGCAAGGTACGTTTATAGCAAAGAAACTCCCCCAAAAAAACCTAAAAGGCCCCCAAAACAACGAGTAAAAATAAAACTACATTTACCAGCATCCTCCGGGGCAGCCAAAGACTCACCCAGCCTCTACATTCTGAACAACATGATTGGCTGCCAACAAGGGCGGATTTGCGTAACTGCTGCACTGGCCAGCCAACATGAAAATTCCGATCCACAATAAACTGCCAAAACAGAATAAGGGAAAGGCCTGAGCCAATCCCCAACACAAACAACCGAAAAATTTACACCCCAAAAAAATCAGACCACGCCCAAAATTGACACCCCCTAAAAATCACAGACTGTTTACGCTCCAAAATTGACAGTAAGACTTCATTAACTTGATTTCCCTAACTAGCCCTCACTTACTGGGAAGCTGTTTACGCTCTAAATTGACAGTAAGACTTCATTAACTTGATTTCCCTAACTAGCCCTCACTTACTGGGAAGCTGTTTACGCTCTGAATTGACAGTAAGACTTCATTAACTTGATTCTCCCGACTAGGCCTCAGCTCATTGGACATTGTGTATGGCCTGAATTGACAGTAAGGCTTCATTAACTTGCTGTTCCTAACTAGGCCTCAGCACATGGGACATTGTGTATGGCCTGAATTTACAGTAACCTACCTTGGCACACAGAGCCCCGACCATGCATGATGGGACTTGAAGTACCACCATGGAAAATGGGATTTGTAGTACTTCAAAACCCATCATTCCCCACAGACCACTGCGGCCCAGAACCAAGACCAATAAAGACCCAACTTGGCACACCATGCCCCCCATGACCCACACTCCATCCAACTGCAGTTTACAGGAGGGCACACCGTGGATGATTGGACTTTGTCGCATCTCCTAAAAAGGGCACAGCAACGTGTGCTGGGTACAGCTATTATATATATACACACATACACACACACACACACACACATATATACATATACATACATACACAGACACATATATATATGTGTGTGTGTGTATATGTATATATGTGTGTGTATGTACAGCTAGTGTGTGTGTGTGTGTGTGTTTGTGTGTATATATATATATATATATATATATATATATATAGCTGTACCCGGCACGCTGTATGCTGTGCCCTATTTAGAGATGCGAGAAAAGTCTGAGTATGTAAGGTTTGGATTGATTGATTATTGTTCTTATGGGTCTTGGTGGGGTCATGGCTGTGTCGTTGTGGGTTGTTCTGGTGGGTGGGATGTTGAAGTCCTGGGGAGTTGTCGGTGTGTGGTGTTGAAGCCGGGGAAGTATATACAAATGGGTTGAGCAGTAGACACAAGGTTGTGTTACCCGGCACGCGTTGCTGTGCCCTATTTGTTGATGCGAGAAAGTCTAGGTATTACTTTTGGAATTGAGTGAGTGGGTCTGTGGTGGCATTGTGGGTGGTAGTATGTTGTGTGGGATGTTGAAGTCCTGGGAGTTGTTTTGGTGTGTTTGAATGGAATGTTTGTAGAGTATCAGTGCAGTGTTGTGTTGTGTTGTGGTTGGAGTATAGGTGGAGTTGGTTTTTGTTTGTGGTGGTGGTAGGTGTTGTGTGTGCAGAGTCCCATAAGGTTGGGGGGATGGGTTGTGATAGGAAGTTGTGTTGTGTTGTGTGGGTAGGAATTGCTGGAGTATTGTGCCTGGGACGTGTGTGTATTTGGAGGTGTGTGGTGGTGGTGAGTAGTGAGTGCAGTCCTGGGTTTTGTGTTGGGGAAGTTTTCAGGTATTTGTGGGGTGTATTTTGTGTGTGTTTTGGTGACATAGTTGTCTTAGTCTGGCTGTGTGCTGGTTGTGATGTGAAGGGGGTGTTGCTTTTGCCAGTGGTGTTTGTTGTGTATTTTGTTTGGGGTGGGTTTTTGTGTTGCAGGATTTTTTTTTGTGGGTTTTGCAAGTTTGTGTTATTCTGGGGGTATGTGTTTGCCAGTGGTGCCTGTGTCCCTGGTGCCCTATTTGTCTCCCTCCTAGATCTTGGCCTTGACAGTTTAACCCGCAAACACCAACTGACTAAACTGAAATCACTCAGCATTCTAATCTAGCCTTGCCTGCATTTTGTGTGGGCTGATGTTGGCCAATGGGATTCGCTGGCGGCCGCAGAGGATGCTGGGAAATGTAGTTTTTAAAATCATTGTTTTGGGGGCCTTCTAGGTTTTGGGGGGGGAGTTTCTTTGCTAAAAACCTTCCTTGCCTGAGGCCTATTTTTGTTGGCAAGTTTGGTGTCTCTGCCTTGGAAGGTTTCTCTGTCTCTGTCAGTCGTTCGATGACGGGTCCTCCTTTATATAATAGAATATATATGCATATATTAATTACCCCAGCCTTTAATCAACTGTCTCCCCTTTTTTCCCTTTCATTTGAAGATTTTAGTAATGTAGCTCTGAACGCCAGTACATCACATCGTGATGAAGTACAGCTTGTTCAAGTCTCTAAAGATTAATGTGAGTTGCTATTGACTTTAGACTATTTGTCGCACTTTACTCTAAACATACTAGCACTAATGCAGGGGTGCTCACACTTTTTCAGCATGCGAGCTACTTATAAAACAGCCAAGTCAAAATGATCTACCTACCCACTACTCAGAGAGCCATAAAAGCAAAATATTTGGACATTTATTTCAGTGAGAGTCATATAATTTAAGACTGAATTCAACTAATTGTGAGTATAATAAGCCCCTGGATTTTATTCATAATAATAGTAATAATGATATTCATTCAGCCTCTGCTAATAACAACAACAGGTTCCTAGAGTAGGAGGAGACCTCCAAGGGCCGTCCAGTCC
>JARBWK010000003.1:159539249-159679474 GCA_030556195.1 Anolis apletophallus | reverse complement strand
CCCCTGTGCAGGTGGATTAGCTGTATAACTTACAGTGATTCATTACTCCATGGCAAGATGGTGTTCCTGGCCAATTGATATATGTGTTTTTATGTTTTAGAGCAGTACTACTCAAAGCAGTGGTTCATTAACTAGTGCTGGTACATAAGGCATCAGTTGATGATCCTCTTGAGAGTTTTCAGGAAAGAAACAACTGTAGCCAGTGGGTGGGGATGAATTATGGTGCCAGTCCCTGGGACACTGGAACAAAAATGGATATCTTGAAATGCATTTTTAGAATACATCAAAATATTTAGATCTACACACTATTTGCCCTCTGAACCAAGGATAAATTTGTATAACAAAAACAAATGCTTTAGAAAAAATTGAATTTCTCTGTGTCTGTCATTTAAATTCTGTTTCAAAGTATCCCAATCTTATTTTGTCAGCCATTACACTTAATTGGCCATCACCATTCAATTACTGCAGTGGCATTTGGAAGCAAGGTCAGCCCACTTCTAATTTGCTCTGCTTCAAGTGACTATGTAATAGTGTGGGATCTGGATGCGTGTATGAAGAAGGTGCTAGAAGGTGAGGACATTATGATATATTTGATATTATTGTCTTGTGATTTATGCAAAAATTTGCATAGTACGAGTACATTTAGTCTGTGTATGCCACATTCTCAAGTTTTCCAAACTGCGCTTGACTGTTCAAGTTTTGTTCAGTGTTTCGTGGTTTCGTGGCTTAGACCAATATTTTGTGATTTCTAACCATACTTTGCCATAACATTTGAAGAAACAAATTATTATACCAAGGATGTCTTAAAGTAAGTTTATGAATTTGGCAGACTTGGTTTGACGTATTGAAAGTATTTTATTAAAACAGATGCAATGTATTTTGTTACAGTAAGAAGAGGAGTGAAATGGGGATGAAGCAAAATATGTTTCATTTCGATTCTGCAAGCCATGGTTATTTATTTTATTACCTATTTAAATTATTAATTTATATCCCAACTTTCTCCTTACATAAGATCCAACATGACTTACAAGCAATTATATACAGGGACATCTAAATTGAATCAATGCATAAATAAAACATGAAGGCATGCAACACAACACTCTTATGCCATTTGTCTGAAGGCATTGCTGAAGGAAAATCAACATGGTTTCTGCAAAGGCAAATCATGTCTTACTAACTTGATAGAATTCTTTGAGGGTGTAAATAAACACATAGATAAAGGGGACCCAGTCGATATTGTTTACCTTGACTTTCAAAAAGGCTTTTGACAAAGTCCCTCACCAAAGGCTCCTAAATAAGCTCTTCAGCCATGGAATCAGAGGACAGGTCTTGTCCTGGATTGGAACTGGCTAAACTGTAGGAAACAAAGGGTGGTAATAAACGGACATTTCTCTGGGTGGAAAGAGGTGAGAAGTGGCGTACCCCAAGGTTCAGTTTTGGGTCCGTTACTTTTTAATTTATTCATTAATGACCTGGATGTAGGAGTGAATTCTGAGGTAGCAAAGTTTGCAGACGACACTAAATTGTTCAGGGTAGTTAAAAATGAAACTGATTGTAAAGAGCTCCAGAAAGATCTCTTGAAATTGAGTGAATGGGCAACAAAGTGGCAAATGCATTTTAACCTAAACAAGTGTAAAGTCATGCACATTGGGGCAAAGAACCCCAACTACACCTACAAATTGATGGGGTCAAAGCTTTCCAAGACAAACCAGGAAAGGGATCTTGGGGTTTTGGTGACAGCTCAATGAAGATGTCAACCCAGTGCGCTGCAGCAGTGAAAAAGCAAAATTCTATGCTTGGCATGATCAGGAAGGGAATCGAAAATAGGTCGGCAAATGTTGTATTGCCTCTACAAATCTATGGTAAGGCCACATTTGAGTACTGTGTACAATTCTGGTCTCCGCACCTCAAGAAGGATATAACGGAACTGGAAAAAGGTACAAAGAAGGGCAACAAAAATGATCCAAGGGATGGAGCAGCTCCCTTATGAAATCAGGTTGCAACGCCTTGGTCTTTTCAGCCTTGAAAGACGGCGCGTTAAGAGGTGACTTGATAGAAGTGTATAAAATCATGCATGGGATAGAAAAGGTGAATAAAGAAAAATATTTTCTCTGTCACACAACACTAGGACTAGGGGCACACCCTAAAGCCCAAGGTAGGAAGTTAGGACTAATAAAGGGAAATATTTCTTCACCCAGAGGGTCATTGGGTTATGGAACTCACTTCCAGAGGAGGTTGACAGCTGTCAGCCTGACAGCTTCAAGGCAGGATTAGACAGATTCATGGATACCAAGGGAATCAGTAGCTACTGAAATGGACATCCAAGTGCCACCTCTGTGTTGATGGAGGCAGGCAGGATTTTCCCGGTACTGGTTGTGGGGGCTCGGGAGCAGGTGAGGGTTCTGCCCTCCTTTCTGCTAGAGATCCCTGTGTACAACTAGTGGGCCACTGTGTGACACAGAATGCTGGACTAGATGGGCTGAGGCCCGATTCAGCATGGCTCTTCTTATGTTCTTATGTTCTTATGTTCTTATGTCTGAAATTAGAATTGCAATCCTCCTTTAAAGGGTACTATGTCTGGAAATTTCATCTAGTTCTGACAAACAGAACTCGATGAAATTCATTGATTTTTAGCCATAGGCAGGTATGAAGTTTTGATTTCTAAATTCTGCTTTGGAGTTGCATCAGATTGACTGCATTTGAATGAAGCTGTTTTCTGAATTGTTGACTATTGTACAATGCCAGTCAGGTGATCAGCACAAATTTACTACTTGTTGAAATCAGTCTGTTTGAACACAGCCGCATATGTTTAAGTAGACATGCTCAGGATTATGCTATAGATTGGCATAGTTTCTGTTTATACATACATTGTTATAGGCTTAATAATTGTACACTTTGTTTCAATTACTGCAGGATTAATGCCACAAGGTGTTGTTATAGGGACACTCTTGGGAATGGTGCTCTATGTCCGATTTAGTCCAGATGATCAGACTGTGGCAGTATGTGCTGGCAATAGGATTTACATGTTAAATGCAAAGGTGAGTGAGAGTACAATGTCAGCATGCTTTATTCATTTTAAAATGTAGAGTAAAGTGAAATGTTTAGCTATTTGCACTAGTTAGTTGTATTTTTCACAAGCTATTTAAGATGAACACATAGCTTTAATTTCTCAGTTTTATATATGTAATAATCACAGTATGCATTTGAATTGAACTTGTTCAAAATGTCAGTGAATATTTGACTATATTTAAATTACATCCATTTTCAGCCACTGCCAGTCTTGGTATTGCTTTCACAGATCTCTTATGGAGACATAACAATGTAGAAGAAAAGTAATGTCGAAAAAAGAATGAAAGACATGAAAAAACCAAAAATGTAGTCATAATTAAAGAAATGGGAGGAACAATTTATTTATGGAGTCTGCAAATGCAAATATTTTAAAGTTACAATGGTTTTGATTTTTTATTTACATAGTTAATTGATTTTAATGGAATTTGTCTGTGGATGGTTATATAACCTCAACTGCCAGCATGATATAATGGTTTGAGCATTGGAGTATGTGTGCATCTAATCAGTAGAATTAATGCAGTTTGAAACCATTTTAACTGCTAAGGCTCAATGCTATGGGTTTGTGGATGTTGTCGTTTTATATCTTTAGTCTTCTGTAACAAGGAGTTCTGGTGCTTCACCAAACTGCTCAGGATTCCAGCACTGAATTAAGGCATTTAACATTGTGTCAAAAAAGCATTGATGCAGAATGTGACTCTGGAGACCAGAGTTCAAATCCTCACTCATAGGTGACCTTGGGCAAATCACACTCTCTCAACTTCCGAAGGCAAGACCAAACCTCATCCAAAGAAACCTACAATGAAATCCTGGAGCCCCCGGTGGCACAGTGGATGAAGCCGCTGAGCAGCTGAACTTGCTAACTGAAAGCTCGTAGCTTCAAATCCAGGGATGGTGTGAGCTCCCGCTGTTAGACCCAGCTTATGCCAACCTAGCCGTTTGAAAACATGCACATGTGAAAAGATCAATAGGTACCACTCCGATGGGAAGGTAGCGGCGCTCCATGCAGTCATGCCGGCCACATTACCTTGGAGGTGTCTATTGACAATGCCAGCTCTTCGGCTTAGAAATGGAGATGAGCACCAGCCCCCAGAGTTGGACACGACTGAACTCAATGTCTGGGGAAAACCTTTACCCTTTACCTATAAGTCAGAAATGACCGAAAGACACATGATAACAACAGCAATAATAAAGCAACATACACAGATGAACATGATAGAATAGGTTATCATCTTTTAAGTATTGAAAACTACCTGTTGGTGAAACTAAGTGTGTGATATTGAAATACATGTAACCATAATAGTGAAATTCAATAATAATGCTGCAGCCAGTACACAGTTCTCCAAAAATGACTCATGAGAACTCTGATAAAAATAATGGCACACATAAACAATTGTCCTTTTCTATAGCTTTCATTTATTTCAGTAGATCTTAAATAAGAGACATTATTAGTGGATGGTGCTGGGGAGACAATGTATCACTTGCCAAATAACATAATGTACCAGAATTTATCATACAAATGAAGTGGCATTATGTGAAATACTAAAGGGAGCAAAAATATATATTCAAAATATGTGTATTTCTTCTTGAACTGATTGTAGGATGAGGCTATACTTGCAGAACTAGAAGGCCATTTGGCTCCAGTGACAGCTGCTGAGTTTTGTACTTGGGAGAAAAATATGCTGATATCAGTGTCTGAAGACAGAAGTTTTAAGGCAAGGATTTTTTTTCTTACTGTCTTCACTCTCATGAATCTCTCTATTTTAAAATACGTACCATTTGCTTCAGGGTACAATGTTGAAATAAAATGAAGAAGCACTTGGATATTATAAAATGGAATTACTTGTGTAACAGAAGTGTGAGATTTGCAACTATGGGAGCATCCACACTGTAGAATTAATGCTTCTTGATACGACTATAACTGCCATAACACAATACTGTAAAATCATGGGAACTGTGGTTTGGCAAGACACTATAACTCTTTGGCAAAGAAGGCTAAAGACTTTGTAAAATTACAACTCTTAGGATTCCATAGCACTGAGCCATGACAGTAATAGTCATGTCAAACTGCATTAACTTTACTGTGCAGATGAAGACTGAATGAACTACCATATATAGCACGCATATCTGTTTTCTCTGATACAGTGTTAAAGGAGAATAGCAACATACCGGTATTTCTATTTCTCTGTTGCATGGTCTATGGCAGGCATGGGCAAACTTCGGCCCTTCAGGTGTTTTGAACTTCAATTTCCAGAAATCACAGCCAGCTTACCAATTATTAGGTTATTGTGGAGTTGAAGTTCAAAACACCTGAAGGGCCGAAGTTTGCCCATGCCTGGTCTATGGAGTCAAACTCTTACCTGCAAAATCAATAAAAAACTGTCTTTGTGCCCCCATTTTACCGTTTCTTATTTTTAATGCAAGTGTTTTCAATATTTAATATTTCAATATTGAAGTTCTATTACATAGTCTGATTTTGTGCTTGTTGGTGGCAGAATATTTGTTCTCAGGAATGTGTTTTCTGTTGCCATTCAGATACAGAGCTTCTAATACAACCACTGTATGCATTCTTGAAAGAAAGGGTTATCGAATTCTCTGTGATATATTTGCAAGAATTTGCCTGTTTTTTTTAATTTAAAAAAAACCAAGGGAAAGTAATTTGTTGCAGTTAGGAACAGGCACAAAGAATCCCATTAATTTTGGAATAACAATGGAACATTTATTGAGATCTTAATTTTGAGATATACAGCATGTTTCATATAGTATTCCCCTTGTATTCATTATTAGGTAAATTGACATTTATTTGTTACCATGTGTTTTTTTAAGGTATGGGATTATTGTACTGGACTGCTGATATATCAGTCAGCAGTAATAACAGGTATGTTTTAAAACTAAAAGAATCAATCTGTGTATGCTTTTAAAAACAATAGTTGTAGTAAATATTAGTATAATCATCCCAAGTGTTATTATTTGGAGTTATTGGGCAGAATAAGTTCAGTTCAGTGCCATTACTCCTCATATTTATTTGGTTTCCACTTACAAAAATACATGTATAAATACTGGTAGTTGCCTACTGCCCTGATAATTTTTGTGGAAAGAGATAATCTACAAAGTTACATTCACATGGGTGTGCTATCTTTATAGCAATGTGTGGCCCCATCTGCACTGCCAGTTTCTGAATGCAGATTACCTTCTTTAAACTGGATTATTTCTGTCTGACCTCTGGAATGAGGAAATAGCCAGGGCGGTAGACACAATTGCCCCTGAACGTCCCCTCTCACAGAACAGAGCCAAACCAGCCCCTTGGTTTTCCAGGGAGTTGGAAGTGATGAAGCAAGTGAGATGGAGATTAGAGCGACATTGGCAGAGAACTCGAAGCAAATCTGACCGAGCATGGGCTAGAGTTTATTTTAAAACCTACTCTGTGGCAATGGGGATAGCAGAGAAATCGTTCATTGCTGCCACCATTGCATTTGCAAAGAGCTTCCCAGCTGAGCTGTTTTGAGTGGACAGAGGGCTATTACATACTGGTCCTCAAGGAAAAATCCCTGACCATTCAACAGCTCACTGTGAAGAATTTGCATGGCATTTTGCAGATAGTCACTCAGATCCATTCCGACTTGGATGGTGCTACTGATACAGTTCCAGTGGATGTAACTTCCTGCTTGTCCTGTGTTGAAGGTTACCTTTCAAATTGTGCAGCCTGAGGATGTAGACAGGATCCTTTCAAAGGTGAGATCTGCCACATGTATTCTAGATCCTTGCCCTTCCTGGATGATCAAACAGGCCAGAGGGGGGCTGGCAGAGTGAGGGAAAGGGATGGTCAATGCCTCATTGGAAGAAGGCAAAGTTCCAATTTGCCTTAAGGAGGCAGTCGTAAGATCTATATTAAAAACGCCATCCCTGAACCCCTCTATAATGGATAATTATCGGCCAGTGTCCAACCTCCCCTTTCTGAGTAAAGTCTTGGAGCATGTGGTGGCCTCCCAACTACAGGGATTTTTAAATTAGATGGATTATCTAGATCCATTTCAATCTGGTTTCAGGCCTGGCTCTGGAACAGAGATGGTTTTGGTCACCTTGGTGGATGACCTATGCAGAGAGCTCGACAGAGGGAGTGTATCCCTGTTGATTCTCATGGATCTCTCAGTGGCTTTCAATACCATTGACCATGGTATCCTTCTGGGCTGTCTTGCTGAGATGGGACTGGGAGGCACAGTTTTACAGTGGCTCTGGTCCTTTCTGGAGGGCCGTATCCAGAAGGTGGTGCTGGGGGACTCCTGTTCGAACCCCTGGCCATTTACCTGTAGGTTTCCTCAGGGTTCCATTTTGTCCCCCATGCTGTTCAACATATGCATGAAACTGCTGGGAAAGGTCATCTGGAGTTTTGGAGTTTATGCCACCTATATGCAGATGATGCCCAACACTACTTTCTACCTAAAGCCAAGGAAGCTGTCCTGTCCCTAAACCAGTGTCTGTCATCAGTGATGGGCTGGATGAGGGCAAATAAATTGGAACTTAATCTAGACAAGCCAGAGGTGCTCCTGGTCAGTCATAAGGCACATTAAAACCCTAGACGATTCAGGTCTAGGCTATTTGGCTGACTGCACCCCCTTTTACGAAATGCTTTTAGTTTTGAGCTGCTTTGAGTCAGTGGTCCCAGTGGTGAACGGCATACTGGGTGGAGTGCCAAAAGACATTGGCCTGCTCTTAATGTAGCACAGCAGTTCTCGTTCGTGCCTGGAGGGCAAGGAATAGGTCCTGGGGTTCCTTTAGCATTAGGGGCCTGCAGCAGCAGAGGTGGATTCGGAGGATGAGCTAGATGACTGGGGTGAAGCACAGGGCCCTTCAGATGGGCCGCAGTCTCCCACAGAGAGCTTGGCATGGGATGAAATGTTGTTTGGGCCCAGCTTAGATTCCGATCACCAGGTGGAGATGGGAAGCAGCGAAGGGAGTTATGAACACACGGGGGGAGGAATTCCCAGGAGCCCGAGAATGTAAACATGGAAGAACCCGAGTGGGAAAGTGCCAGGGAGGAAAGTTCTCAGGAAGATAGCGACACAGCTGCCGAGAGGCAAGGTCGCTCCTTCGATAGGAGACGAGACATCGAGTCTAGCAGGAGGGCTTGGTCGAGGGTCCTAGACCGACCGAGGTCCGTGAGCAGAGATTGGAGACGAAGGAGCCTAGAGCGTCGCGGACCTCGCCGACGGATTAAGTATAGGGTCCGTGGGAACGCATCCTCAGTTCTCCGGCCACGTCTTTCCTGAATAGGCGTGAAGCGGAGTGGGACCACAAGCCAGCAGTGGTCATCAAGCCTTGCCTTGCATTCGCCTTGTTTCTTGAGCCGCAGTGGTTTATGGAGCCTTGCCCCTGTTTCCTGGTCCGCATTGGACGGCGGAGTCTTGTCCTGTTTCCTGATCCGCATTGGATTGCGGAGCCTTGCCACGCTTCCAGCTTATTTGCTACGTTACTTTGGACTACTTGCTTATTACCTTTTGGACACTTGCATATCATTGGACTATTTACTCTTTGGAACTGTTTTTATACTCAATAAAGTAGTTAGCCTTCAGTACGTCTCTGTGTGTGTGATTAAGGGGCCCGCTACGTCCGTGATCGTGACACTTAAGCACAATCGGCACTGACAAAATTACCGTCTGTCAGCTGCAAAAGGCCACCTTACTGGGATGTGCATGCCGATACATCACACAGTCCAAGGCACTTGGAAGGAGTCTGACATATGTTCCAATACAACAGCCAGCATAGTGACCTTGTTTGCTGTGTACTAATCTTGTTACGCTTCAAATAATAATAATGTATATGAGTCTCCACTGCTGTATAATCCACTTTAAAGCAGATAATCTGCATTCAGAAACTGGAGTATATGGCAGTATAGATGGGGCGTGTGTTGCTAGTGATTTTGAGGAGAGGCAATGTGGTGTTGTGGTTTTAGCATTGGACTCTGAAGACCAGGGTTTGAATCCCCACTCACTTACAGAAACCCACTGAGTAAGCAGCAGTACCCCTGTAATGATAAAGTATTACTGCATTGGGGTGAATGCAATTTATGGTGGGTAGCCACATTTTACTGTTGCCCTCATTTGGTAGTGTAGAGTCCTTACTTTTGCTCACCACTTGCTTATTTGCATTTCTTCCTCATAGTTTGTTGTTTTTGTTGTCTGCTTCTTTTTATTCATGTTTGTTTCTTTATTCATTTCCAAAAATAGTTGTAAAGAAGCTATTCTAATGGTTTGTCTATATTTTATGTATAAGTATAGGTCAAGGACACCCTCACTCTATTTAAGCAGTTTAAGAAAGGAATTTGAAACAGAGAACAGATGTACAGTATACTTGCTTAAATTTCTTTTCCCTTGTACCTTTTTACAGACCATTGCCACAAAATGGCTTCTTCTGGAGTTAAAATACATAATTGTCTTTTTGAAATAATCAGTAACCAATTAAATTATTTATAACCTGATATACAGGGGATTGTGTGAGATTGCATGCTTGGGGATGAAGAAGCAGACACTTAGTCCATTGTAAGTAATAATGCAGTGTGGGTTTTTTATACAGCATTTCCTCTTTTAAGTCTCTTCATTGATGAAGAAAATAAACAGATCGTAACTGGATGTGCAGATGGACAGGTATGAAGTATAAACAGCATCTATTTCTATTTTGTTATTAAAATTAGCATCACGTTTATCTATATATATAAAATGTTAACATACGTGCAATGACTGATATAGACAAAGCAACTATAAGTCCCAGAACCATGAAACTAAACAGCTACATTAACCATACCACGAGGTACCTACAGGGCCAAAAAACCCGGCCCAAGGTACCTCGCAACACCCCGAGAAACAACCCCTAAAATTGGCCAAGGTAACCTGCATCCCGGCCTCTCCGCTGGCAGCGAAAGTTTAGAACGTTCGCGCACCAGCCCCCTCCTTCCCCCTCCCCCTGGGATCAGGAATCGCAGCGCCCGGGAGGAGGGACTAAGGAGGCGCCTCCCTTCCTCCTCCTAAGTCCCTCCTCCGTCCTGCCTCCCGCCACGCCGCTGCGATCGGGAATCTTCCTCGCTCCGGCGGGTTCCCGGGGGAGGCGGGAGGGAAGCTGCCCTTTTCCCGGGCACCTCTTCCTCCTCCTCGCCCCGCCCTCCTCCCTTGATTGAAGGAAGGAGGGCGGGGAGAGGAGGGGGAGGGAAGAGGTGCCGGGAAAAGGCCAGCTTCCCCTCCCGCCTCCCCGGGATCCGGAGGGAACCCGCCAGAGCGAGGAAGGCTCTGGCAGCAAACCCGGCGAGGAGGAGGCGGAAGAGGAGGAAAGAGCAGCGAGGGGGGCAGGATCGCAGCCTCTGTGCATGGCTACGATCCTCCCCCCCCTCGCTACTCTTTCCTCCTCCTTACCGGCTGCTTTGCCGCCACGGCCTTCCTCGCTCCGGCGGGTTCCTTCCAGGAGAGGAGGAGAAAGAGGAGGACGAACCCCTGCCGCGCATACACGCACGGCGGGAGGCGCCTCTTTCCCCTCCTCTCCCCGCCCTCCTTCCTTCCTCCTCTCCGGCAAAAAAACCCCCATAAACCCCGCGAAAACGGCTCTCCCATCCGCCCTCCCTGATCATCCCCCGAAAACACATTCACCCCACACGTTCCTCCCTCGAACACACTCACCCTCTCCTCCTTCCCACAGTCTAAAAGCAACACACACGCCCCATACATACCACGCCGCCTGCCCACCACAACTACCCTTCACACATTCACCCTAAAAACACCCACACAACATTAAACCAAACAGACGCACACACATGTACTCACAAACAACCCCAGTACCATGCATTCACACACAACACCAAACACCCACAAAATTTCCTTACCTTCTTTACAGCAAACATCCGTGCAACGCTGAGCCGATGGCATGTTTCCTCGAACAAAACAAAACTACATTTCCCTGAATCCTTTGCAGCGGGACACGCCCACCGCAGGGAGGGAAAGGAAGAGCCCGGAGGGGGAGGAGCGAGGCTTGGCCGACTCCTCCCTCCGGCCTCTTCCCTTCCCGCCCAGCGGTGGGCATGTCCCGCTGCAAAGGATTCAGGGAAATGTAGTTTTGTTTTGTCCGAGGAAACATGCCATCGGCTCAGCGTTGCACGGATGTTCCCTGTAGAAGGTAAAGAAAGTTTCTGGGGAAGGAAAGGATACAAGGAATGAAGGAATAGGAAAACAATATGAAGGGAAGGAAGGAAGGAACAGAGAAGAAAGGAACACATACACACAAAAGGGGTTAGCCACAGACACACATATATACATACACATGTATACATATATACACATCCACATATATATATACATACAAACATATACATATATACACATCCACACACATATATACATACACACATATACATATATACACATCCATACACATATACATACACACATATATATACACACATGCACAGACATATATACATACTGTATACACATATATACACATGCACACACATATATATACATACACACATATATACATACACACATATACATATATACATTCACACACACATATATACACACACATATATATACACATCCACACACAAATATACATACACACATACATATATACACATTCACACACATATATACATACACACATACATATATACACATGCACACACATATACACATATACACATATATACACATATATACATATATACACATCCACACACATATATACATACACATATACACACATCCACACACATATATACATATACATCAATAAACATCCACATACATATATAGCACAGCAACGCGTGCACGGGTCAGCTAGTATATATATATATATATACACACACACACACAGAGACATTTTTTAAATAAAAAAAAATAGGAAGTTAAATTACATTGAAATCCTAGGATAGATTTTTCTCTCACTTTCTGTTGTTTCACCTCCATTCTTAACTATGACTTGTTTGTATGTAGGATGTTTATAACTCGGGGACTGCCTGTAGTTATTTACCAAAGTACCATTTCATGCTCATGCTTAACTAAGGTGTATTTGAAATATTGTAGCATTGGTTAGTTTTTGTATCTGCCAACAACCTTACCATTAAACCCTGGTGATAGTATCAGAAACATACTAGTTTTAGAAGAAATATGGAAAAAATAAGTGACAGTGTCTATATTTTCCCTTTCAGCTGTGGATCTTTAGCTTGACTAGTGGGCACCAATATCGCTGTGTGGTACATATTAATGTACAGAAAGAGAGGGAGAAGTTTTACAACAAAATTGGAAAATCAGAACATTTGGGTAAAACACTTCCAGATTTTTTTTTTAAAAAAACGTATTTTTTCTGTTGATATGCCTAAAATGTAATTTTGAAATATAGACTTTTGATTAACACTGATTGATTTGTTTGTTTGCCATACACATTTATAGCAGTTGCACAAAAAATGAGAACATCTTCAAAGTAAAGAAAATTATCAGGCAAATGAATACAGAGGGAAACTATCCCAAAAAGGTGTAGGTTATTGCATATAAAGCCTTACAAGGTTCAGGACCTGCCTATCTTCGTGACCGCATCTTCCCCTACAAACCAACACAATCTCCAAGATCGTCTGGGGAGGCTCTTCTCTCGCTCCCACCCCCATCTCAGTCACTGTTGGTGGAGACAAGACAGAGGGCCTTCTCAGTAGTGTCCCCGCGGCTCTGGAACTCCCTCCTTAGGGAGATTAGGGTAGCACCCACTCTGTCCATCTTCCGCAAAGATTTAAGGACATGGTTTTTCCATTGTGCCTTTGACTAGATAACCCCCTAGATGGCTTGGCCCCAACTAGGATCCAAAATCTTGTCCATGCATTTTATTATTGTTCTGCACTTGAATTCATAATCCTATATTCTCATACTGCTTTCTATTTTCACTGTTGTCATATGATCTATGCACTTTATCCATCAGCCCTATCTTCACAATTGTCCTTGCACCAGTTCTCCCACCTGTATCCAGAAACTGATGGTTATTATAAAACTCATTGGTTGCTGGTTGATGTTTTGCTTTTATATTTTGTTATACTGTTGTTTTATTTTGCTTTATGCTGCCATTATATATTTTGATGTGCTATTTTATTTTATTATGCTGTTCGGGCTTGTCCCCATGTAAGACACCTCAGGTCCCTTTGGGGGGGATGGAGGTGGGGTATAAAAATAAAGTTATTATTATTGTAGTGCAGCCATTGTTTATTTCCCACAGATCAGATTCAAAATTCATCAAAGGCATATGCTTCAAATGATTTAAGATATGAAGAAACAGTTGAATCCAGTTTTCCAGTTCTCCAAATTGAACACTGTGACAAGTCTGCAAATTTAGATGATGAAGTATCCAGGTAGACACAAAAAGATTTCATTAACTGCTTGATATATTAAGTTATATAGAAGAAAATCGTATAGATGTATGAAATATTGTACAAAGGCAGATTTTTTAATGTAGTGATCGGATTACAATATTATATGCAGGTCATCTAGCTATTTGAATAATATCAGAGTTAAACCACATAATTTAAAAAAATTCTAATTGTAAATCAAATCAAGTTTACCTCTGTCTCAGCCATTGCTGGTTGTGCCAGTAGGGTTGGGCAAACGGGCATCTGCCTGAAGCATCATATGTTGAGTGTGAAGGTGGTTGGAAAGGATAGAGCTTTATGTTTCACTTGATGTGTATTTCTGTTCTTGAATGTAGTGAATTTTGTCCTACTCACTACATACTCACTACATTAGATCTGTTAACAACTAGAGTTGTGGATGCAGCAATATTCTATCTTGTTCTTTGCCTAATGCAACAATGGCTGGCAATTCTGTCAGTTCAAGTAATGGCAACAGCATCCCTGCAAGAGTAAAATAGTTGCGTGTGCCATGGGGATGGAGGGAGAGAGAGGAAGTCAGCACTACCAGAAGAGATTTATGTGATTTTAATTTATTTTAATGTTGAAATGTTTTGGTGGATGTTTTAATGTATATGTTTTTATTTGCTGGATATGTATTGTATGGCATTGAATTGTGCCTTTATGTGTGCCGCTCTGAGTCCCCTTTGGAGTGAGAAGGGCAGGATATAAATATGGCTAATAATAATAATAATAATAATGACAAAGTCAGCCCATGGGTTCCCTGGTTGATCAGGAACTGACAGGGTATCATTTGTCCTAACAGCAACAGCTTTCTTTGACTTCTGATGGTGTCTCATCCCTGTGCATCCTGCAAAAACTGCACTGTGGCGATTAATAAGTCATTGCAAATCATCAATAGGATTTGAACCACTGTATTTGGACTGTCCGTGATCTAGCCTGCTGACAAAACATGCATTGCCTTTCCATTTCAGTTTTCTTTCTTCATTGCTGAAGAAACATTGTCCTTTTTAAGTTGAAGTTAAAGATATGGTTTAGATACTTGTTGGAGTGGACTGTCAAATCCAAATGTTATTTATTTACTGTATTTATACCTCACCCCGAAGGGGACTCACTAGTATATTTTTTCCTACTGGTATGTATAAAACCTCCAGTTCACATTTCAGATCTATGAAACTTCAAAATACCTCTTTGTATCAATAAAGAAAGGTGTTTATGTTTCTTTATAAAAAAAGATAATATCCCTTTCCTTTGTTTTATTTCAGTTTTTCTTATTCAAATGCCCGATGCTTATGGATAGGAAGCTCTACTGGTTTATTCATAATTAACATGGCAAACTTTGAATTGGAAGCTATTCTTCATTATAGAGGTATAGCTATACCCTTTTTGCAACTTGGTTTGTAACTGTAGCATAGTATACTGTGCATGTGTGTATCTGTTCACATCCATACGAACATACATCCGTACTGTAATTTGAAGTATGTCTGTCTATTGGGTGATTGGTTAACATTATTAAACCTGATGAGTTAACTAATGGAACCAAAGAGAAGACTATAGTAAGGCATGAGACCTAAGCCAGCTTGGTGTAGTAGTTTAAGCATTGAACTACAACTCTGGAGACCAGTGTTCAAATCTCTGCTCAGTCATGGAAACCCATTGGGTGATGTTAGGCAAGTCAAACTTTCTCAGACAAAGAAGAAGGTAAAGGCACCCACTAATTTGTGTGTAATTATTTCACTGGAAGGTTATAGATGTCTTTCTTTGAACTTGGTAGCAGTTCTGCTCATATCAATGGAATTAGATCTACATATATTACATATGAAAAAAGAAGTGAATTTATAATTTAATCTTGGAGATAGTTTGGGTTTATAAAAATCAGACATTTGTAATTGTTATGATTTATAATTTTAAAGAGCCAGTTTATGGAACAAGTTTTAATATTTATATTGGAAAGTGCTTATTGTACTTTTAAAGGTTGTATATTTTATGTCTGGTACAATAAAAAATGCATCCATTCATAATCTTGTACAATGGTTTCTTAGTTTAGAAAGTTGAAAATTGTTTCCTCATGTTGGGTTTCTGTGTGCTTAAAGATTTCAGTGCTCTCAGCATTCAGTCGGCTGGATCATGTGCTTTAATGAAGAAGGCAGTCAATGGTAAGGTGAGTATCTGTCTTAAAATATTTGGCTTTTTTAAAGATATGAAGTGAGCTGTTATCTGAAGGAGGAATCTTTCCCAATGTCATTGTCTAAGATCCTTTATTTTAAGATATATATGATGGAAATGAAGGTGTCAGACAGACACACCAGATACATTCAGTATTATTTTTGTCTTTATTTTTAATGATAGTTTGGATAAATAGAGGGACAGGAGCTGTGAAAGTCTGCTTAGCAATTCTGGATGTGGAATTGAGGTGGCTGACTGACTGAATTTTTTTTAAAAAGGTTTTTATTGATATAAAGACATACAGATGTATAACACACAAAGATAAAAGCACAGTGGGGGGGGGGGAGGGGAACACCAAACAAGAAAGAAAGGGATTTGGGAAGGGTAAGGGTAGGGGAAAAGGTTAAGGATAAGGGGTGGAAGGGAGGAACATCAAAATACAAATATAACGTTACACAACGACGAACTGTTACATAGTTGACTCCACGTCTTCACCTTAATTAAGGACTAAAGAATAAAATTCCTAATACCCGGCGAGTTATGAGAGAGACACTGCCAAATTTTAACTAGACATAAATCATAAACTAAAACCTTTCAGCAAAATTTTCTTCTTTTCCCTCATAAATTCTAGAAATGGGGTCCATGTATCGTTAAAGCTTAACAGTGACCCATAGCGAAGTAAACATGTTAGCTTGTCCATTTCTGCCAGTTCTATTACTTTAGCAAGCCACTCATCTTCGTCCGGCACTTGAGGCAGCTTCCAGTATCTGGCAAAGCTGATCCTTGTCGCAATTATCAGGAAGGTTAGCAATTTCTCCGCTTCCTTGCTCAGTTCACACCCTGTAATATTTAGAAGATACAATTCTGGTTGTTTACCTATCTTACATTTCATGATTTCCAGCATTGTTTTATGAATCCCCTCCCAGAAGTTTTTAGTCACTCTGCATGTCCACCACATATGATAATATGTGCCCCTTTCCTGTCCACATTTCCAACATGCATCTCTATTATTTTTATATATACTGGCCAATTGAGCTGGAGTCAGGTGCCATCTATAAAACATTTTGTATATATTTTCTTTCAAGCTATAGGCATAAGTATATTTTAGTCTAATACTCCAAATCTTATCCCAGTCCTCCGGTTTAATATTATGTCCTATATTCTTGATCCACCTCTGTTTATATTCTTCTGTCGGTCCTTTGTCTTCTTTCTCTTGCTCTGTCAAAGCTTTATAAATTGAACGTACTGGTTTCTTCTGTGAGTGCAACCATATTTTCTCTATCTTATTCGATTGCTCTTCCCAGCCTATCTCTTTGTCTTCGCTAAATCTTTTCTTGATTTGTCCATATTGGAACCAGTTTAGTCCCCACTTACTCAGCTCCTCCTTCCCTTTAAGCCTAAAATTCGAATTCAAATCTTCTCTCTGTATCAGGTCCTCATATTTAGGTTCTTTGTTCTCTTCAAACTTTCGAATCTGAAATGCTTCTACCGGGGAAGCCCACAGTGGGAGCTTCTTATAGTATTTCTTTTTAAGCTTTGTCCAGACTTTAAAAAGGGCGGATCTGATTATATGATTGTTGAAACCCTTATCCTTATCAACATGATTATAAAATAAATAGGCATGCCAGCCTCCCTTTATGTCGGCACCCTCAAGTTTCAGCAAATGTTTATCTTTCAGTTCGATCCATTCTTTTAAGCTATTGATACAATTTGCTTCGTAATATTTTCCTAGGTCCGGGACTCCCAGTCCTCCCTTCTCTGTTCTCTCTTGGAGGCACTGTAGTCTTATTCTGGCTTTCTTTCCTTGCCATATAAATTTGTTTAATTCTCCCTGCCATCTCTTTAAAATAAAATTATTCTTCAGAATGGGCAGCATCTGTAAAAGAAAGTTTATTCTAGGAAGGATTTTCATTTTTATTGCAGATATTCTGCCAAGAAGTGACAAATTCGCAGTTTTCCAGGTCTCTAGATCTTTTTTGATTTCCGACCATAACTTCTCGTGATTATTCTTTACTAGCTGACAGTTATTAGCTGTTATCTCAATTCCTAAATATTTTACTTTTTTTACAATTTCCATTCCGGATTTTTCCCCCAGCCAAGTCTTTTCTTTTTCGTCCATATTTGTAACAATGATTTTTGATTTTTTCTTGTTTAGTTTAAACCCAGAGATCTCTCCAAATTGTTCTAGCTTATTTAGCCACATTTCTGTCTTTTCTTTTGGATCTTCTATTACGCAGACCAGGTCATCTGCGAATGCATATACGTTATAGTTCTCTTTCCCTATCTTTAATCCTTTCAAATTAGCATCTTTATTTATATTTTTTAGCAGCAGATCTAAAACAAAGTTAAAAATTAAAGGCGAAAGCGGACATCCTTGCCGGGTTCCTCTCTGGATATCAATTTTTCTTGATTTCTGGCCATTTATTGTCACTACTGCGCTCTGTGATGTATAAATGCTCATAATTGAATTATAGAACTCATTCCCCATGTCTAATTCCCTAACCAAAATCTCTATAGTAGCCCAATTGACCCGGTCAAAAGCCTTTTCGGCGTCTATAAAAGTAAGAGCCACTTTTTTCCCTATATTTTTATCCAGATGTTCCACAATATTGATGATATGTCTAATGTTGTGTTTCATGTACCTCTGGGGGAGGAATCCCCTCTGGTTAGGGGCGATCCAATTTTTAACAAATTCCTTAAATCTATTTGCTATGACCGCCGAAAATATTTTGTAGTCCTGGTTAAGGAGGGAAATTGGGCGATAATTTTCGACTAATTCCGTGTCTTTCCCTTCCTTAGGGAAGACAGTGATGTTCGCTGTCTTCCATGTTTCCGGGGCCACCCCATTCCTGACTGAATTATGGAAATCAAACAAAGTCATATAGCCTACACTGAAAGATGTAATTCAGTGAAAATGACCATTACACAGATCTAAAAAATGGCATTTGAGAATGATATGGCATTCTAACAAGACACATGAATGGCTATGAAACTACAAAGAAGCATTTTGTGAGGGTCCTGAATTTTTCTTAATTTTTCTTTTCTGCAACACATTTCATGCCATGTGGTATGTTTCAAATAACTCCCCAACTTACAGGTTTTGCAGGAGCTTAGAGAGCGGCAGCAGAAAACATACGAGAAAGCTCTGTTTAGTGACCAGTGTTCAAGTTGACTAATATTTTGTTTACTGCTATTGTATTGTTTTGATTTGATTTGATTTGAAGGAAGAAATACTTCACAGGCATATCTTTGTAGGTTTGTTGTGTGCTAACGTCAATGTTTGAGAACGGAATTGCCTTACTGGAGGTGAATGTTGCCGCCCTGTTGAGATCCCAACAAAATGAACTCCTTTCAAGTGGAAAGGAAAAAAGTCTTTCAGTCATTGCCAGGTAAAGGATAATTTCAGTTAAGCTAAAGTTTGTTTCATTATATATGTTTTCCCCAGTTTAATACAAAGTTTCAGAAAAATTAACCCTTGCTCAACCATAATGCAGTGTGAGTTAGCCATCTCAATAAGTTGATGTTGGGGAGCAGTAGGGATAGCTTCCCAGCCATTTCTCTAGAGCTCCCTTATCATTGGAGGACAGGGTTGGTAGACAGTGTTGGTGCATCACATAGCCTGTCATACACTTTTAAAATGAGTTTGTTGCCCTTAAGTGTTTTGGAGGCCATTGATCCTGCAAATTGAAATGCATATTTCAGTTGCCTTTTCATTTCCCTTTTGTACATGGAATTAAGGTGCTATCTTGTCTCCTGTCTCAGACATCAAAGAAAATGTGTGTGTAACAGTGTGAGGAATGATGAGGGAGCCACCCTTAGGTAAAAGAAAACATACAGAGAGATATGTGAGCTGAGGCTTGAGAGTCTGTGTGATTGTAGGAGAGGTGTGTTAACGACGAGGCCACAGGAGATCAAAAGGAGAGTCACAGAGAAGGAAAGAGGATGAGGAGGACGAGAAAGGACTGGTAGATGTGCTCTTAAATATTTCTGTGAAGAAGATGAAATTAAAGAGCTGTTTTGAGTATCTTTGCAAGTCTGACTGCTTTTGTTTATGGATTATTTGACAGTTTTATTGACCAAATGGCAAAGGGGCTGCTTTCACCATGCAAGTGGAAACATTTTTGTTGTTCCACTCTATGTTATTTTCACTCTACGTTATTTTCACTCTATGCACATTTCCTGGACTGAAATAGTCTACTATACATGCTTTGTCGGTTTTAAGTAACCTTAGGCCTGTGTTGCATCTCTCTCTCATTCTGTCATGAATGAGAAAGCCCTGCTCCCGAATGCTACAAATGAATGAGAGAAATCTTCTAAGAAACAGGGTTCCTGGGATTGCTGTGATATAATTAGAGGAATCCAGTAAGGCAGGGAGAGAGCTATTTCACAGCTGTCTCCATGACTTTTAGTGTTACCCATTTGTCCTCTACTGCAGGAAAAATGAAAACCTATTTACTGTGAGATGTGTTTGCCTGAAGCAAACAGAGAGTTGTCAACCCAACTAAAATGGTATTATTTTTTGTATTGGAAAGGAAAAGCTTAATCTAGGTTCCACTCTTTGTTTTGCTTTGCTTTGCTTGGGTTTTCTAAGATTCCAAGTTCTTTTCCCTATGTTGATATTAAACAATGTGTGATTGTCTCAAAACTTTGAGCAATTATTCTCATTCATAAGAAAGGTATTCAAAATTCACTTGGGTCTTTGACTTTTTTACTTTAGGAAAAAAAACCTTTGTGATGGGTTCAGATTTACTTGTATATTTCTTCCAGGAGAGATGCAGATGAAAATTTCCCAGGAAAGGGTGATTCCAATGTGTGATGAGTCATTAAAATTTATCTTCACGCTCCTGCCATAAAGTTGCATCAGTCAGGGAAACATTAGGTGCTTTTTGAGAACAGCATTCAGTAATTCACACATTCTCGTCAGAACTGTAGTAGGCTGTGATGTTGGGAAAGTCTTTTTTTGCTGTGATGTCCAGACTGTAGGTGTCCTCATGCCAAGAGGCCTAGTAAGTCCCAACCCTTTATTTGAAGGAAGTTCTATTTAAGTTAATAGTATTGTTCTTCTGAAAGTGACATGTGGTTCACAGTTAGAACATCTGTCTAAACATAAACTATCTTTGCTGATTTCTGAATTCAGGTGTTCCCTCTTACCAACCTCTCCATTATGCCTGAAGAAGGAAAAAAACCTCTTGGTCATTAGGAAAGGTAAACTTTAAATAACTTTCCCTATACTATCTAGTTAAACCATCCATGGGTTGAAAAAATATTTTTCAATCCCAAAAGTAAACCTTGTTTTTGCTATTTATGTGGAGGCCATTTTACTTTGCCTTTGTATATAATGGGACTATTGTATCCACGGGGGAAGGGGGATGTTCTGGAACCAAACATCAGCAGATACCAAGGGCCCACTGTATATGGTTATTGGATCTTGGTCATAATATCTTCTGCTGTTTCTGCTCTGTCTATTAAGAATTTTTAACTTTAAGGTCATTTTGTGCCTCTTTATGTCTTTAGTGGTTATGAGATACTTGTGTTAGATTACTTATTGGTATTATCATTATTTACATATGACTTGGTATGTTTCTTGTTCAGTGGGCAAGAGAACAAGTAGCACAGTTAAAAGTCATGGGTTGGAAGGAATTGTATCTTGTTCAAGCCAAAAGCCAGCGACAAAATGAAATTGTACTATCATTCTGATTTCTTTTGCCCAGCTGGACTTCTTTGCACCTTCTGAGCTCTTCTTGGCATTAACTTTAAGCCTTTTGGTTTTGGTTTCTCTTCTTTCCTAGTGCAGTTTTTCTGAATGAGGCTAAGGGATGTAGACTCCATCCGATGAAACACTTGACATATAACAAGAATGTCCTTTATGCTGTTTTTAGGTCACATTAGAGCTTCTGACTCCATTAGACTGACACGACTCCCCCTTTTCTCTAGGATGATAAGGCTGAATTGCTTCTGGATGATATTAACAGACCTGGTCAAATTATCTACTTTCTCACTTCCCTGACTAGAAAGAATCAGTACAAGAAGTTGCGAAGTCATGTAATGCAAACACTTCCCTCACCAGCCCAGCTTAGGAAATTGAATCCAGTTCTCCTTAGGCAATACTAAATTTTCTAGAATCCATACCTGTAGGGCTGGCATCCATGATTTCACCTTCTCACATTTGACAAAGTAGGCAATCTATGATATCCTTCCCTGGAAGTTACCATGGAGTTGTTCTGGATGTCCTAACAAATTCGTAGAGAGGATATATCACTATGAATTTCCTGGATATTGAAGTCAACTCTATTGAAACATCTGGAGGACATTGTTAATTTCAATAGTGTTCAATATTGAAATATGGTTTCCTGTTTCCACAAAAAGTTCAGGAATACATCCCCCATGGATGGTTTGGGTACGGGGTGTTGAACTGTATGCTATTTATTTTTATAAAAATAAAAACATGTCCTTAAAAGACAGGATTATATATTATAATTATGCAGTATTTAAAAGATAGAAGTCAAGCAGCATGAACTTACTGGTATTCAACACACACACATGTTTAATAATATTTTGGTTAATGCATTTAGTTACTGTTAGCTGATTATTGTGTTCATTTTTTATGTTGACTACTGATTTTACTTAAACTCAGGTATAAAGAGCTCTGTAAAAGATCAGCCACTGGTTTTTCATAAAAAAATTAAGTCATCAGGTTATACATCACCACCACAGTGAGTACAAATTTTGATAGAAAAGTTATTTCAGGAATTATAGTAAAAAGCTCTGTATCAGTTACATAACTATATTGGATGTATTGAAAACTTAGTGTAAAACAGGCTTGAACTGATTTGGGAGTATGATTGGTAAAGAAAAAGGAAATCCCCATTTGGAAATTTTCTGTTTCTTGTTTGTCAGGATTTGAAATCTGTATCTGTATACCTTTATAAAACGGAATGTTTGTATGTGTGTATGTGTGTATGTGTGTATGCGGAGGGCGGGAGGGCAGAAGGGCGGAAGCAGCCACTTTCACAGGCCAGGGCGGATATGTGGCAACCACTTTCACAGGCCAGGGCGGATATGTGGCAGCCACTTTCACAGGCCAGGGCAGATATGTGGCAACCACTTTCACAGGCCAGGGCGGATATGTGGCAGCCACTTTCACAGGCCAGGGCAGATATGTGGCAACCACTTTCACAGGCCACAGCGACCAGCGCGGGTGATGGACCTGCACCAAACTTGGTACACAGAGCCCCTAACCCCCTTTACGTCCTGGCGCGGGTCGGGGGACATGACCCACGGATTATGGGATTTGTAGTACTTTCCAACACTTTGGTTCCCACAGACCACTGAGGCCACCAAAAAGGACCAATACAGACCACACTCAGCACACACAGCCCCCATGACCCACTCTACGTCCTGGTGCAGTTCAGAGGAGGGTGGACCATGGATGATGGGACTTGAAGTGCCTCTACTCACTTCCCAAGTCCGCTGCAACCCTCATCCAATCACTGATCGAGACTAAACTTGGCACACATAACCCCCATGACTGCCTTCACGTCCTGGTGAGGTTTTGGGGAGGACTGACAATGGATGATGGGATTTGTAGTACTTTTACACCCCTCTGTTCCCACAGACCACTGTGGCCCCCAACAAACACTGATAAAGACCACACTTGGCACACAGAGCCCCAGTAACCCAGTCCACATCCTACTGAAGTTTGGAGGGGGACAGAACATGGATGATGGGTCTTGCAGTACCTTCCCTCACTTTCCAAGACTGCTACAAACCTAATCCTATGATTGATCAACACCAAACTTGCCACACAGAGCCCTCATGACCCACTCTACATTCTGGTGCAGTTTGGAGGAGGGTGGACCATGGATGATGGGACTTGAAGTACCTCTACTCACTTCCCAAGTCTGCTGCGACCCTCATCCAATTACCGATTGAGACCAAACTTGGCACACACAACCCCCATGACTGCCTTCACGTCCTGGTGAGGTTCGGGGAGGACTGACAATGGATGATGGAATTTGTAGTATTTTCACACCCCTCTGTTCCCACAGACCACTGTGGCCCCCAAAAAACACCGAGAAAGTCCACACTTGGCACACAGAGCCCCAGTGACCCACTCTACATCCTACTGAAGTTTGGAGGGGGACAGAACATGGATGATGGGACTTGCAGTACCTTCCCTCACTTCCCAATCCTGCTACAAACCTAATTCAATGACTGATCAACACCAAATCTGGCACACAGAGCCCTCATGACCCACTCTACAGCCTGGTGCAGTTTACTGTGAGACGGACCACAGATGATGGGACTTGAAGTACCTTCACTCACTTCCGAAAAACAATGCATCCCTCATCCATTCACCAATACGGACCAAACTTAGCACACAGAGCCCCCATGACCCAATCTACATCCTACTACACTGGGGGGGGGGACAGAGATGAGGGGACTTGCACTACCTTCAGTAATTTCATGATACCACTGCAACTCCCAATAATGATGGATCAAGACCAAACTTGGCACACAGAGCCCCCATGACCCACTCTACATCCTGCTGCGCTTCACAAATAACCCGGGCAGGGCCGGGTCCCCAAGCTAGTAGATTTATATAGGGCTTTGTGTATACCAGGCATGTCCAAAGCCCAGCCTGGGGGCCAATTGCAGCCTCCTTTCAAATTTTTACTGGCCCTCTCCAGGACTCCCTCTCGCTGTTGCTTTTTTCCCTTTCTCCTTTAATTTCTTTCTCAACTTCCATCCTCTCTTCATTTGTTCCTTCCTTCTTTCTCTCGGGAGGAGAGAAAGAGAAGTAGCCACCTCTTTCATCCCTTCTTCATCCCACATTGCCTTCTCTTCAGGAGGCTCCAGCCTCAGGCATCCCGTCCCAGTGGCCTCTTGTCTCGCGCTCTCTCTTCCCCTACAACTTACTTATTTGCAAAGGAAGCCTCCCCAATTGCCCTGCTTGCCCCAGGCGCTTGCTGCTACCACTGCTGCCCCTGCTGCCCTGCTGCTGCTGCATGGCTGAGAAGGGCAGGCCCTGAAGGCTGAGTGCCTGTCTGGCTTCCCTCTCTCCCTCCCTTCCTTCTCTGCCCTATCTTTGTCCCGCATCGTCGCCCTGCAGTTTCCAAAAAGGCTTCGCTGAGGGTCCTCCCTTGGGAATTAAAGGGGAAAGCCAGGCGGCAACTCTAAGCCCCTCACCACCACAATCAAAGCTCTCCCAACAGATGGCCATGTTGTGTCTGCTAAAAAACCTCCAGAGAAAACCTCCACCAGACTCTTGAGGTAGCATATGCCAGGTTCTGAAATGACTTGAAGCACACAACAACAATACTAATTATCTTGACTCTCTCACCAGCCAAAAGCCAGCCCACACGTGTGCAGTGTGCATAGGAATGTGTTCATATTTTTTTCAAACTATAGTCTGCCTCCCCCCAACAAACAGACGGACCATGAACTGGCCCTCGACTTTAAAAGTTTGGACATTCCTGGTGTACACTATGCCCCCCCTCACTCAAAAAAGAACATTTTCAGTCTTGGCTATTTTAAATTCTGTTTTAAATTAAACAACCGAATTGAGCAAAATCTCCATAGTTGCATAATGTTTTGTCAGTTATGGGTAGATGTAGGAAACATATGAATTATTAAGTCCTCCTTTACACAACAGCCACATCTCTGGCTTTTGAGATTCAGCAGTCATTACCTATACATTTTTATGCATAGCTTTTCCATCACAGAGGCCAGAACATTTTAAAAAGGAAGTTAAGATTTTATGCCCAGTACTATATTATGCTCATTCTCTGGAATGTGCAAAGAAGCACTCCACAAAAAAAACCCTGGGTTATATTTCCATTCACCAGCTTCTGGGACAGGAGCCATCTGATTTTTAGTTATTGCTATTGACTCCATTTCTCTTTCTTCAATAAGAGTTAGCTACTCTGAATCCCTCTATGAGAGAGAGAGAGGGTGGGATAGAAAACAAAGTAAATAATTAAATAAATTAACCTTTTCCTTTTTTTCTGCATTTTTAAAGTTAGTCCTCCCCATGCACCTATATTTCATTTGAAGGGAACCCCCCTGTCCACAGTATTTAAAGTTTAGTCTCATTTGGTTTTCAGTATTGTCATCTATAGCAGTGTTTCTCAACCAGTGTGCCGTGGCACACTAGTGTGCCATGAGCGATCATCAGGTGTGCCGTGAGAAAAGCTCTCTGCCCCCCTTCCATCCCCTCTCCTCCTGCCGAACTCCTGCTGCCTGGGGGAGGAGGAGGAAGGGCTGGGCGGCGGCGAAGAAAAAGAAGAAGGGGCCGGGGCGCCGCCTCCTTCGGCCGTTTCCCCAGCCAGCCTCCAATCCGCCATGACTCCCACCATGACTCTCGCCCCTCGCTCGCTGAAGCCTTGCGGAGGAGGAGCCCCGCCCACTGAAGCCCGTCCACCACTCATGCTCCTCCTCTGTGGGAGAGCTGAAGCTGGGGGAGGGGGCAGGGCATGCCCCCCCCCGGTTTCAGCGCTCACACAGCTTTGCCAGCCTTGAAGGGGCAGTGCCAAGCCAGCTGTGGCAGAGCCAGCACAATGCTGGCTTGGCACTGCCCCCTCAAGGCTGGTGAAGCTGTGGGAGAACTGAAGCCAGGGGGAGGGGTCGGGACATGGCACAGCCTGGCTCCTTCCCCTCCCCCGGCTTTGGCACTCCCAGCAGCTGCTCCCAGCAGGCCACCATCCCCCAGCCATTCTTTACTGTGTTAGGGTGTCATTTTGTGTCATTTTGGTTGGTGGTGTGCCCCCGGATTTTTTTAATTTTAAAAGTGTGCCACAGCTCAAAAAAGGTTGGGAAACACTGATCTATAGTTATTTCCTCCTGCAGAATGACTATGTTTTCTCCGAAGACTAATGCAGTGCAAAAGTGTTCAGTACCAAAAGGCAAGAAACGTAGCAAACGGTAAGCAATGCTCATAGTTTATTGTACAGGCATAAAGCCATGACAAAAGGCACCACATGCACGCAATAAAAGTTGGTATATAAAGAAAAGGTGTTTTTAACATTAAGTAGTAGTAATGTTATCCTGCAGCTGCAGTGTGCAAGATAACAAAAAAGAAAAAAAATGACTTCTGGAATTCCTTCTTCAGGGAGTAACATGCACAACACCTGCACATGAATGTGTGAAAATGCTACATTTGATTTATTGCTAATCATTTTCATTGTGCACAATAATTGCTTTTATTATTTTGTTTTTCTCCCTATTATTTCTTCATCCTTAAAGAAGAAGTGAAGAATATCCACTTCCAAAATTACCTCCAACCAAATTTGAGAGACAGGTTACTGTTGCTGACAAATCAACATCTGTATGCTGTATTCAATATTCAGGTACAGAAAATCCTCAGATGGGCTCAGAATTATTTAATTCCAAATTGTTGCCTTTTGTATCAGGCAATATATGATGGAACTTGAGATTTAACTAAAAAAATAGAATTTGAATACCTGAAATAAGCCCACCCTAGTCTATAAAACTAGTTCATCTATCCATTCTTAAATGCAATAACTAGATTTTTTAATGTGTTGGTATATTTGCTGTTTAGAATTATTGGATTAACATTTTATTATTAGGAGACGGAGAGCTCTTGGCTTGTGGTTTAGCTGACAAAACATTGCTGGCATTCAAGTCAAACCTCACAGGAACGCCAACCGTTTATTCAGGTACATGCTAACTTTTGATTCTAACCTTAATTTAGTGAGGAACAAACTTTTTTTAAACTCCTGCAGCCTTTGATGTCAATTTAATGTATATTGAAATGATTGGGGCAACTGAAATTAGGTAAATAAGTTGAAAGACGCCAAAGGGATTATCAAATACTTTCTTAAAGTAGATATTTGTCATATAAACCAGGATGAGGATGCCTTGGCCAAACCAACAGATTTCCGGCCCTGTCACATGCTTTCTTCTTGCTTGCCAAGCATATAGTATTGCTGCTTGTTACATGTGCATCCACTGACCAGCAAACCTACCCCCCCAGCAGAATTGCTTGGCTTCTCCTGGCTAATGCATAGAGTCAAAGCAGTTGGGCCTTCTCAACCCAAACAGTCTGCCTGTGGGTGCTATTTAAAAACAGCATAGTTCAGATCCATGTCTCGGTTGGTCCACAGTGCTTTAAGTAAGCCAGAAATTTATGTGTATTACAAGAAGGCTGGCACCAGGAGAGTGAGCAAATATTGGAAGATAAGAATCACTGGGGCTGGGGGGGGAATGAACAAATCAGGAGACAAAAATTGGTTGTTCTATGTATGTAGGGTTGGTTTCTCAGAAGGTACATGAATTTCCATCTGGGAGATATGTGTATGCCTCTAGTTCTATGTGATAGATCCAAGTATTGCTGTGTCCGTGTATTGCTATGTCCTTGGTATTCAATTTTTCTGAAAAATTCCACCTGAAAGTTGCTGGCTCAGCCTAGTTTGCTTTAAGTAAACAAATATTAACAAGTATTATTTTGCCTTCTCTGCTAACAAACATCTAAAATATATTATTGTTCTGCTTTTAACATTATTTATTTATTTACATTATTTATATTCTGCCTTGCTCACCCCGAAAGGGACTCAAGGCGGATCACAGAACATATGTATTGGGCAAACATTCAATGCCGTTTATACACAGACAAGACAGACAGTTGTACATAGAATAGAGGTATATATAGGCTTTTCCTATGGCATCTTGGAGGCTTGTGCTTGGTTCCACCCTTTGCGGGGGGGTGGGTGGTTCTGTAGCTCCATATCCCTGCCGTAAACTTTCTCCTTTTTGATGAATCGTCAGCATTTTTTCTGAATGCCTTTTTAAAAAATGCCCCCTCCTTTTAAGCGGTATCTATTAATCTACTCAAAAATTTTCTTTCGAATCACTAGGTTGGTAAAAGCTGGGCTTCAAGGTATATTTGGTAGAAGGGAGAGGAGATGGCAGTGAAATCACTAAAACAATTAGAAGAGGACTTTCCAGAGTTAAGACAGCATAATATTTCCAGTTGGGGGCACTGTTTTTCAGGGTGATAATGTTTGTACACATACAATTGCCATAACCACATAAAATACAAGTAAAATCACATCAACATATTAGACAATAAAAAGTAGTCATAAACACTCTAAAATGAAATTGTTACTGGTATTTTCTGAAAGAATTAATGCTGGTTGGTAGCATACAAAAACAACAACATATTTTCAATGCTCATGATAATCCTCAGAAATTTATAATCTGAAAATTCACAGTAGTATAAATATTAAGTCGAACAAACAAACAAACAAACAAATAAATAAAAATTCACAGTAGCCTATGTAAGGATATAAGGTCAAGTTTATATTGCCCAGGATGTTTTCATACCATTTATTTTCCGGTTTTAGAGACTAGTTGTGACTAAAATTGTGGAGCCTTCTCCAGATTAAATACATTGTAAAGCAAAATTTCAGTGTTGTACACTAGGGGACAGCCTAGGACCTTTAAACATGTTAATATTTATAATTGTTTACTTTGGGGAAATATTTCTTTCTTTTTTAACATTTCCATGTCTCTATTGAACTTCATTTAAGTCAATATTTTTGTTAGTTTGTTATCCAATTTCTTCTGTATTTTTGTCATTAAGCATTGGAAAACTGTGTACATCAACACTTCTTCCCTCTACTTTACTTAAGCCTATAGAGCTCAACTACATACACAGATGTGTGTGTATGTAAAATGAATAGTGATTTCTTTTGAGGTAAAATACCGTGTATTTTATTCATTGCTGTGGGGAAAATACAAATGTAGTTTCAAACATACATTTTCTTTATCTCTTAGGGCATGATGGTGCTGTTAACTCAGTTGGTTGGAGCCTTGATAACCACTGGCTTGTTTCATCTTCTGAAGACAGAACATTAAGGATCTGGTCAGTCAGCAGTGCAGAGCCTGCTTTATGTCTGGTAATAAATAGCTTGTGCAAATCGGGCAGATTTCGAGAACTATTTTAAATGCCACTTGCATCTTGAAATCATGTTAATTATATGCATTTCATTCATTTCATTATACTCATTACAGTTTGGGTATCCTTTATCAGAAAAGCTTGTGACCAGAAGCATTTTGGATTTTGGGATACCAGTAGTGAGTAAGACTCAAGGATGGAGAGGCACCACGGAGCTGTGAACTGGTGGGAATCCAAGTGTAGTCCTCAATGTGAATTCACACTTTTCTACTATTTTACAGATCTTCTCATATCTCTTAATCTCTCATCTCTCTTCAGCTTCACATCTCTTTCTAGCTTCTTTTCAAGTAGCCCACCATCTGCTTTGTGAATGAGTGAGCAGAAACACTCCATCTGCCACCTCAAAGGCACAAGTGGGTGGGGGTAAAAAAGACTAGCAGATTTTGGAATACTTTGGATTTCTGGATGCTCAATTTGTCCCATAAATAACCTAAAGGCACCAAATCCTGTCTGGTCTTGGAAGCTAAGCAGGTTCAGCCCTGTTTATACTTGGATGGGAGACTGCCAAAGAGTGCTAGGGACTAGGCTTGTACATTTCGGCTGAACCTCAGTCCATTTCTGCTAACCAAATTTTGGGGGACCCCTTGGATCCATTTTTGCATGCCTTCCAAAAACAGCCAGCCAGCCAGCCAGCCAGCCAAATAGCTGTTTTCTGTCCCCAGCTGAAAAATGTGGCTAAATCTGGTTCATTGGTGGCAAAGGGGGGCTTCATGGACTCCCCTTCCCATCATTTTCAGGGCTATCGGGATGAAAATGCCACACTTGGAGGACACATCTACTGCTGGCCCACCAAATTTCATAATGTTTGGGTTAGCTCCTGATTTTTAGAATTCTTTTTCTTTCTAGAAATAATATCTCCTTCAAAAATCCCAAAAAAGCATGCCTTACTGGCCCTGCCCTATAATAATGATAGTTATTATTATATTTTTTTAAAAAAATTGTAGGAGGGGAGGGAGGAGAAAAATATCAGGAGAGGAGAAGAGAGAAGAAACTAAAGGGTGACTCAAGACTCAGAGCCACCCTAATATTTTTAAAGAAAAGCACACCCACCCAAGAGATGCTCTTCCTTTTCTCCCAAGTCCCCAAACACCCCACCCCCACCCACCCATTCTCACTTTCCAACTCCCAGGTCCAATAAATAAAAAGAATCAATAAAAGAAAGGAAAATCAAAGAAATTCAAACAGATTCAATGCTAGAAGCCAAGCCAAACAAAAAGCTAAAGCAGAGCTATGTGTGAGCGCCAAGGCAAGACAATCAGATGGACAGAAGTAGCACCTCTCAGAGCCAAGATGCAACTGAGCAATGGAGGCACACATCTGATTAAATAGACACAGCTTATGTAAGACATGTCATGGCGTTCTACTCTGATTGACCTAACAGGCAGGGCTCACAGGGAAACCCTGTGTGAGCATGCAGCAGCCTCTCCACGTGATCCCGAATAGAAGAGAAGGTAGCCGCAACCGGCAGCCACATGGGCTGTTTCAGTTGAAAAAACCATGGTGGCTGAGGCCTTGCCATTATGGCTGTCCAAAGAAGCCAAAGGCAAACAGCCAAAACAAATCTGTGCACAAGCCTACCAGGGACTATAGGCTATATTTTAGAGGAAGGAGTATTCCTTGCCTAAGAAAATTTGATGAAATTCGCAGGGTCACCCAAAGTTTCCAAGTAGCTTGACCGCACACGCATCCACATACCATCATAGTAAATGTGTGTGTAAAAATGTTATATTAGAAGACCCTGTGATTATCAAGTACCCAAGAGAAGTTTCAGTATAAAAATGTTCAGAGACATCCAGTGGCAGTAACTTCACTCATGCTAGCATAAACTAGTTGGTCTCAAAGGTGCAAATGGATTGTTTTATGCTTTCAAATGTTAATACAGATTTATGCAGCTTCCAGTTCACAGGCAGTGTGTGAGTTCATCTTGTCTTTTAAAGTAGTTATTAAATTTTCATGTATATACCACATCCCAAAGGACCATGTTTCCTGATGATACTACTAAGGGTATCGAGCTATTACTTGCCATCCTTCGCAGTATCAGTCTTCCTTTCCAAATTTACCTTGGTCAGTGTGGGAAGATATACTGTGGTAGATGTTTTTCAGATTTCCTCTATTGCTGCCGTCTATGAAACATGGAAAGTGTATTTCTTCAAGTTTTTTGGCTCATTTTATTGAATGATAAATATTTTTTCCTGCTTATAATTTGTAATGAACTATCTGTCAGCTGATACATGGAAGTATGAAAAATGTATATATGAATGGTTTGTAGCTGAACGTTCATGAGTGGAATTTTCATAGAACGAGGCTCTCTCACATACCCTACAATCAAAACACTTTCCACAAGTGACCATCCAGCCTCGGTTTAAAACATCTGAGAAGGAGAATTCACTGCAGTCCAAGGCAGTGCATTTCATTTTTCACAGAGTGTTACGGGAGGACAGAAAAAGGAGGAATTTCCATTTGTGTAAGCCAAATTTCTAGTCTGCTCACAAAGGTCTCATTGGACCACATCTGACCCATGTTTTCTGTGCTTCTTGATGACAATAGAAGAGCATCAAAGCTATAGGCCTTGACGGGGTAACACTCCCTCTGAGGACACAGGTCCGGAAGCTTCAATTAGTACAAAGATTACAGCCAAGCCGCTGACAGGAATGACTTATAGGGAACTTACCACCCCCTATTAAAGCCGCTTCACTGGCTGTCTATATTTTTCTGGGGCCAGTTCAAAGTGCAGGTTATTACCTACAAAGCCCTACAGGGTTCAGGTCCAGTCTATCTACATCTTTCCTTATGAACCTGTTCGGGCTTAAGATCTGCTGGGGAGGCCCTCCTCACTGCTCCACCTCTGTTACAAGTGCAGTAGTTGGAGACGACGGGAAGGGCCTTCTCGGTAGTGGCCCCCCAGGTTTGGAAAGCCCTCCCCAGAGAGATTAGGCAAGCACCCACATTTATGTTCTTTAGGAAGGAATTGCAAACTTGGCTGAGAAGTTTTGACAGTGACGAAATGTAGGAATTCTTAATAATTACCAAACTGATTCTGTGGCTTATCTTTATTAGTGCAATGGTTCAAACCCTATATGTTGTTCAAATTGTTTTATATTATAATTGGCTATTGATTCATCAGTTGGAATTGATAGAGTGTATCATAGTAGTGAAATGTTAATTTGTGTATATATATATTTAGTGCTATATTAGAGTAAAAATGCAATGCACACTGCTGGAGCAGAAAGGGTTAACCAGCAGTGTTATGTAGAGTGGGAAGTGACGTAGGACGCCTAGCCCAACTTCCCTCGGCGTTTTGTATAAAGCCTTGTTATCTATCCTTGCCGTGTGCTCTCTAAGAGATTGTGCTGAGGAGTGAAGTGGATTTGTTTTGTGAGTAAAGCTTTTGTTTTTGAACTGCCGACTCAGCGTCCTGATTTATCTAAGAAGCTTCGCAACACCAACCACCTGCTGCAAAGAATTTAAAAATACCTTAACAATGGTTATGGGCCCAGTGCCAAAGAGGAAGGTGATAAAGGTTGTTTGGAGCTTAGAGTTTTGAAAAAAGGACGCAAGGCTAAATTGCAGCTGCTGCAGAAGAGTTTTACTGCTAGAGGGGAGACGGTGTGTTTCCAGTGAAGAAGCAGAGATCTGCACAGCGGGGCGTGCTGGAACCCTGATGATTTATGGTCCTGGAGTGTGAAGCCATAAAGCCACTGAGTCTTGTGAGTAGTCAGATCAGAGGGGAGATTGCCGGAGGCTATAGAAAAATAGCTGGGCTGAATTTCGGGTGCAACCGAAGATCTTCCAAAGGAGAAACTGACTGGGTACAATCCACTCACTAAAATAGAGAACAGCCATAAATCCATGATGAGCCTTGATGTGAAGAAGATCGCCAGATGTCTGCTGTGAGTAAATGGTGTTGAAATACAGAGGCTGGGCTGTGAATCCGAGAAAAGGAGATCTTCTGAGTGAGAGAGGAAATGGTTTCAAACAATCCCCTTACTGTGATTGAGAAGTTATCTGATTCTAATTATCCGCAATGGTCTATGTATATGAGACATTTGTTGACACGTGAAGGATTATTGGATACCATCCTGGGTACAGAAGAAGATGATGGGAAGATACAAAGAGGTTTGTCTACTATTGTCCTCCGTCTGATGCCAGATCAATTAATACATGTTAGAGGCTTGCAGACTGCTGAAGATGCCTGGAATGCTTTAAGGGCTGTGCATCAACGTGAGACTGTACTTGGAAAGATGATCTGGACTAAACCCTTGTACCGGGCCAAGTTGGAGGATGGTGGAGATGTGCGGAGTCATATAAAGAAGATGAAGGAACTGTTTGTAGAATGCCAGTCTAGAGGTGTGGAAATTACTGCTGAGAATCAAGCTTACATATTAATGTCGAGTTTGTCTGCTGATTGGGACCATGTGCTACATTCTCTACAGACTGTGCGTGCCCGAGATCTTACACTAGACCTTGTTTGTTCAAGAATACTTGAAGAAGAAGACAGGCTTGTCTTTGAAAGAGAACAGAGAGGAGAAAGTCCTTTTGAGGGGGAGTTTCGGCAAAAACCATTGCTGGAAGAAGCTGACCCTATCCTTGGGAGTGTGCGTGGAGTTGCTACTACAAGAAGGTGTTTTGTTTGCAATTCAAGGGAACACCTGGCCAGAGAATGCAAGGTTAAGACGCAGAGGTCTGGAGGCAGAGGAAGAAGAGGCTATTACAACAGAGACAGAGGATGTGGAGGAGGATGCTCTTTTGAGAGGGAGTTTCAGCAAAAACCATTGCTGAAAGAAGCTGACCCTGTCTTTGGGAGTATGCGTGGAGTAGCTACTGCAAAGAGGTGTTACAATTGCCAGAAAATAGGCCACCTGGCCAGGGGATGCAAGGCCAAGATGGAAGGAAGAGAAAAAAGAGACTATTACCACAGAAGCAATGAACATGGAGACAGATCATCGAGCCAAATTGAAGCAAGGGTGATGATGGTATCTACAGACTGTGCTGTTCCCGATGAGGCCGATGGGAATGATGGTTCTGAAAGTGAACTTGTGAATAAGGATCTAAACAAACCTTTGCACAAGTTATGTGCACATTATTTTCATAGAGTACTAGGACATGTTTTCCAGAATTGGCTAAAAGAAACTGGAATACGGCATAATACTACCAATCCGTACAACCCAGCCGAAAATGGTTTAGTGGAAAGACGTATTGGCATAATTAATACTATGAAAGAATGTATGTTACAGGATGCAGAAGCCCCGGATAACTTATGGGGAGAGGCAGTCTCCACTGCCAACTATGTTCTTAATCGTGTGTGGTGTTCTGCCATAGAACAAACACCGTATTTTTCATTATATGATAGATCTCCCAGACTAGAACATCTGAGAATTTTTGGACAATATGCATATGTACTTATTCCTGCTCAACAAAGATGTAAAGGTCAACAGAAATATCAAAAATTGCGTTTTCTTGGATACGAAGGGAATAAATATCGTTTTTATGCAGGTAGAGGAAAAATAGTATTTTCCAGAAGTGCAAGTTTTGAAACCCATAGTGGATGGGAAAGGTTACATTGTAACAAAGATGTTTTCATACATATTGGGCAGAAAATTGAGACTACTGAAGACGCCCATGTCAATATTGAGGAAGATTCACTATCAGATAGTGATATGTTAAACGTTCCTTCACCACGTTCCAGGCTTAGGGATAGGAAAAAGAAAGGCAAACTTAAAGACAATGAAGAAGAAGAATTAAGTGGTTCAGAGAGAATAGCGTTGAGAAGGAGTAAAAGGGTTAGGAAGCCTCCGGATAGGTATGGTGATCCCATGGTGTATCAAACTACAACAAATTTGATGTTAGAAAGTGAGCCTGAGAATTATAATCAAGCTACCAAAAGTATGGATGCAGCTGAATGGCTAACAGCCATGGATACTGAATACATGTCTATGATGCAACAAAAAGTGTTTGTTGTAGTAGAGAGACCAAAAAACCAAAAAGTGGTGGATTGTAGATGGGTTTATAAAAGAAAAATACTGCCTGATGGTACTTATAAACATAAAGCTAGATTAGTAGCGAAAGGATACACTCAGGTCAAATTTGAGAATTATGATAAGACATTTGCCCCAACTGCTAGGCCAGAAAGTTTAAGATTAATGCTCACTCTAGCAGCCAAACGTCAATTAGAACTCAGACACTTTGGTTTCAAAACCGCGTATCTTAATGCTGAGTTAGGAGAAGAAATTTACATGGAGCAAGCACCAGGTTTCAGATCTAATAGTAAAGTTTGTCTTCTCAAAAAAGCAATATATGGGCTACGACAATCAGCAAGATGCTGGAATCTATGCGTACATGAACAGTTGTGTCAACTCGGGTTCAGAAGAAGTATTGCAGATGCATGTGTATACACAAGAGGTAGTAAAGGCGATTGGGTTGGTCTGCTTCTTTATGTTGATGACGTTTGTTGTATTGCTAAAAATCTAGATAAAATCACCAAAGTACAAAAAGAATTAGAGGGAACATTTAAGATAAAAGATTTAGGAACTCTTAAAAAGTATGTGGGACTAGAAGTAAATAAAACTGAGACTGGTAAAATAATTTTGATTCAAAAAGAGAAAATAGAACAATGTAAAACTCCCATAACAATTAAAGAAGATTCGCAAGCGTGTATAGCCATGACTGAAACCGAAAATTTGAAAAATAGAACCAAATACATAGGGGTGAAGTATCATATAGTAAAACAAATGATCGATGAAGAAATAATACAATTAGAGTATTGTCCTACTGAGTTCAATGTAGCAGATATTATGACAAAGCCTTTAGCTGTTTCTAAACATGAAGAACTAAGAAAGCAAATGAAAGTAATGTGTCCGGACATGCTCAGATAAATACATTAACAGTGTGGAATGAGAAATTAACATTTCAGAGGGGAATTGTTGGAATTGATAGAGTGTATCGTAGTAGTGAAATGTTAATTTGTGTATATATATATTTAGTGCTATATTAGAGTAAAAATGCAATGCACACTGCTGGAGCAGAAAGGGTTAACCAGCAGTGTTATGTAGAGTGGGAAGTGACGTAGGACGCCTAGCCCAACTTCCCTCGGCGTTTTGTATAAAGCCTTGTTATCCATCCTTGCCGTGTGCTCTCTGAGAGATTGTGCTGAGGAGTGAAGTGGATTTGTTTTGTGAGTAAAGCTTTTGTTTTTGAACTGCCGACTCAGCGTCCTGATTTATCTAAGAAGCTTCGCAACACCAACCACCTGCTGCAAAGAATTTAAAAATACCTTAACAGTATTGTGTTAATTTTGTGATTGTTTTAAAATTTGATATGTTACCTATTTTGTTTAATGTTATTTACTACGTTTTATGACTGTAAGCTGCTCTGAGTCCCTTGTTGGGAGATGGGGCAGGGTATACATTTATTGTTGTTGTTGTTGTTGGCCTGAGATGTATTTTGCAAAAAAGATCTCTTCCAAGTAGGTTTCCATCTAAATAATAATAATGATCATCATCACCATCATCATCTTTATTTTTACCATGTCCCCTCTCCCCAAGGGAGAGTTACAACAACCAACAGATACAGGAAACAATATAAACAATAAACAACAATAAGCAATTATCACTTCATGCAGTTGCAATGACACAGTAGTATAAACATTAATAAATAATACATTAAAGCTATTTCCCCTCTAAAACAGTATAAATAAATACTATTTAAACCAATCTGTTCATGTTATCAAGATATGTAGCATTATGATTAGCATTCTTGTGTGACTTGTGTGACTAATTATATAATTGGAAGGGTGACAGGCTTCTTCGCCCAAAAAGAGAACGAACTTGTGTAAGTTCAGTTAAGTTTCAGTTGTGAGACAGAACTAAGTTTAGATTAGGCAGTTGTCTCTTATTAATAATTTTCAACTTTGGGACTCTCATTCATTTCATGTTTATTGAAATTATATCAGAATTTACCCTCAATAGAACAATAAAAAAGCAATAATAAATGAGCTTACAATCAGTTCTAATTCTAATTTGCACAATTGTGTCTTAAACTAACATAGTCTCCCCTCTGAAGTTTTTTCTAGTTAGCTATATTTGGAAGACATTTAAATGATGGAAATTATCTCCATTTTACTTCATAGTATTTCATTTATAATAATAATAATAATAATAACTTTATTACTTGTGAGTCGCCCTCCACCGAGGTGCTCCGGGCGACTTACATCGTTTAAGAAACACAAATACATCTATTTGAAAGGGAAGGAGGGAAGGGGAGAGGGAAGAGGGGAAGGGAGGGAAAGAGTCCAGCGGCAAAAACCGGTTACGGCCCAGTTCCGCCATCAAAGGATGGCAGACGGGGAGGCCCCAACAGAATCGCCAGTACTTGGGTACGGACAGGGGATGGCACCCGCAGGCAGCCGGACGGTCGCCTGCATTGGGTGTCAAGGGTCGTCCGTAGGCTGTCCGCACTAGCTGTCCTTTTAGCAAGGTTTACCGCTCGGGGCTCCAGCTGTCGGTAGCTGGGGCCCCAGAAGGTCCTGGATCGAAAGGTCCTCCCAGGGCTGGCCAACCTTGGTAATGGACGCCTCTTCTCCTTCTCCAGTGGGACCAGCGAGTCAGTGGGAGGTCTGAGCCAGGGGGCTCGACCCTTTCGGCGGGGGGCCGCTCTAGCCTCCCAGTCAGCTCGACGCTTCCGCGTCCGGCGGCGCCGCCTCCTCTTACGAGGGCCGTGCTGCTTCCGGGCGGGGTCCTCCAAAGGCGGGGCTTCCGGGCGGCAACTGCTTCCGGAGTCTTCGTTAGGGGTGGAGTCCACCAAGGGCGGGACTACCGGTAGGTAGCCACTTCCGGGTCCTGCTCCTTCCTCGAGGCCGGGCGCATGGTGCAGAGGGGCGTCTTCAAGGCCGGCCGCCATACTGGGTTGCTCCATCTCAAGCTGGCTCCCCCAGCTCCGTGCGACACGGCGTCGGCGGGCGTGGGCATTCCGGGGGAGTGCCAAGACCGCCGAGATGTCGAGCTCGTCCATCAGTGGGTCCAACAGTGTCGGTAGGTCTTCCATGTGCGACCGATGGTCGCCGGAGTCCTCGTGTGACACTTCTACTGGAGGTAGGTGGAATTGTAGGCAGTTGGTTTGCGGGACGTCGTGGCCCTCAGGGTTCAGGTTTGATGCTGTCAATGGCCCCCCGGGTGGCTCCGCTGTCCTCCAGGCCGTATCGCCGGTGGGAGCTGGGCTCCCCTCGAGGCTGGGGACGGGTCGTTCTTGTTCGGTCCTGTGCCCTCTGTAGGAAAGTCCCACGAGTGATCCCAGGCAAAGTCTGGGTCGTCAGGGGGTACTTGTTCGGGTTCCTGGGGGGAGGCAGCCTGCTCGGCGGGTCCGCCAGGTATGCCATCTGGGAGCGGGACCTGCGGGAGCTGGGGGCAAGGCATGCCCACCCTCTCTAGCAGGCCACCAAATCTCGTCCGGAATTTCTCCATGTGGGTCGCGAGCTTATTGTATTCCGTGATAAGCTCTGCAATCGCGTTAGGGGCAAGCTGGTCAAGGGATGGTACCTGTGGTGCCGGCGAGCTACTTCTCGGGGTCTCACGGGTCTCAGGAGGAATCCGACCCAGTACGGGCTTCATCTCCGCCGGGGGGGAGGGTCCCAGCCGGCGTCTCCTTCCAAAGGACCTTAGAAACTGTGCGGAGGCCGGTGTTATTGGCCGGACGTGCCATCGAACTTGCTGCTCCCGCTCCTGCTGCCCATCATGGTCCTCGGGTTGTATAGGCCTCAGGAGCTCCTGCGGGAGGGCTGAAGTTTTCCCCAGCCAAATCATGCTGTGGGGGGTCTGTGGGTCGCCAAAGATCATCTCTTGGGACGAGCGATCCACCGTGGTTTCTCCCCATGGGGGTCCACAGGATCGGCGGGTCGTCTCCAGGGCACTGTCCGAAAAAATTGGCAGGCTAGGTTGGAGCTCACCCAAAGGGACCTCTACAACCGCCGCCATCTTGGACCAGCACCTAATGTATCCCTGACTTTTTTTGAATGAGCACTTGAAAAGGAAGGTTGTGCCCATTAAATATTGTATACATGTATTCTGAGTTCTGAGAGTAGAGGGTGGTCAAGAACTGTGATAGGTCAGTCTGGATGTTATTGGCTTATATTTAATCTGAAAATCTAACAGATGACTGAGTTCACACCAGAACTGTATGTAATAAAGGATCAACAAAGCAAAGAGACCTGGATCTTATTCAGTGCCCTAAAAGAATACTACTTGGCAATAGAAGCCCAGAAACTAATGAAGGTTGTGGAAGGAATGGTATCTGGCAAGAAAACGTCCTAGCCCACCGCAAAGGTTAATGAGTTGGTAATCAGGGGGATCAAGAAGAATCGCATTGACAAATTTACAAAAAGCAAAACCCAGTGAGTTAAGACTACTATATTAAGACTGAAATATTCTGTATTTTTATCTGAAGTTGTTTACAGTATACAGAGTTAATTATATATTTTTGATTCCAGGGAAAGGAACTTTTTCATAAACCTATCAGATCGGCCCAGTTCTATTACATAGATACATTTATACTACTATCCTGTGGAGCAGAGTTTTATTTGTTAAGGTACTACCTGGACACTACCAAAGATGACTTTAAACGGTAGGTAAAAACAAAAGTTTGTGTCAAAATTAATGTTAGTAGAATTACTCTGTTAGTGGTTGTACAATCATTGTTAGATAAAATAGCACAAACTAAGGTGCTTAGTGATGTAATGAGTTGTAATGAGAAGCTTTGCACAAGGTAAAACATACTTTTGGATATAGCTGTTACAAGTTTACAGATACAAATATTATTCAAATTCTGTTTGTATCTGAAGAACACAACCAGAGAGAAGAAGCAATGTAAAAATAGTGTAAGAGTGCAACCTTATTTATTTCAACCAATTCATTAAATTCATTGTTTGATGGGGAGCAGTTTTAATGGTAAGCTTATTTATTGCTTTTACACATCCACACTAACTGACCACTATAAAGATCTGAAAGACCTCAATCACCTCAAACTACCCTTTGAAAATTTAGGGCAAGGGACACAATTTGAATCTTTCTGGATCATATTTATTTATTTATTTATTCGGTTTTATATTCTGCTCCTCCCTGCAGGCTCGGGGCGGATCACAGCAACATTCGATAAAAACAACAGGATACAACAATGTTAAAAAACCACAAGGGTTACAAATTCTAAAACTCAACACATGGTCATATAATACATTTCCGGGATTAGCCAAAAGCGAGTACAAAGAGGGCAGTCTTATTACATTATGTCACATTCCCACATCTATAAATGTGCTTCATAACTTCTGACTTTGATGTCACTCTGTACTGCATCTGAAGAAGTGAATTTATATCCACAAAAGCTAAAATGAAAACCAGTTAGTCTTAAGATGCTACCACATTCCCTTTTCTCCTCTCATCCTCTCTTTCTCCTTGTTTTATTGAAAAGAATGGGAACTGTTGCAGTCAGAATCCCTGAATCACATTAGGACTACTGTATGGATCAAAAGATATGCTGTAGACACCATTGTTAGCTCCTGATCCAATGTGCCCCTTACAATGGCAATTTGTAAAAAGATTCACAAAGAAGAGTGTCATTATATTTTGAATTCAGCTAAAGGATGCCTTTGCAAACATAGGGTTCTCCCCTCTTCTTACCAATACATTTTCTGGAATATTGTTGTAGAGTTATCGCTAATGTCTGGGCTATTACTAATGTGTTTTTATTATTATTTGGTGTTATTTATATTATTTATTCAGGTACAAAAGTAAGAGCATTTGCAAATCAATACAAAAATTTCCCATGGCATCTACAGTGGAAATTTCCAGTCTTTCAGCTGTAAATGAATTCTATTCTTGTATCCTTTCAACTTATTTCTTGTGTTCAGCATTTCAGTAAGACATATTTGATTTTTTTAAAATTACTGTTAGATACTTAACAATGACAACAATCCACACCACCAGCTTTAATAATCAGCTTGTGTTGCAAAAGTACTAGTGACGGAGAACATACCTTGTGATAATCATCTTTATATCTTTTAAATCTACTAATTGCGAGGTCTCTGTTGGAAAAAAAACAAACCCATCCCTGAACCCTTTATAATGGATAATTACCAGCAATTATCCCACATTCCATTTTTACATTTTATTAAAACAGAAGCAGACTAGGGGTCCATCCCGACAGTACCTTTATTGCGGTAACTCCCACAATAAAGAAGGAGCTGTCCAGACGACGTCCTGGACAGTCCCCAATTAATTTGCGACAAATGGATTTATTCCTTGCTTCCTTGGAAGACGTGGGATAAATCCGCTATTTCCGGTGTCTGGACTGTGGTCCAGACACCATTCTCATAATTTTCCAGACTAAATTACTCCAGAAAACTGTGAGAATACCCACCCCCTCCTTCAAATCCCCCAAACCCCTCTGAAAAGTAAAATAAACTAACCCAGCCTCCAGTACATTCTCGGAGCAGCTCTCCTGGTGCATAGAAATGACGTGTCAGGAGAGCTGCTCTAAGAGTCTACTGGAAGCCTAGTAAGTTTATTTTACTTTTCAAAGGAGTCTGGGGGTTTTGGGGGAGGGGGTAGGGCCGCCAGATGTTCTCATGGGCCAGTCCCATGAGAGCATCTGGACAGCCATCCCAGAAAGTGTGCGCCTTCTGGGATGGGTGTGGACAGGCCCCCAGAAAAATCCACATTTTTAAAACACAGATTCTCCTGGGATAAAGGCCTGTCTGGATCCGTCCTAGGAGTGCTGCTTTGCTTGAATGGTTTTAAACAACTTTTTGATTTATTTTATAATTGTATTTTAAGTTTAATTGTTTTGATAATTGAACTTAGTGTTATTCTGTTTAAACATTTGCTTTTTATAAGCTTTTAACTGCATTGCTTTTTAAGTTGTTAGCCGCTTTGCGGGCGGGAGCAGATCATCAACCAATAAATAAATAGCATAACTGCTACACTGAACAGTTAGTGTAGTGCAGGGGTGCTCACACTTTTTCAGCATGGGAGCTACTGATTAAAAAACCAAGTCCCAAAGATCACCTACCCAGAAATGTAAAACGTATAACTATTTTCTTATTTATTTATTTATTTATATTTATTATTCATTTTTATGTACTGCTCCTTCCAGCAGGCTCGGGGCAGTTTACATAAAATGAAGTTATAAAACATCAACATTTCAATCTAATAACAACAATATAAAACAGAGCATAAAAATACATCCAACCACCCCATTTCTCCCACACTGCCATATTACCACACATATTATCAGCCAGAAAGTAAGAAGAGAGGCTTTTGAACTGCAAGGCCATTTAATACTCAGCAAGGTAAACAAAGGGGCATGCAAAAATACATCCAACCACCCCATTTCTCCCACATTTCCATATTCCCCAACATATATTTCTCAAGGAACAAAGCAAGCAGAGAGGCTTTGGAGCTAAAAGGCCATTTTTAAACATTAAAAATAAACAAAGAGACATGCCACAGAACAATCAAGCACCCACCCCAAAGTAAAAAGACCGACCTTTGAGATGCGGTAAGGAACGCGCGGTGGCAGCCATGCATTGCGTCATCCAGGCCCGCCCCCTTTGGTCTCCTACGACTCTGAGTGGTTGGAGAAGGACGGAGGGAGGAGGAGGAATCCAAAAGAGGGGGCCCATTTTGCCTCTTGAACTCTGGAGCTTTTGGAGGCGGCACGTGAGCAGGGAGCGGGGAGGAGCAACGACGGAGGACTTCTTTGCAGCGTGCAGGGGCGCGTGAAGAGGACAAATTGCAAAAAACCTGGTCAGGGGCCTGAAGATCACCAGGATGATGCCTGAAGATCACCCTGGTGATCCCGATCACCATTCTGAGCACCCCTGGTGTAGTGGATAAGCTTTCTAGACAAGAAATGCTGGCCATTACTCTGTTGGAAAGGATGGTGTTGGAATCTTTCTGCCATTACATTTGGACATTGGGAAACAATGATGGCAATGTGGTGTGCCACATCCAGCACTATGCAAGCCTATGGTAATTGAGGGTTAGCCAGGGCACTCCAAACTTATGCTTGTTTTCTAGTTGCTAAAGTTAAAAGAAGGAGCACCATAGATTAAAGAGTTTGCCATGTTTTGTCAAGCTTAATAGCTCATCCTTTTGCTCATCTGGCTACACTCCAGGTCAGCATTAATGTTCTTGTCTCTTAATGGTTTAATTAGAACATGTCGATTAAAACAAATTAGGAATGCATTTCAGTATAGTTTGATGTCCTATGTTTCTTTACATGTCAGAAAATGTGTGCATATGAAGAAGTTTGAAAATATTTATTTTTGTTCTAGTAACCCCACAATTGGTTTAACAGAACTTTAACCTGCAGAGATAACAGATATTGTTCTGGCAGCTGGCAGCAACCGAGCACTAGAAGTGTTTGACCTCAACGTTGGCTGTAGTGCAGCTGTAATAACAGATGCTCATTCTAGATCAGTTCATCAGATTTGCCAAAATAAGGTAGGCACGAGACCCTCTATGAACCTTTTAGTAAATATTAACATATTATAACAGTGTATAAATGCAAATGACCACAAAGACACATTAGGAACATTATTCTTGTTATTGCTATATCTCAGATTTCTTTTGGGTGGAAAGGAGGAAACTATTCAAAGTTTATACACATGACATGTTGGATTTAGTGAAGGTGTAAGGGTAAAATTCCTTAATATCTCCAAAGCACCAGATTCTGTCTTATCTTGTAAGCTAAGCAGGGTAAACCCTAGTTAGTACCATTGGGGGGGGCGTATCAATGACTACCAAGTGTTATAGGCTATATTTCAGAAGAAGAAACTGGCAAAACTACATTTGCGCAGTCCCTGTCTAAGAAAATTCTATGAAATATGGTTGCCATAAATAGGCAACTTGAAGTTACGTACATGTAGACACACACACGAAAGTATAGGAGCAGGACTGGGAAATTGCTAATGGTTAAGAGCAACATTGTGCCTCATATGACCCTTCCGTTACCCCTTGTTCCCCAAAATTTAAAGTATTTTGTTGTTGTCATAACCAATAGTATCATACTCCAAGATAGCCAATAGTACCATATTCCAAGCAATTGACCACTTCATCATGTTTTGGAGTACGCTTGCCTTTTCTAGGCCTCTAAAGTCCTTCCTTTGGCCGATATGAATTTGGCTTCAGAATAAGACGTGACCAGAACAGAAGATTTGATCCCTTTCTGAAGAAAGACCACTAAAGACCTTTAAAAGCACAACGAACCCCAAAATCTAATCAGACTTGCTTCCATAGGTTCAAGATATGCTGTTGACTAGTTAGGGGCGAACATTCCTATTTGAAGTGCGGGCAAGGAGTCTTGTCACCACAAAATGACTATGGGCTTCATGAAGCTTATGTGTTACACTTAGTTTATTCCTTATTTAAGCATTGCTTCTCAGTTTGCATAATCTTGGGTCTGTTGTGAAGTTCTTGAGCTGATGCATTTTATCAAAGAGAGACATACGAATAATGTAATATGAGTAAACGTAATATGATTGTTCAATATAAAGGTCAGCATAGGAAGACTATTGTGTGTTGGAAAACTGGCAACAATCTGCAAATTATATTTTTAAGAATGAAAGACCTGAACCAAAACGTTGCAGAATGGAACATTCCTATTCAGGTTTTCAGTGAGCTGGTCAAGCCTTCCTTCAAGTTTAATCTCAACTTCATTGATATTTCCCCAAAAACAGTCCACGTCCAGGGATCTTGGAGCATGCTTTGTCTTCTTTAGTCTGCTTTACCATTACCCCAGCTCCCAACCTTAAGATTTTTTTTGTAAATTTTTGATTCTAGTCTATTATCATTAGCGCTTTGGGATGTTACACAATGGCTAACAGTGTGTCATACTCAATATGTTGAAATATGTGAACATTGACTTGAACCCTGATTGTATTTTATGGTTGTAAGCTCTATCAGTTTCAATTAAGCATATTTCCAAGCACTCATACTTAGGTCAAAGTTTTAGTTAAAATGTTTTATGATGTTGGATTGGTTTAATTAGAGCTAAAATAACATAATTATTACAAAAAGTAATCTGTCAGCAGTTCTATTTTATTCAGATGTTCTTTTAATATTTATGCAACTCCTTAAAACATTCACTCTGGGCTGAAGTTTGTTATGTCATAATCAGAAAGAGAAAAGTAATCCCTAAATTTAGTCTACATAAATTCCACATTCTACATGTCAGACGTGCAAAACGCTTTTTGTGGTTTCCGATATATCTTGCTAATCCATAAATCAAAAATTTAAATATATTTTCAAAGCTATTACTTTAGACTATTTTTCTATTAATGTCATGAAACTAGATCGTTCTCTTAGATGTTTGCTATAGATAGAATTTCAGCAGAAAAAACACCATTAAAAGTTACATAATCTGTCACATGGCAGGGAATAAAATTCAATTAGTAGTTTTGCACAGATCTTCCTCAAGACCACTAAGTCTTTTATATTAGTGCTATGCATTACAATTTGCAAGCATAAAACAGTGTGATTGGTATTGCTTGGCAAAGGCACATTGCAGAACCACATCTTACTTTTCCTATGGTGAAATGTTGGTGAGAAGCATCCGTCTTCATGCATTTCAGATAGTTGTTCTTTTTGACCTCTCATCATAGTGCCATTTCAGAAGATGTGTTTTTGTATAGCTAAGAACACAGCAGCATTCCTATGAAGTTTTATGATTGTATCCTTCCTTTCATGACACATGTATGCAAACTTCCTAGTAAAATGACACTCATTTGTGTGCATCAAAGGCCACATTAATCTATCTGCTCTGACCAAATAGTGTGTTTGTGTAAAAGAAAAAAAAATGACATCCTGCAGATGGCCACGTGCGTGTTCATTTGTGAAACATATTTGTGAACTTTTCTTATTCCCCCTGCACCCATGCATCATGACTGCATCTTTATTTGTGGTGTGATAAATGGGACAAAAGGCAATGAAACGTCTTGCCAATCCTGATAAGAAAGAGAGTTTTGAGGGGATATGCAGCTTCTAAACCTACTTAAACCTTAGCACCCTATCACTAAAGGAATAGAATAGAGTTTGTTTCTAAACAAATATATTTGGGAAGCAAACAATTTACTGGGACATTTTGTTATAGCACATTTTTAACTATGTTTATAGTTGTCTGACTATACAGTGTTTTATTTTTTTTTTAAAAAAAACTAAATGAAGGATGTAACAGTGACCAGTATCAGCCCCTTTGAAAGTCAGCATGATCTTTAATGTTGTCTGCTGCTTTCACCATTCTCGGCTACTCTGTGTGTGATCTTGGCATGGATAAGTGGGCTACAGAGGATTGGATACCAGTTCTGCCTTTTACTCCCAGCAGCCCCACTTTTTCCTTAAACATTGTAAGTAGACTCTCAGTTAACTGGCTCCCATGGGGATTGGTAGGTGCCAGATAAATCTAGTTTCTGGTTGCTTAGAGAATTAGTATTACAATAACCCTAGCTGATACTATACCCCATATTATATTATATTATATCATCATCTCTTCAGACACCAAAATTGACAAAGAGATAGATCACAGATTATCAAAGGCATATAGTACATTTGGAAGGCTTCACAAAAGAGTCTGGAGCAACAAGCACCTGAGGCAAAGCACCAAAATCAGTGTGTACAGAGCTATCATACTGTCTGTTCTCCTCTATGGGTCTGAAACATGGGTCACCTATCGCCAACACCTACGACTCCTCGAACGCTTTCATCAGCGCTGTCTTCACACAATCCTAAATATACACTGGACCGACTATGTGATTAATGTTGCTGTCCTTGAGCAAGCAGGGATCACCAGCATTGAGGCCATGCTATTGAGAACACAGCTGCGCTGGGCAGGGCACATCTCTAGGATGGAGGACCACTGCCTCCCAAAGATACTACTCTATGGTAAACTTGCCATGGGTCAGCACAAGAGAGGTGCCCCCAAAAAGAGAAATAAGGACTCCCTGAAACAACATCTCAGGCTCGGCCAGATTGATCACCAACAATGGTCCACCCTGGCTTCACATCGGGAGGCATGGAGATGCACTATCCACAATGCTGCAGCCTCTTTCGAGAAGACCTGCCGAATGGGTCTCGAAGAGAAACGACAACGCAGAAAGAACCGCAACTTGGAAACAACATCACCCAAGGAGACTTTCTGCTGTGCTTTATGCAACCGAACTTGCCTATCTCAGATTGGCCTTTTTAGTCATTAACGCGCTTGTAAAAAGCATGGGATGAGTCCTTCTTAAGAATCTTCGTTCGCGAAGTAATGCCGAGATGCCATAAATTCTGTATTTTCTTTATTACCTGTCAAAAGCATTGCATAAATAAATTAGTATAAAACTGATAAAATAGAGGGAATACAAGCAGCTAAATAATTTTTGAACAAAAACAGGCAATAGCGACTGCATTGTCTGTAGCTTTAAACAGTTCTTCCTCTGTGCATGAGGCAGGGCATTGTGGGCAAGAATACAGATGCTGAGTTGTTTGTCCTGCTCCACAGTCGCACAAAGTAGAGGATTCTTCTAGGTAGTGCCATTTAGCCAGGTTATCTTTTGATTTGCCAACTCCACTTCTGAGTCTGTTCAGGGATTTCCAAGTTGCCCATTCTTGGTTTACCCCTGGAGGCAGACCTTTGTGGGGGCCATCCAGTTGGGATTTCCTAGTTTAGCTGCCCAGAAGGATACTCTTGCTGTTGCTGGGGGAACATTAAGAGGAGTGGTGGTTCTCATGAAACTTTTACTTGATTTGAGTCTACTGAGAGGAGGCTGATAGCCATGCAGTCGGTGGCTTTCACAATATTCAACCTTACTTCTCTCACAGTTGGCAGCAACTTCCCGTTGCACATTGGCTGTGGGGGCAATGTCAGCTAGCTTATAGAGTCTGTATTGATTTGATAGTATTATTCTGTATTGATTTGATAACAATATTGAAATACAATAATTAAAAGCAAATAAAGACAAACTTAATGTAATACAGTTTTACTGTATTAGAAAAACATTACTGTATTATAAAGAAATGGTTTTATTTTGAATTTTATTTAAAGTATGATTATCCTAAAACAAGACAAATGGTCAGTCACTTGGAGTATGGTACTATTGGCTATCTGGAAACCACAACAAATAATCATATTATTGCTTTGATTTATTTTTTTTGCTTGAGACTTCTGCTTGCTTGAGCTCCAATTAATTTAGTGTCTACTGTACCTTATTTTCTGATTTACTGAGGTATGGCAATGTGGCATTTCATATGTCAAAAAAACCCCACTCCTGTTTGTGGGTAGAAAACAGAATGAAAAAGAAAACGGTATATGCTGATTGTACTAGTTTGGTGAGCTGGGCAATGTGCAAAGTGATTGATTTAAGTTTTCAGGGAATTCAAAGGAAAGCAAAAGGCAGTTCAATCAAGTCTTTTATGAAAGCACGGGTCATGTTGTTATGTTTGCCAAGATAATAGTGATTTCCTGTGTTAGTAAATCCCAAGCGAACCATAGGCTGCAGGTAAATTTCAGTCTCAAAGTGATACATCTTATCAAAATGTCAGAATTGTTTTGCTTCTCAACTTCAAACCTGGGCAAAGACATGGAATTCACAACTGTTATCCACTTTTAAAAAGTGTATCAGTAATTTATACTTGTATTTTAAGGATTACAGACAGGTTAGGATAGTATACTCCTTCCCTCCTGTCTATGTTTGACTCCCTGCTCTGTTTGAGCTCCTTGGTCAGGCTACAGACAGCAATCCATCCTTAGTTCTGAATATCTTTTTCTTTTGTGGTTTTTCTGAAAGACTGGTCTGGTATAACACTTAGCTTTGCTAAACTCCTGCCGTATTATTTGTAACACATTTATGCATTTACTTTTTCTGGCTGTTCTTCTTGCTCTGTCAGCAAAGTGATTTCAAGTTACTTTAGCAGAGCACATTTTAAAGCTGTGGATATACATTCAAACACGTGGAGGAATTGGATCTTGTTTTTCAGGAAAACTGGAGATGATAATCTTGAATCAGTTTTGTAGTTTTGTAACACCATTATTATTATTATGCACAGTGGAAAAATACAATAGCCACAATCTGGCAAATTCCTTTTTTTAAAAAGTTTTGCAAAGTTGTTGATAGATAATTTAAACATTTTTAGACAACAAGTTCACAGTCTAAGAAAGAATAAAATCCATTCTTAAACCACCTGATTATTATTTTGATTATACGAGTGCATACATTCATTGGAGACAATGTTCTTCCTGTTCTTGCTTAACTTGTTAGCTGATGTCACTGGAAAGCCCCCTGTATACACAGGGACTTTGGATCAAACCTCTTTGGATCAAACCTCTACACGGTTCTGGCCCAGCTTACTTGTCCGAACGTATCTCCCCTTACGTCCCACCTTGAAATTTACGATCTTCCGGGGAGGCCCTGCTCTTGCTCCCGCCTTTGTTGCAAATACGCTTGGAGGGGACGAGGGACAGGGCCTTCTCGGTGGTGGCCCCTCACCTGTGGAACTCGCTCCCCAGCAAAATTAGATCAACTTCCTTCTTTCCTTTAGGAAAAAGCTAAAGACGTGGCTTTGGGACCAGGCATTTGGTTAGATACTGGGCAGCAGACAGACAATAAAAAGATGACAAAGGTTATGGAAACGGACTATAGTTGGCTTGGACAATTTTGAATACGGAACTTGGATTATGTGTTGAATTATAAATATTTAATTGGTTTTAATTGATTGTAAATATATTTATGATGTTAATTGGGGTTTTTTAATGGATTGTTATGTGGCATCGAATTGTGCCTTTTGTTAGCCGCCCTGAGTCTCTACTTTGGGGGTAGAGAAGGGCAAGTTATAAATAATTGAAATAAATGAATAAATAAGAGATTAAGAGAGGAAAAATGATACAAATCTTAAGGCCAATTTTAGCCATAGGATTTTTCATCTCCGCATTAGCCATGGGATCACACTGTCTCTGAAATAATTTAATTGGACCATCAATACAGTTTCCTTGGGTGCCTTCTTTAATAATATCCTGCCTCAAGATGCTCAAAGTCCTTCCAAATATACTTGAATATCAGAAATCAGTGCATATCTTAATCTGTACCTGTTTGTTGATGTATATTTGATTTTGACCTTATTCTAAACAAATACCCATACATTCAGTGAACAATGATTATATACTTATTAAAACCAGACATATTAAAACCAAGGAGAAGGAATATTCAACAGTATAAACAGTATCTACAGTATATTAAGTCATTTTTGAGCATTGGCTCTGAATACTGTCTTAGTTGTGACAGTCACATCTTATACAGGAAAATTGAAATGGCTGGAATATGGAATGTAGGAATCAGCAATAGCTTTAACTGCTTAGTTGAGGAACAGCCAGCTTCTGTCGGCTGCTTACCAAAGAACTGAGGCATCCACTTGCCATCTTGGAATAATTATACACATAGTAAAAGAAATACCATCATTTGCTCTGTTGTTTCCATTGGTAGATGATAAAAGTGCTATTTATCACTCATAAGAATAAAAGTTACTTTATTGCTGGAACTGTACATTATTTTGTAAATGACCTTATAATTTTTGAGAATTATTTCAGAAATATTAGATTTCTGAAATAATACTAGAGCAGCAGCACATAATCATCATCATATTGTGCCTATCTCTCTCTGGATCAATACAGGGAACCTCAACAACAAATGCTACAACACATAACATCAATACTTATGAAGATCTATCAATAAATACATTAAAACTGTAATTTAAAATAATTTGGATAGGAATCATATTTTAAAATAAACCTAATGAATGAGTCAGCTTCCACTATTATTACAATAAACATCTATAGAAATAAAAATATAATGTTCGTTTGTGGGATTAACATAACTCAAAAACCACTGGACGAATTGACACCAATTTGGACACAATACACCTATCAGGTGAACAAGTGACCACCACTCATAAAAACACTGAAAAACACAGCGGAAGAGACTTAAAAAGCCAAAAAAGCAAAAAGATGCTACAGCATATGCACAAAAATGACTCCCCTGGCAAACAAACCACACAGTAGCATATCCACACTCTCTTCTGGACTACAGCACTTCTCCTTGGATTTCTATGAGAGCATCCCAATCCCTGCATATCTCCCAGCAATCCTCCGGATAGATTGATTGGATAGAGATAGATAGGCAGGTAGATTGATAGATTGGTCAGGAGGACTGCTGGGAGTTGCAGTCCAAGAATAGGTAGAGAAAGAAGAAATGGGAGAAAGAGGAAGGGAAAGAAAAGGTGGGGGGAAGGAAGGGAAGAAAAAGAGAAGGAAGGAAGGAGAGAAAGAAAGAAGAGAAAGGGAGGGAAGGTTGGTCACAGCAACACATGGCAAGTAGAACTAGTCCTGAATAAATTCACATTTATCCCTATTTGTGAAACCTAGCTGTCTGAAAATATCACTTATTAACTATACCTAATCATGAAGAGAATTCTTGAATTTTATTTGCAAGTCCTTCTAATTTTAATGTTGTTTTAAGTAGCAAACAAGAATTTCAGCTTGGCATAACTGTGTCAATTTGTTGTAGCAAAATAAACAACGAATCTTGCAGCACCTTACTAATGTAAAGATTTTTATTAGGCTCCATCTTTTATGGAGTACAGCTCTGTCTATTGGATATATGCATGATCCTCATGGAGTGAGCTGGGGTCCATAGAAGCTTACACTAAATAAAACAGGTTGTTTAGGTGCTACAACACTCTTATAATCGTAAAGCGTATGGAAAGTAAAACAGCATAATGGTTTGTAGAGGAAAAGCAAACCTGGAGCTAATTTGGGGCTAATTACATTTAACAGGAGCCTTTTGGATAACTTTTAAAGAACAACAATACTGTTTATTAACTGTACTGAAAGAAATCTTGACTGACTTACTTGGTGGGTGGCATAGGAGAAAACTTAATGATGTTTTGTGAACAGAGAAAGTCTAGTTTAATTTGCTTTGTTGTCCTTTTTGTATGTTTTGAATGACTTCTTCATTGCAATGTAATACCTTGAGGAATGTTTAATAGAATGAACAAATGAATGAATAAAGCTGAGTGTTCATTAAAAAAAAATATGGTGACAATCTTATTTAGGAATGCTTTACTGTAGAAGCTTGTCTGGCACTGTTTTACTGGCTTTTTGGCAGACGTTTAAAACTTGGTTTCACACAAAAAAACATTTATGCAGGATGAGGTTAATTGAGGCTAGTTTTTTCCTATCACTGGACTTTTTATGGATATATTTGTGTATATTTGTGGCTATTATAATTTAAATTGCTTTCTGGATTGGGTTTAAGTTTAATTCCTTATGGTGGTTTATATTCTTCTAATATGTTGAATATCATCCTGAGCTTTTTGTATACTTTTGCAAATAAATCATATTGCTATTGCAATTTAGGATTTAGAACTAGCTATCTATATATAATGGCATTTGATGATGATTTTTATGATCTTTCTGGTAACTGGTGATGAGTATCCACTGAATTAAAGTTAGAATCAGGAGTTGTGAAAAATGAGGAATTCTAGCAATTTAAGCCTATTGTTTTGATTTGTTTGTAACAGTTTTTAAAATTTGCTGTACATTGCCTGAGATGCACCAATGAGCTAAGAGCTAATAAAGAACTACTTTTTGTAAATTAATATGTATAATGAGCTCAGAGTGCATCTTAACAAACAGCATCTGAAGACAGATGTGGTAGGTTAGGGCCTAATCAGGGCTACCACTCTAAAACATGTTTCAATATATTCATAATAAATTAACATGGAATGCTAAGTTTAAAAAATATTTGTTAATGTAAAACACTGAATACTGAGAAATTAATTTTATTGCCAATTACATTAATAATTATAATTGTTTTCATACGTTAAATTTATTTTCATGGTCTCTGTGACCCATACTTATGGAATTCTGTGCAGATCATATTCTGATACCTCTAGAGCTCAATCTCGTCATCTGATTTCCAACGCCATGTGATTAAAATCTACTGAATTCAGAGGTTCATCTGTCACAAAAAAGCTCCATAAACAATGTCGCTTTTGCACCTGTCTCCATCTTCTTCATTTAGAAGGAAAAATAAACATTCAGAAGAAAAACTACGGTTCTTTGAGAGTCATCTGTGAAGTCACACAACCCTTCTACCTACCCTTACTATTAAGCATGGTTAGGTCCAGTCGGAATCTTCGTAATTTGGATTAAATTCGGATCAAATTCCTTTTTGAAGGGATTTCGAAGCGATTTTGGAACCTGGAAGTGCCTTTTCAAAGCCACTGTCGCCATCTTTGTTCCGACTCAGGAAGTGATTAGGAAAAGACTCAGCGTTTGGAGGCAAGCAACAGCTTGCATCTGGGATGCTTGCCTCCAGCCAGTGAGGGGAAACCACCTCGGGAGGGGCGGGGTTTCGGCGTGGCAGCCAGGGACGCAAACGGGAAGGGACTAGGCAGCTTGGGTGGGAAAGGTGCCACGCCACCGCTTTGCAAGGGAACAACATACCCGGAGAACCTAGTAAAATACCCCCCCCCCCATGTTTTCCTGAACGGGCTGGGATTTGGAGGAGAAAAGGAAAGGGGAAAGGAAGAGAGATAAGGAAAGAGGAGAAGGGAAGGGAGAAAAACAGCAGGAAAAATGTCAGTTTAAACCAGTGTGGATGGATTCCTTTCCTTTCTCTCCCACGTAAGTTTAAACCAGTGTGGATGGGATGGATCTGTGTCAGTTTAAACCAGTGTGGGTGAATTCCTTTCCTTTCTCTCCCGCGTTGAAGCAGATGGTGATGCAGGAAAAATCCTTTCTTTCCCCTCTCAGGCTGCTTTCGTGCAGGCGCAGGAACGAGGAGACGTGACAACTTGGTTACTTTTCAGGAAACACAGTTTATTCCAGAACTACAGCTGTAGGGTCTGCCCTTTTGGCATAACAAGATGCTAGGAGCAGAACAGCCCCTCCTTTCAGTCATTCAGTTTTTATACAATCAATGGAGTCAGTTTAAGCAATGCCTCCTTCATTCATTTTAACTGGCTAACGCTTATGATGTGCATTAATTCTAACCAATTAACAATGCATTAGGTAATCTAATATTCCATTGGCTATAAGACACTACGCAGTTTATTTTCTGACCAATTATTAAAGCTATCTCTATGTGCGTAGCTTGTCCCTATATTGTTTCTTTCTCTGATAAGCTTTCCCACCGGTCCTGCCAAGTGGGTGTTTTATCAGGCTAACACATGCGATGTCTCCTAAACCAATCTCTGCCTGGTAAACAAAGTGCACATGGAGTTTTCCTAACCAATTGTAATGCATCCAGGACAACCAATGAGGTGGCTTCTCTTCTAAGCCAATCACTGCTGTTTTCTAACGTGCTTGCTAATCTCTGCATTCTTTTCTATGCTTATGCTTGGGTAGCATTTTCTCCTGACGTTTCTTCTGCAACTCAATGAGTCTCCTTCAGCGTCAGTTTAAACTCGTGTGGATGGATCCACGTCGGTTTAAACCAGTATGAAGGGATTCCTTTCCTTTCTCTCTCACGTCAGTTTAATCCAGTGTGGATGGAATGGATCAGCGTCAGTTTAAACCAGTGTGGATGGATTCCTATCCTTTCCAAGCAGTGTTAACCAGAGTTGATGGATTTCTTCCCTTTGTCCCCCCCACCCTTTTTCTGGAGTAAAACAACTACTTTCAATGTAAAGACCACCCAATGAACCAGGAAATAACACTTTGAAAACATTAATGAAAGATTTGGAAGTCTCAGAAATTTTGAAAAGTTTTAAACTGTTTTTCCTGTGAAAATCAGAATTGACTTTAGATCCAAACCACCAGCACCCCCTACATCTGAAATGAGTTTTGAACTCTTTTTAAAAAATCAAACAAGCCTACTTACTATGCTTAGTTTCCTTGGTTACTGTTCACTCTGGCAGACTTGAAACTAAGGGGGTTGAACATGAATGACTTCATTCATACTTTGGGGTGGATGCCATCAATATACTGATGTTACTGAGATCCACCTCTTCTCATTGAAGTCAGATTGCATTGTGCAGATGCTGAACCTTTAGTTGGAGGATGTAACAGATTGGATTTGGCCTTCCTCTGTGATACACCAGTGTATGAATATACTATAAAGACATGCAAGAGAGCCTTTGTTCCATAGCATCGTTGTTGTAGAATGCCCTCTGCTCCTTAAAGCTCAATTGGTGTCATGGGTCCTCATTCCAATACCAGTTTAAAATGTGACTTTTTATTAAAGATATTTGGGCTTAACAGTTTTATCCAAATTAGAACATTTAAAGTGTTTTGACTTGTTGAATATGTGTTAATATGTTTAAACATACTATGTTTATATATGTTTAATTTTAACCAATTGGAATGCTGGCTAACCCACTTGTATTTGATGGCTACTACAATACATTTTAAATGAATACTGGTGTTAGCTATTTTAAAGCCATTTTAATGTAATTGTATCTTAATTGTGTTTAGGATATATGTTGTAATGTTTTATTTATGTTTTAGTTTACCATGTCTTATTGGATTGTTTTTTTAAAAAAAATCATCTCGATGCTTAATTCTTTGTTGTAATTTTACTGTTGTTACTGTGTATTATCGTGTATTATCTTGATGTTTTTGTATTCATTTGAGGCATTGAATCTTTACCTTTTTGTTTTGTGTCTGTAAACTAACTATAACTAACTAACTATTTCTTATGAGTCGCCCTCCACCAAAGGTGCTCTGGGTGACTTACACAATTAAAATAAACAGGTTACATAGTCACCACTTGTTACTAACAATCATAGGCTCTTCTGAAAAGCCATGTCTTAAGTGCCCCTAAAATGTATGTAGATTAGGAGTGGCTCTTTGGTCTGGCAGTGTTGCACTGTAGACCTGAAGGATCCCTCAGTAAACCACTTGAGACCAGCCGTGATTAAATGCTTTATTTAGAATAAATGAAAAGAGTAAGGAAGATAGAAATATAGTCCATTGATGCTCCCAAGCATCAGGGTATTGCAAAGCAATAGTCCAAAAGCAAAACAGGATCCAAAGGTAAAAAGAGTCTTGATGCCCCAATGGGCTAAATCCAGGGAATAGTTCTTGGCACAAAGACTTGGCAAACAGAGTCCAAAGGCTGGAAGGCCCAATGGCCCAGACAGAGTTCCGTGAAGACTTGGCTTGAAGCTAAACGTTGGTGAGAGATGCCACACAGCTCTAATACCTAACTTAAATAGGTCTCACAGGCTTTGATCCTTACGACGCAAGGTGCATTGTAACTGGTTCTCATGAACCGATCCTCGGCTGGGCTTTCTCAAGCCCCCCGCATCAGAATGGTATGTCAACTCATTAGTGCCTCCACCTGGAAGGAAAGGAGTTAACCCGACTCCACTTTCCCAGCGCTTTTTTTTAAAATAGGTTTTATTCATATACAAAACATATACAACATCAGACATACACACAAACCATATTGGGGAAAGGGGTAGGGATAGGGGCAGGGGTGCTTTAAAAACAAATTATCACGAACATACAAACTCAACATAGATGTTGACTTCACATCTCTGGTTACATGGAATAAGTCTAAGTCTGGTTCCCTTTCCCCCTTTTGGGGTTGATTTTTAGCCTTCCCCGCCTATTGGCTCTAGTTCTTTTTCTTCTTTATATAATCAATGAGGGGTTGCCACACCTGTACGAACTTCTTTGTAGAGTTATCTCGAAGGAGCTGAGTAAGTTTATCCATTTCCATCATATCATAAACTTTGTTTAGCCATTCTTCCTTGTTGGGAACATCTGGAGATCTCCAATGTCTAGCCAGGGTGATTCGAGCCGCCGCGGACAAATAGGTCAGTAATTTCTCAGCATCTTTCTTCACTTCTTGACCTGTAATATTTAATAAATATATTTCTGGTTTTTTCCCCCCCCCCTTCCAGTTCATTATTTCTGAGACCACTTTATGGATCATGTTCCAATAGCCTCCTACCACTTTGCATGTCCACATTTGATGATAATACGTCCCTTTTTCATTGTTGCATTTCCAGCAACGATTGTTGCCACTTTTATTTATTTTTTCCAATTGGCTAGGGGTCAAATACCATCTAAATATTGTTTTGTATGTATTTTCCTTAATACAGTATGCATAGGAATAATTCTGCTTTACCTTCCAAATTTTGTCCCAGTCCTCTTGGGAGATTTTGTGGCCAATATTTGTTTCCCATTTTACCTTGTATTCTTCCTCCGGCTTACTTTCTCTCTCCCCTTCCAACAGAAGCATATATAGTACCCTCACTGTTTTCTTATCTGACTGAAGCCAAAGCTAAACGTTGGCGAGAGATGCCACACAGCTCTAATACCTAACTTAAATAGGTCTCACAGGCTTTGATCCTTACGACGCAAGGTGCATTGTAACTGGTTCTCATGAACCGATCCTCGGCTGGGCTTTCTCAAGCCCCCCGCATCAGAATGGTATGTCAACTCATTAGTGCCTCCACCTGGAAGGAAAGGAGTTAACCCGACTCCACTTTCCCAGCGCTTCTTATCGGCCCGGGATGGAGCTAAGCTTCGCCTGTCCTTGAACGTGGATTGAACTGGAGGCCTCTGCAGAGGCTTGCTTTCTGGCCTAGCTGGAATCTCAGAAACAACATGGCTTTGGTCTGGTTTGGCTAAGGAATCAGGCTGGGGTCTGACAGGCAGTAGGGAGTTCCACAAGATTGGGGCTACATTGTAGAATGGTAAACCACCCTGCGTCCCTTTGGAGAGAGACGGTGATCTAGAAATACATTATTATTATTATTGTTATTATTAAACTAGTCTTTACTCTTTACAGTCTTAAAGTGCTTTGAACTGTTTCAATTAATTTGATTGGATGATGCCTTATGTTCCTATAACATACATAGAATATAATTAGTATAATATGATTGTTAATGTCCTTTTATAAATAATGTGTTCAAATCCCTGCATATTCACCAAATGAAAATTAATGTTTTGTCTTTCAGGGTTCAACTTTTAGCAGTCAGCAGTGTGAAGCTTACAATCTCTTTTTAACAACAGCTATTGGTGATGGTATCAAGCTCTGGGATTTGAGAACATTAAGGTAGCAAATGAAACTTGCAAAAGCTTATTCTTTTATATATAACTAGCTTGGGGACCCGGCGGTGCCCGGGTCATTTGAGAAAGGCATTGTGTGCCAAGGTTGGTCCTTATCATAAGTGTGCGTGGCCGTAGTGGTTTCAGGAAGTTAGTGAAGGTACTGCGAGTCCCATTATCCATGGTGTACCCTCCTCCAAAGTGCAGCAGGATGTAGAGTGGGTCATGGAGGCTCTGTGTGGCAAGTTTGGTCTTGATCCATCATTATTGGGAGTTGCAGTGGTATCATGAAATGACTGAAGGTAGTGGAAGTCCCATCATCTGTGGTCCTGCCTCACCCAAATTCCAGTAGGATGTAGATTGGGTCATGGGGGCTCTGTGTGCCAAGTTTGGTCTGTATCGGTGAATGGATGAGGGTTGCATTGGTGTTAGGAAGTGAGTGAAGGTACTGCAAGTCCCATCATCCGTGGTCCATCTCACACAAAACTGCACCAGGATGTAGAGTGGGTCATGAGGGCTCTGTGTGCCAGGTTTGGTGTTGATCAGTCATTGGAATAGGTTTGTAGCAGGATTGGAAAGTGAGGGAAGGTACTGCAAGTCCCATCATCCATGTTCTGCCCCCCCCTCCAAACTTCAGTAGGACGTAGAGTGGGTCACTGGGGCTCAGTGTGCCAAGTGTGGTCTTTATCGGTGTTTGTTGGGGGCCGCAGTGGTCTGTGGGAACGGAGGGTGTGAAAGTACTACAAATCCCATCATCCATTTTTCAGTCCTCCCCCAAGCCTCACCAGGACGTGAAGGCAGCAATGGGGTTCTGTGTGCCAAGTTTGGTCTCGATCAGTAATTGGATGAGGGTTGCAGTGGACTTGGGAAGTGAGTAGAGGTACTGCAAGTTCCATCATCCTGGTGCCTTCTCCGAACGGCACCAGGACGTAGAGTGGGTAGTGGGAGCTGTGTGTGCCAAGTGTGGTCTGTATTGGTCCTTTTTGTTGGGCTCAGTGGTCTGTGGGAACCAAAGTGTTTGAAAGTACTACAAATCCCGTAATCTGTGGGTCATGTCCCCCAAAACCCACCAGGACGTAAAGGGGGTTAGGGGGATTATCTGTACCAAGGTTGGTTCAGGTCCATCACCCGCGCTGGCCGCTGTGGCCTGTGAAAGTGGCTGCCAATCAGAACACTGCCACATATCCGTCCTTCCGCCCTTCCGCCCTCCGCACACATACAAACATTCCGCTTTATTAAGGTAAACAGATATACAGATAGAGATAGAGATGAAACTTGTAAAAGCTTATTCTTTTATATATGTGTTGGTCTTAAAGATATATTAAGTATGACGTGTCACTGTGTGTAGATCTTGGGCTACATATGAGCCTTGGGGCTGCTTTTGTTACCCTCAGGTATGCCACACTACCCAGAATGCTCTAGCCCCCATTCCCCCCACAAGCAATGGGATGGTGAACAGGCTCTCTTAGAAACCTTCAAAGGAGGCAATTCTCCTTTTAAAGAGGTCACATTCCTGCACTGATTAACATCAAAATGCCTTTAAAAAAATAGTGGTTTTCCTACTACTTCCAGATTTTATTTTCACTTTTGTTAGTTTCTGGAGATCACAGAGGGTCTGGAGTGGGGGAATGGAATTGTCCTTTAATCCCTCCAGAGTTGCCATTCACCAAACATATTTTCACAAGGATCCATGACTTAAGTGAACTCTCTTTTGTAATACATGAGATGGCCAGAACTCAGAAGGTATCTTTTAAAAATAAAAGACATGTAGATGTGAAATTAATGTAAAATCAATGGAATTTTCTTTTTAAAAAAAATAGGTAATAAAACGTACCCTTTCAACCTTAAAATCTTTTCTTTATATATATATATATATATATATATATATATATATATATATATATATATATATATGAATGGATTACAAACTGGGGCAGCAGTTCAAGAAGGAGCATATTTAGGGAGAGTGCTGTAAATTATTAAAGTGTAGAAAATATCCAAGTGAACTGTCGTGAGAAAAATGCTTTGAAAGAATGTGGTAGCTAGCTTTAATACCTGTTTTTTTATTGCTCTGTAATTTCATATTATCTTTTGGGGAGTGCGGAATTGGTAAGACTTTGCCAAACTATAAAGGTTTATTACCTGTACCAAATGTCAAAACATAATAAAATTAGAGACTTTGGGATTTGGACTCTGTTGTCTCCTTATGTTTTTTTCATCAATTTGTTTAACTACAAACCACAAATAATGAAAAAGTTGAACATATTTCACAGATCACTACTTAACGTCTGTCTTCTATTAAAACATCAATTTTAAGCAATGGTAGAATAGTTAAAAGTAAAACCTGGGTAAGCAGCTTAACTGTAACTAAAGGCTATGTAATATGATGTGCTATACTGTCAATCCTGCAGGAATATTTGGCATCTATATCAAGCAGAGTGCAGCGTAACCGGTGCAATTTGAGCTCGTGGTAGAAAACAAGAGAAAAATACTCAGGATGCTCTTGTAAGGTTAAAGAAGGGAAAACTTATATTATTGCTTCAGGAAATCCATCTTGAGATAGGAAAGGAGATAAGACTTCCCCAAAAATAAAAGTAATTTCCTAAATTCAGTAGAAGAGCTGGCCGTATAGCTTCATGGATGCTCTATTCCTAGACAAAAGGAGACAAATGATTAACTGACTTTTGGACGAAGGGGAAAGTGACCTCTGAAGGTAGGAAGGAAGAAAAAGCTTAAATACGCAAATCATTTGAAGAAATAGCGAGGTGAAGCAAAAGGGCAGGCATAGTATCTAAGGCTCCCTCTGACTAGTCACTTTATACAAGTCTTGATGCCTTTTTGCTTCTAACAAATCATTTCCTAGAAAATCTTTTTTCCCCCTACTCCCCACTCTATTTATAATGGTATCCTTACTTTTTGATGAAAGTTTCCAAGAGCAAATCTTTGATCTGTTTTAGTACCTCTTTGCTGATTATAAAGTAAGATGCCAGAAAACCCTTTGTTTCCTCTTTCTTGGTGGACTACCTCCCAAGTTTATCTCAGAGTATTATTGACTACAGAAATTAACCAGTTTTACTGAGGTTTGAACTCTACTTCTTCCCACAGCCAGTTGTGCATTCTCAGTTGTCCCTCCACTACCATTTCAATTCTGGTCTTTTTTCTCCATTCCAGTATTTGTTCAGCTATGATAGAAACACACACTGAGAGATAAAAGCATTCTTTTAAAAATGAATTTGTATTATCTTGACCCTACTCTAAGTCCTGCACTTTATTCTGGCCCTCCTATTTGATCTCCACGCTTTCCTTTGTCTCCTATTAGGAATTATTGCACTCATTGAGTCTGAACTCAGCTATGACTTTTATCTCAGCCATATTGTTTTATGATGTTGTTTATTATTGTGTTATTTTTTATTATTTTTATTTGATTTATTTTAATGTATTGGGTTTTTAGCTGTAATTTTTGAGCTTGTTCCCTTTGTAAGCCACCCCGAGTCCCTTTGGGGAGATGGTGGTGGGGTATAAAAATAGTGTTGTTATTACTACTACTACTGCACTACTACCTTTATCACTTTGAGGCAGTGTACATGTCTTTCCTCCTTCCAACTTTGCTGTCATAGCAGCCTTGTGAGTCTCACAACAAAATAAAAAAAGTACTATTAAATTGTGCTGGATTCCAAATTCGTTCCAGGTACAATTTAAACTGTAGATTTTTGTTTTAACATGCTAGATTCAGCATATCTTAGGACCTTTACTTATAATAAGCTTCTTAATTGCTCAAAGTTGCACCTTTATCAGAATCCAAACTGAAGGGGAAAGGGATTTTTGTTATGGAATACTCTCTACATTTTGGAAATGGAATATTTCCTTGCTTTTTGTGATCCAGATCATTCACTGGATATCTTATACAGTGCTGGATTGGAAGCAATGCCAAATGGAAAACCACTTACTGTTCCCTTCCATATTGGATGCAATCCATTAATTGCTTGCTACGAAGGGCAGTTTTCCAGTCAACTGTTTATCCATATTATAATTGCACCTTTTATGTCATACTTTTCTAATTTTCCTGATGAGAATATCATGTGGCATTGTGTTGAAGACTTGTTGAAAGAAATACATATACACACATATATGTTTAATTAATTTTGCTGGTGGCAGTTTTTCAAAAGAATTTAACACTAGTCCCATTGAATAAGAAACTGAATATGGGATTGGAAAATATACTGAAAGACCATTCAACAAAAGAAAGCAAGTTAGAATAAAGTGAAAATACTCCTGTTTTAGCTGGAAATGGAAAATGGACATGGAAATATTTAGTTTAATAGGTAAAAATGCATGCTTGCAAAGAACTGTAAGAAATACAGGTTCCCTTTGCTTGATTGAACATTTGGAAACCAGTTTATGTTCTTTTGGAACAAAGAAAGTCCCCAAATTGTATGTGTATTTTGAAATATCATTACTATTGTCGTATTAAAGGAAGAAATATTGAATTGTAGCTTTGAAGAGATTTCACATAGCAAGAAAAAGATGCTATTCCATTTCTTTTACTGCCTTTGTTTACAGTACTTTTATTGCCAGGAAGGGATGTGTCTTCTCTGTATGTCAAGCCTCCCTCAAGAATTACTTAAACTCCATCTGAAACAAGCATCTTTAGTTAGATGCAGAATATGATCCAACTTTGCATTTTTTTCATATAGCATATCTTTTCCTTAATAGATACTGCAAAGTCCAAAATGCACAAATAATTATACCTTTATTACATCAGTTCCAGAATATAAAATGCATTGTATGAGCTTTTGGAGCTTCATTGGCTTCTTCATCAGACAAAGATGTTAAAAAGTCATAAAGGAAAAAAATGGAGATGATATTAACTTCACAGGCCCTTATTTATTCATTTAAGACATTTATATGACACCCTTATTACCCCGAAGGGTACTCAGAGCTGCTTCCAAGTTATTCTGTCAGATAAGATGGTGCTCAGGGATTTCAGTGCAGTGAGATGCCATGTAAGGGACAGAGGGCAATACAAGACAGGTAATAACATTTCAGTTCCATTAAACTAATATAAAAGTAACTTTATTGAGATTCAGGTGTCCCAAGTCCTAAGCTGCCTTGAGTCTCCTTTGTGGAGAGAAAAATGGGGTATAATAATAATAAGAAGAATAAGAATGACACAAAACACAGTTTGACATAGTAAATGAGATATATATGCTGGATTTTGAATCACAAATAATAATAACAATAATTATTACTACTACTACTACTATCATCATCATCTTAGACAGGCAACATTTAATTTCTCAAGAAGTTTCTGTACTGTTAAATCTGCCAAAACCTTTAGGTGCTATTTAGGTTACCTTGCCAAATTGGAGTCCAGTGAAAGTGTTTCCCCTTTGTTGGAGATAGAAAACCTTGAAGGTTTAAGTTGCAATCCAGAGACAAATCCAATGGGCTTTAAAAGCTAGTTTTCACCAGCCATATAAAATGTCATCACAATGCATATTTTTTAGTTTTGTTTTTTCGGGAAAAGGTGCATACATCCAATAATTTTCATCCCTTATTTTTCCTGCAGTTCTTCCTTTTTTTCCTCAGATGCCAGAAAGTCATTTTTTCTTCTTTCAGAAGAATGAGAGTAGTACTGATTTATGTCTTTAGATGCCTTAGCCATATTCTTCCTGATTTTTGGTGAAATTGATCTGGGGAATGATGTATCAGGCAGGTGAATCTAATGCACCATACATTCATCATCAAAATTGTGACCACCAGTATTTTAGCAATGTGGTTTATGACCATTTTGTGTGTGTTTTTTTTTAACCCAGTTGGTTATAGTGGTATATGGTGCTTTCATTTAAATGTCTCATTCTTGTCTTTTTATTTTAAAGAATACAATTATATCTGGGAAAAATTTAAAATATAGGTTAGTACATAAAGGTTGTAGTGAGAGTTTTCCTAGCTTCAACGTATTACTCAAATGATTTCATCCTTTTCCACCCAGAGCATCTGTGTCCTGCTCTGTTAAAGTAGACAGGAAATACAGGAGAAATACAATATCCTCAGTAAAGTCACTTGCAGTTTACAACAGAGAATCATTGTTAGCTTTAGAATCCAGTCATTGTAACTTTGAGAAACGTAATATATATTTGGCTTTTTGTTTTCATTATCCAAATTCATCCGAGATACAACATATGAATGCTATAGCGAATTATTTCTTTTGCATTTAGATTTTTAAAAAGTAAATGCAGAGGTATCTCCTCAAAATGAATAATAAAATTTCAAAGCAATTTTATTTATTTTTTATTTGGATATTAATCATAATAATATTTTATTGTAATATAGTTCCATAAGAGAAAGAAAGATAATCACTTTTATTTAAACTGTATTTTTGCAAAGGTGTGAACGACGTTTTGAAGGTCATAGCAGTCGCTGCCATCCTTGTGGGATTGCTGTTTCTCCTTGTGGACAATTCATTGCCAGTGGATCTGAAGATAAATGTGTATGTAATTGCTACCTTGTGTGTCTGGGTATTGTTACAATGGTACATATGCTTTGTTTTCCTAATCATATTAGTCCCCACACAAGCCAGTCCTCCTCCTGCAGTAAAATAGTGACGATTGTGAAGTAAGTAACAATGTGATTAGAATGACATCATGGAATCTGACCTTCATAGATTACTGAGGTGATGTGGAGTTTAATCACAAAGTGATTTAGTGAAACCTCTCATGCCATAACTGCAACATACGTTGTACTTGAGCCTTATCTGTTTTGCATATGAGAAAACCTCACTCAGTTTTAAAGATTCAGCATTTTTGCTAACTTTTACTTTTTATACTTCTGTAATAGTAGTTGTCTACCTGTAAGTCAGCCTTGCAGTGTAATCACAAGGTGATTTTTTGATCTCCTTCATTCCTTTGAGTCTCTTCTTCAGAATCTTTTATTGGTTTAGTTAACTATTTGGATATTAATCATAATAATATTTTATTGTAATACTAGCTGTACCCGGCACGCGTTGCTGTGCCCTTTTTAGGAGATGTGAGAAAGTGCAATCATCCACGGTGTGCCCTCCTTTAAACTGCAGTTGGATGGAGTGTGGGTCATGGGGGGCATGGTGTGCCAAGTTGGGTCTTTATCGGTCTTGGTTCTGGGCCACAGTGGTCTGTGAGGAATGATGGGTTTTGAAGTACTACAAATCCCATTTTCCATGGTGGTACTTCATGTCCCATCACGCATGGTCGGGGCTCTGTGTGCCAAGGTAGGTTACTGTAAATTCAGGCCATACACAATGTCCCATGAGCTGAGGCCTAGTTAGGAACAGCAAGTTAATGCAGCCTTACTGTCAATTCAGGCCATACACAATGTCCAATTAGCTGAGGTCTAGTCGGGAGAATCAAGTTAATGAAGTCTTACTGTCAATTCAGAGCTTAAACAGCTTCCCAGTAAGTGAGGGCTAGTTAGGGAAATCAAGTTAATGAAGTCTTACTGTCAATTTAGAGCGTAAACAGCTTCCCAGTAAGTGAGGGCTAGTTAGGGAAATCAAGTTAATGAAGCCTTACTGTCAATTTTGGGCGTAGTCTGTGATTTTTTGGGGTGTAAATTTTAGGTTGGAAGTGATTTGGGTGTTTGTGTTGGGGATTGGCTCAGGCCTTTTCCTTATTCTGTTTTGGCAGTTTATTATGGATCGGAATTTTCATGTTGGCTGGCCAGTGCAGCAGTTATGCAAATCCGCCCTTATTGGCAGCCAATCATGTTGTTCAGAATGTAGAGGCTGGGTGAGTCTTTGGCTGCCCCGGAGGATGCTGGTAAATGTAGTTTTATTTTTACTCGTTGTTTTGGGGGCCTTTTAGGTTTTGGGGGGGAAAGTTTCTTTGCTACAAACGTACCTTGCTTGAGGCCTATTTCTGTTGGCAAGTATTGTGTTTCTGCGTTGTATGGTTTCTTTGTTTGAGGTATACATCACATGACGTGAACCCATTTATATAATAGATAGTTCCATAAGAGAAAGGAAACTGGTATCAATTAGAAGAATGAATACTTTATTTTAACATAGCCCTAAAGAGAATGTAATGAGATTTCTTTCTTAGATAACCAATTTTGCATAAACACTACTGCAATGCACACACATGAATGCAGACTATAGAATGTTTTCTGCAGTAAGTGGGCAAAACAACCATAGACCTGCATGCATGCTTCAGGAATCATAAGTCTGCATTCACGATTATGAAGTAACCAATGGCCAAACATTTCAACTCAGACTATCGCAGCCCTTTTGATTTTACCCTGCTTGGTACTTAGGTGTCTTTGCATCTCTGTATTTGCATCTTTGACAGTCCCTAGTAGTCTAGTTGATATACTGTATGCTTCTTTGGCTCTCCCTCCACTTTTAACTAAGAAATGGGCATCTTGGGTGGGCTGCTCAATTGAAATGGTGGGTTTTGTTGGGGATTTTGGCCATTGCTCAGTTGGAATAGAATTCCAACCTCCACAACTACCAAAATGTGGGTTACAATGGGGTATATTGGACTTATGCCTCCAAAACTCACTAAAGAGATGCAGCCTGCATGCCAACCAAACAAAACTGCCGTTGTGGTGACTTTTAAATGTTTCATCATAATTACACTATGTTAGTTCCTGGGAAATAATTACCAGGATGTGAAGTATGGGGAGGGAAAGGACTACGCTGTGAGGAAACAATTTAAAAATTTTAATCTACTACATCTGGTCCTGCCCACAGTGTTTTAAAATCTCTTGTGTGTTACTGCTTATAGGTTATTTATAATATTTATATTGTGTTTTACTTGCTTGCTTGCTTTGTTGTTTTTACTGATGCATTTTTGGGGGCTTGGCCTCATGTAAGCCGCCCCGAGTCCCCTTGGGGAGATGGTGGTGGGGTATAAATAAAGTTTTATTATTGTTATTTTATTTTTATTATTCCTAGCCAAAATTTATAAGATATGTAAATATGAATTTCATCTTGGCCAGATGCTATGTTCTTTTCTCTCAGTGTAGCAGTTTAAAGGGTAGAGTAGTGGAACCATATGAATAAGGAGATAGGCTACCCCTTAAAAGCAAGACTTGCTATCTATTCTCTAGCATCCTTTTCAGCTTTGCATGTTATTGTTTGCCAGACTTTACTGGTTGGATATACCCTTTAATCAGTGTTGAATTTACTGAAGCCACTGGTTGATTTAAAAAATGTCTTTGGGCATCTCTGGGTCCTCAGTGAGATTCTGTGGTCAAATTGTTGACCATAGAATCATGCTAGAAAACCTAGAGATTTCTAGAGTAGTGTTATCTCTCATTTAAAAAATTGCTGTTTTTTCACTTTTGGGGGAGTCCTGTGCCCCTAACCCCAGCAAATGTGGAGGGCTGACTGTGTACTGTTTATGATAGAATGTAGAGAGGGCTGCTCTTCTGACTCCCCATGAAATGTTGGCCATTGTTGCTACAGTTTTTGGTGCAAAATATTTGAATCTAGAAAAAAAAGTTACCTCTTCACTACAATAACAGTATTTGGGACACCAGTATTTGGGACATATAGGAGTTGAAGACAGTTGTCCTCCTGTTCCATACTTGTAAGAAAACTTTTTCCTAAAAAGAGCCTAGCACAATTTCTATTTATATAAAACTTTGGAACTGAGTGCAACAGTTAACATGCTCCCCAGCAGTATTCTTGTTATCTTAATTTTAATTCAGTGGCTTTGGAGAATTCTGGGAAGTTTAAGCCCAAGGCTCTAGGAGAAGAAATAATAAGTACTAGTTATTTATGGGTTTGTCTCTTGTTTCTGGAGATTCCATCCATGGTTATGAGATCTTATTAAATTTAATAATCTTGAATATAAGTAGTGATAAAAAGTAACTGATTGTTATGTATTAGTCAAATTTATTCCAACGAATGTGATTTACTAGTAGTTTATTGGAAAGCACTAGAGAGGATAAGAATGAAGTTAGAATTGGGTGGAACAAATACTTAGATTGAGTTATGAAAACCAGCTAATGAACAGTTACTCTAATCCAAGTATTTAACATTGTTTAGAATTAAAACAACAGGTGCAGTTTGGTTAACAAAGCAGATGTGTACCTGGGTTTTAATCCTTTGGTACCAGAGATAGAAATTGCATAGGAAAAATAGGGTCAGGTTCCTCCACCATAAAAAGAAGAGCAATTCAGCATATTTTGCTGGAAACTCTGACATCTCCCATGCCTTTGGGGCATTCTGGTCAGCTAGATCGGGTCCAATTTGGCCTGATCTTCTATGTAAATGGGACACGGGCATCATCACCCTTCCCCTGTGCTCATCAATGCAAGGAAAGGGGGTGGATATTGCCGTTTCTAGCAAGCCACAGAGCTCTGTGCAACCTTTGCTGATATCAGAATGGGGCGTAACCAACACGAACAAGGAGAGCAATCCCCCACTTCTTTTTCATGATAGCTATTATGACATCATTAGAGGTGACCAGGTAATCTTCCTACATTTTCCTGGTTTTGAAGATATCTCTGACAGCATCAGAACTGGGTGCCAATGCGAGCAGGAAAAAGTGGATCACCCCTCCTTCATGCTGGTCATTTGGGTACCTCATTCTGATGTCAACAGAGGCACCCATGATTGCCAGGAGCTTGGATGGATCTATATGGCTGGTTAGGAGTGGCAGGAGTGACATGGAGAAGGTAAGATGCAAACTACTTTAGCAAAGTGTCTACCCTCTCTGGATGGACAACAGCCCTGGATTCAGAAAGGACTTACCAGATCCAGAACTGCTCTGGTTTTAAATATTAAATTAAGACCCGATGGTCTGCAACAATAAAATATATTTAAAAGGATGCATGGTAAAAAAAAAAAAAAGGTTAAGGACCAGTGGTGCAGATCACAGGAATAATGAAGAAAACCTACTAATCTCACATGATGTTACTATGCTGCTGGCAATTATTGCACTGTGGCGGAACTGGAAGTGGCATCTTTGAGGGTTTGCCAATAGAATTCAAGGAGGAATACTATATCTGTTCCCTTGGCAGTCTCCTGCAAGAGGTGAGGGACTACATCTACCGTGGAGTTGCTGTAGTTTATTTTACCTGCTGTTGATAAGGAAAAGATCATGACAGTGGGGGAATAAAGCTCTAATAAGTAATTTCTGCACAGGCTGCAACAGTGTAGCAGGCCATTTATATAATGACCTCTTTTCAGAAATTACAAATTTTAGCTGGAATATTGTAGTATGTAAGATGGCTATGTGTAAAGGTTCTATTCTGTATTCATTCGTTAGTGTATACTGGAGTGGACTCATTAAATCGGTGGGTATTTAGTAAATCAATAATCTTTAAATATGTATTGTCTTTCAGGCTTACATATATGAGAAGCATTCAAGCACCTATTCCCATAAATTGACAGGACACACAGAATCTGTAATCAATGTGGCTTTTGGCCCGTCATCTCCCCAGGTATTTCCCCCTTGTTTCCTCTTTACATGGTCATTTCTAACTGCTGGAAATCTTTGTGATAATCTATAATACATGTATAGGTGTGAAGTGTACTATAGATGTGAATGAGAACCTGGGTTTTTAACGTATGTATTCTAACAAATTTGAAGAAAACCATGCCATTGATATGGTAATTGTTACAAGAAACAAGCAATGGAAAGTATCTGCTCGAGATCCCCGTGTACAACTGGTGGGCCACTGTGTGATACAGAATGCTGGACTAGATGGGCTGAGGTCCGATTCAGCATGGCTCTTCTTATGTTCTTATGGGGGATCCAGTGTGAGTTTGGGAATCCATCCCCCTCCCCCCAAAGTAGGACTGCATTGCAACTACATGACATTTTAGAATATATTTTTTTATAAAATGCTACACGAAGGTACTTACTGACAAATAAGAAAATGTACATAGAATATCCTAGATATCAAAAATGTAAGCACTTGAAGTCACGAAAATGTATTAGAATGGCTTCAAGTAGCTTTGGATGGGTCTAAAAATATGAGTTATTGAATTTTTACTGGCTCAAGGTGAAAAGTCTGTTTTCCCTGGGGACCACATATGGAAAACTGAATTACAAAGAAAGACACATTTGAAAACACTGTTCTTCTGTGATACTGGTTTGCTGCCACCTGTTCACTTAATCATCAGTAGCACATAATTTTCCATGAGTAAGTTTGCTTTGTAGCAATAGAAAAAGATTATTTTAAACATTTTTTACCACATTTTGACTTTGGCATTACATCACTCTTAGATTATCTCTCATGTGTATTTTCCATTATGTGAATTGCTACAGGCTACAGGATTCATAGCACCCGCAGCTATGATTCACAGTGTTATGTTGTGGTCGCATTAATGCTCAGTAGAACTTGCAAGGGAGACATTTTTAAGAACAGACGTCCACTGATAGTATCTTAATAGCAGCCCTAAATTCTGTGGATTTTGAATATGCCTTCAAAATAATGTGTGTTTTTAAAATTTAGGTGTAGCAAGTAGAAATTTAAATTTCCACACCATTGTATCTAGCATGGAGAGGGATAGTAGTAAACACTGGAATTGGTGTTTATGTCAGAAATCATTGAGAAGGAAAAAAACAAAAACAACATTCTTTGAAACGTCTACAAATAGAGATATTGAACAAGTTGTATTTTAAGGCACAGAGGTTGTTATTTATTTTGACATCTCTCAGGATATATTAGTCTGTGATTTCAGATTCCTATTATCTTTAATATCACTACTTAGATTTTATATGCCCAGAACTTGGTCTTACAGGCTTTCAACAAGCCAAGATGATACAAAGGATAATGAAAATATCATAAACATTTCTATTTTGACTAGATAGCATCTACAAAGGGATAATTTAAATTATCTTAATTCCTAAATATAATATAAATAATACATGTTATAGGAATTGAATATAGTTTCTTTCAAAAATACCTGCTTGCTAATAAAGATTACTTTTGTCACAAACATAATTTAACGGAGGGGAAAACCCAAAGGGATTATGAGCTCAATATTTATTTATTTATTTACTATATTTTTATACTGCCTCTCTCAGCCCGAAGGCGACTTGAGGTGGTGCACACATGGCAACGAATGCTCACAGCTAAAATACATAACAATTAATAAAACAACCATATAAAAGCAAAAATTCACAGTTAAAAATATAAAATATTTGCCTTTTAAAAATATTTCTATAAATCAATATATACTGTATATAAAATAATAATTCAGGTCTCTGATCATATTTAGATCTCTTCCAGACACATTTGTATAGACTAAATCTTTATACATGGGGAATCTGTTGCTTTCATTTGCACTAACTATAGTGAAACAAAAGCAGTTTTCAAAGAATAAAGGCAAATAGTTTGTTCTTTCATACTCATACTAGCAAACAATACAATCTCTAAAGGCTCTTCCATTGTATGTGGGACTCAAGTGATACATTATCTGGATAATGCAGAGGGGCAAACTACAAGTCCTTATAGATGAGCAGCAGCAGCCTTCTCCTATAAGATGATCAAATATGGGGGAGTGTCTGAGATTAAGAAAAAATTGCAACTGTAGTAAATAGTGGGATAAAGTATTTGAGTCAAGCTGGTTATTCTGCATAGCAGGATAATGTAGTAACTATTCAAATCATATCACTTCAACAAATAGTGTACTTAATTTCTTGCCTTATATGAATTTGATTCAACATATTAATTGCAAAGGGACTTCTGAATGTTCGGTGTTCAGCAGCAAGAAAAAAATATCTGCATAAAAATAGCAATTTTTTGCTTAGAAAACAGTATTTCCTATACAGTGATTACTGTTTTCTACACAAAAACATGTGTGTTTTATAGAATAAGACCTAAAATGCAAACTCTTGTCCATCTATGAGTTTCTCAAACCTATTTTTCAACCATTTTCTAAATATTTTCAAATATTCTTTCCATTTCTTACCAATCTCTTGTTCACCTTTGTTATCTGTCAGTGCAGTTTTCCCACTTTAAAACTACTTTAGTACAATTGTTATAAAACAATCATTTTAGGGTATTTACAGATACACACAAATACATTCCAGACAAAACACAGTATCTGGGCATTATTAATTTGGAAGAGCGCCATCAATGATGTTTATGATACCCTTTACAAAATTGTGCCTCAAATGCAGGAAATAAATTAACAGATAGATGCATGGTCTCTCTAACACTGGAACTTGGGATCATCGAATAAAAATGTTTAGTGGAGATGGATTTTTACTACCACATAATGTACTGGTAGTAATCTTGATTGTTTAGAAGGTATTCATTTTTAAGGAGAGACTACCAGTCACATGAGCAATATGCTATATCCAGTGCTCAAAATGGCAGAACAATATATTAGATGGGGAAACAGAGGGCCTCCGTCCAGCATCATGCTCGTGATATTAGTGTAACAGAATTTCTTCTTCCCTCTGCAGCTCTTTGTGTAACCTAGAAACTTGTTCAAAATTGAGCTGGTTTCAAAGATATTCAGTGGGGGTGAAGTGGAAAGGAGAATTACTTCTCATTTCCATGGAATCCCACTGTCCCACCAACTGCAGTCTAGTCTTGGATACTTTCCAGCATTTCCAAGTTAAATCCCCACTTCCAGAACATATTATACTTGTGTAGCTTGTGAGGCAGGTCATGCACGAACTCATATAGGCATATATACAATTTTTGCATGCAATATCTTACTTTGAAAACAAACATCAGGAAGCAGTTTTCTGTGCAAATCTTATAAAAATGAAATCATTCAGCTTGAAAGCATTGGTGCCAAACCCTGTCGAGTCTTTCCAAAAACAATTTGGAGGACTGTTTTTCTCTCAAGATAGATTGTATGTTGATTGTAGAGAATGGGATCATAAAATTATTGAAATGTGCTTTCTCTTCTGCCAGACATTCTAGGTTTATATGACATCTTTAACATAATAGCAGATGAAATGCGTGGCAGAGTTTGTATTTCATTTTTTTAAAGACTTGGTCATGCTTATGGTTTCTTAGTGAAAATGAACAAAAGACCTTATACCAGTACATATTTTAAAATTTGCTTTAGAAGATCCTTCATGCTAGTTCTGAAAACAGCTAGCACCAAGGTATTTATTTATTTCATTTATACCTTGCCTTTTTCCCCCTAAGGGGACTCAAGGTGGCTTACAACTCCAGTACAATTCAATACTGGCAAAATCAACAGTAAAAACAATAGCATATCCCCTCCATTAAAATGGTTAATAATTAGTCAATAAACACATTAAAACAATACACACATTAAAACATATAAAGTGCATAGTGCAAGATCCTTGTTCATAATCCATATTCAAACCGTGTCGAAACCCATACTCACTTATTCTTCAAATGCTTGTGTACAAAGCCACGTCTTTACCTTTTTTCTAAAAATTAGAAGGGATGAGGCCTGCCTGATGTCACGTCCGGGGGGGGGGGGGAGTTCCACAGCTGAGGGGCCACCACTGAGAAGCCTCTGTCTCTCGTCCCCACCAATCACACTTGCGAAGAGGGTGGGGCTGAGAGCAGAGCCTCCTTAGATGATCTTAAAGTTCTAGTAGGCTCATACAATGAGATACGTTTGGACAGGTAAGTTGGATCAAAACCATTTAGGGCTTTATAGACCAAGACCAGCACTTTAAATTGGGCTCAGCAGCAAATCAGCAGCTTGTGAAGCTGATGCAACAGGGGAGTTGTATGCTCCCGTTAGAAATTGAAGCTTCCAGGTCATCTTCAAAGGCAACCCCTCATAGAGTGCGTTACAGTACTCTATGCAAGATGTAACAAGAACATGGGCCACTATGGCCAAGTCTGACCTCCCAAGGTACGGGCACAACTGGCACACAAGGTAACATCAGTATAACTTTTAAGTTAGTGAATGTGCTGTCACAATTTTGTGTCTGTGCAGGCCAAATTGCCACAATTTGGCAGTCTTTCTCAGCATGAAAAAATGCCTACCACTATCTAATGAGCTTCACAGGCAATACATTTAAGTTGTATCCTCCATTTTCATTTAATATACCAACTGTCTCCCAGTATGAGTAGGCAGCTTATCACTGAATAAAATAGAACACGACTGAAATATCATCATCATCATCATCATACCTTGAACAGCGGTCAGAGCTTGGAGGAGCTGAAGTCCAAAACACTTGAAGGATTAGAATTTCGGAATCACTGCTGTACTCACCATGATATTGGAAAAAATACATATTTGTTCTTCTTTAAAAACTTCACCAAGCAATAGGTTGAAATGTTTTAGGTAAACTAAATATGTTTGTATTTTATGCTCATGTACATTACATTCTTTCTCATACATGGCCTACCATGTTTTTCCTTTCATCCTTGCTTTTCAATTGCCACATCTCAACTTTTCTAGTTTTAATTTCTGTCATATAATTCCTGTACTTTTCACTCTATCATACTGAAAAGATTAAAATCCCAAAGCTGCTGATATAATGGATAAAAGCTTGAGACAGTGTATAGCCATCTTTTACTGGAAATAGGCCCCACTGAAGTTAAAGGAGCTTACTTTTGAATATATATATAGAGAGAGGGGGGGGGATTCTAGTGTTAATAAGGACTAGATTTACTTCCAGGACAATCTGTCTAGGATTGCAGCCTCAGATTTTCATGCATTGGCTCATCAGCTTTTGAGAATTCAGCTATTTATTCTCTCTCCAGATTGCCATGTAGTTTTTACATGTGTTATTCAAAGTAACTGGCTACTATAATTGCAAGCTATTTATCTATGTAATTTTATTGTGAAGAGACCTTCAATGTGAAGAGATATTTAACTGGTTCCTTCCCATTTTCTGTGTCAATAGAGTTGCACATTATTACAAAAAAATATTTATTTTGGAATTACTCTCAGTTGCTGCATACAAAAACTAAGTCAAAAACATCCAGAAATTTGGGGGCAAAAGCATCCATTAGTATAGAAGCAACCCTAACATCAGTAACTTCCCACAGCCTTTTTTCTTTATTTAAAAAGAGACCTTTATAATATATTTATAAATCTTATAAAACCTTTGGGTTTTGCATAATTCCTAGTTCAGTTGATGATCCTCTGTGTTGTACACTGGAGACTGAGGTTAGAGTCTGCTCTCTGTTTAGGATCAGAATGGTTTAAAGTCCATTACATATGATATTTTGAGATTATTTGGTAACGTTGATCATGAATGGCAATGAAGTTTAAGTCTTTGGCAGAATATCTGCCTTTAAATGGCTGTGTCAACATTTACAGTTTAACAAGCCTACATTTACATTCCTTTTAGTTTCTTGGTGTGTATTCTAACCATCAAAATGCCAGTGGTCTTTCCTATATGGCAATTGGAGTGTGGGTTGAGGAATGCATATTGGGCATAATTCTAGCTATAACTTGTCTCAGCCAATGTTGGCCAGTCTATTGGTGGGAATATATAATGCTCATGTTTTCTTTCAACAAAATTATTTTATGAAATGTCAAGGAGAACATAATTATAAATGCCAAGCTTTAGCTTTTATAAAACAAACTCTATGGATTTTTAGTTTAGTTTTTTCTTTCTTTCAAGGCAACATAATGGGTTTATTTATATTAATAGTCATTGTGTCAAGAAGTATGGTATGATAAACAATGTTATTTCTTAAAATAGATATGGAGTATTTTAATTAATGGTGGGCTCAAAAAGGAAGGGGGGGAATCCCGCTTTAAAATTGCAGCCAGTTTTATTTCCATTTTCTTGAAAAGGGTTGCAAAGCCCCCATCATCTGCTAATTCTTCCACTTCCACTGTTCGGTTTTCATCTCACATCTCAACTTTGAAAAATGGAGGGGATGGGGAAATAACATGTGCCTTATGTTCCTGATATGCTGCCAGACTTGAAGTTATTCACATTCATTTCATCCTAAAGTCACCTTCTTGGAGCACTTCTGTAATGCTGAATTTTCTTCCATAAAGGGATTCAGTTGGAAGATAAAAAGACAGAAGGAGATCTCAGCAAGTTCCCCCATGTATATCTTTGAAATCAATTGGGACACCCTTGCAGGAAGATGGTAAAGATGGAGAGACATCTATACTCACGATCAATGCTAATGTCCATTTTCCTAGATCAACATTACTGTGTTATGCATGTTTGAATTGATAAAAAGATTCTTGTTTTTCTTTAAATTGCAGTGCATGTATAATAATAATACTAAGACTATGGATGTGTCTCCATCTCCACCATAATTCTAAAACCATGAAACCTAAACAGAAGAAAAGTGGCATGAATTCTAAGGAATAATAAAGAATTCTGTGGTTTTTAAAATATGTTAATTCATTTCAATATGTTTAAATCTGACTACAACATACACTACCATCTTCTATCATTGGGAGGTGCACTTCCGTAACTAGAACAAAGCCATTCTTCCTGGTTAAGTTACTTATTAGAAGAAAGAATTCTACAAGAAACCACCATGCCCAAAAGCTATAGCAAGAAAGACTAAAACCACAGAACAATAAAGTTGGAAAGGCAACATCCAGAGCACTTGGACTCCAGAATAAGTACTTGTGAGGGAGGAAATAAACAGTAGTGACTGTTCCCAAAAAATAAGTGAGGTTCCTGAGAAACATAGAAAATTAATCATAAATGGCTGCCTCAAGAGCAGCTGAGACATAGTTACAAAAACAAGCAAAACAAGGAGGAAACAGTATCAGTTTCCTCCTTGATGAACTAATGTTATTTTACAGTCCAGGCTTCCATTTTGATCCTTTTATCACAGTTGACGCTATGGAAACTTCCTGCACAACTTTCTTGCAATTTGATAGAAAAGAAGAACTTGATTCCTGCAATTAAGGCAAGGTTCAGTGAGCCGTAATAGCTCTTGGAAATAATATCTCGTGAAAAGACAGCAGGCATGCCTGCAGGCCCCAATGATCACGGTTTAACTTACACCATTGAAGATATTGTGTCCAGTTTTGAGAAGTACCAAAATGTGGCTTGAAACCCTTCATAGATCCCACTTTATGGACTATTCCATAATATCAATATCTGTTGATATTGAAGACAGGTACTTTTGTTTAAGTAAAATGATGTGGCTCTCTATTTTGATGATATACTCTAAACAGCCTGGTATCACTTTCTCTCTGCTAAGAAAATCACTGACTTGCATTACCAGTGCATTACAGCACTTCAGTCACCCAAATGGGCTTTTCTTTTTCACTGTAGACTCTCAATAATTCTGGAGTATAGTCTCATCTTAATTGTGAAGGTTCAGTCCAGTCTCTGTGTGTAAATGACATGCTAGCAAACCCTTTTGTTTGTACTGCAAAATATGATACTCTCTTTTAAATATAACCACTAGCCTGGCAGGCACACTTCATTTTTCTTCATTAGCTCACCATGACTTATGTAAGCTTCAGAGGTCAGTTTTGGCATTTTCTTGATATTAAAGCACAGTTTTTGAAAGATGAGGTCATCAACGTTGATTCTTATTGTTTATTTAACTTTTAGTTTTGTAATAAGCATCAGTGCAAAAGTGAAAATAACTATTATGCCTATTAAATATATAGATCTTCAGCTTTAAATCGACCTGCCTTTCCCACCCCAATTAAGATAACAAGAGAACTTTCTAGGGGTGCATCTACACTCAGTGCAGTTTAACACCACTTTTAACTGCCATGTTTCAATGCTATGGAATTGTGGGAATTGTAGTTAGTGAGTCACAAGCACTTTTTGGCAGAATTAATTAAAGGACCTTGTGAAACTACAGCTCCACTTCTGCTGTTGACAGGATATATATCTTGTATTATTATTCACCCCAGTTACTTATGCATGTGCCAGAAAGAAAATATCTCCTGAAACTGCAATCCTGCTTTTCAAGGGAAGTGTGCATCTAGATTTGATGGGCATGGGCTTGAAACTCCACTTGTTGACCTCTGTGGTATTTTGGACATTCAATTTTCTGGTGTATTGTTTTATCTGTCACATTGTGATTTCCTACCAGCCAGTAGGCTGTTAAGAATTATAGGAGGTGAAGTCCAAAACACCTGGAGGACAGAAGTTTGCCCATGCCTGATCTAGAGAAATAATTTCATCTACAGGCAGTTTTCAAGTTACAAACAAGATAGGTTCTGTAGGTTTGTTCTTAAGTTGAATTTGCTTGTAAGTCAGAACAGATGCATTTCTTAAGTGTAACGCCAGTCAAAATTATATACATATTTAGCTTTGGACAGCATAGGGAAAGGTTAACATCCCTGTGGTGTTTGTTTTGCTGTCTGTGCATCTGTTCAGAAGATATCACTTCACTTTCTGTCCCTGTGATCATTGAATTTTGAAAAATTTGGCTTATTGTGAAAACAAAGATTGGTGATAAAGCTTTTTTGCGTGATAACTTTCTGGAGTGAATTTGCTTTCTGAGGAGTAGATTTCTTTCACTGCCTGTTGTCTCATCTCCATTCTTAAATATGAGTCAAACTGTTCAATGGCCAGATCTTTCTCAATGGATCGATTCGACCATTAGTTTCAGCCAAGATCTACACAATTGACTAAGTTCCAGCTTCAGTGCATTGCCTTGGCACAGAAAGTTTGTCACTGTTTTCAGTGGTAGCCTACATAAATAAGAAGGGTAGAGACCATATTTCCAATTAAATTGGTTCTGCTAATGTCCCCAGCAAGCTTGCCCGCTAAGTAGGACAAGTTTGTAACCTGGTCTGTTGAACAGTTTCAAGGATGTTGATCACAATCTCATGCTGTACTTTTTTGGAAATTATTCATGCAGCTGTGATTGTCATATGTTAAATATATTGTAGGCTTGCTTCTTCACAGGTGCTTTTCAGATGTATTGAACTATAACTCCCATTATCCCCCAAAAGCATGAAAATATATGTGGGAGCTTTGCTCTAGTATATTTGGAAGTATTCATATTAGTTAAGGCTGCTGTAGACAATTGTACTAAACTGCTTTCAAATGTACCATTTGTACATAAGGCAGTTTGCAATAATAATCCTTACATTTGTTGTTTGATTTATGCCCTTTGGCAGAGTATTCTTTATAAAATCAATATCATTGTGAACTGTATATGGTGATCTCTTAGCTGGTAAATCTTCCATGATTTGTAAGATTTGGTTTTTTTAAATGAAGGTTTAGTATGTTTCTGATGTGGGTATAATGAGGTATAATGAGGCAGACAGAAAATATGTGAGAATGTGGTATATCCTTGAGCAACAATAACATCTGTGTGAACTCACACAATGAATTCTTTTGTTACAGTGACATATTTTACAGAGTTGTTCATTCATTCCATTTACAAACCATTTTCTCTCAAGAAAAATGGCCCAAGGTACATTGCAAACCCAACATATAAAAAATAAAATAAAATTGTTGCTCTGCATTCAAAGCCACCATGAGATTGAGAAGTTAAGACACTTGTGAGATTCTCCATCTGGATTGACTTTATTAGGAGAGTGAAAGCAGCTGCCAACGTAGGTTTTACCCCTCACTTCCAACAGTTCATTTTTTTTGATGAATTTCTTATGCTTATGGGAAGCTTGAAGTACCCTTAGTTGCATGTGGAAAATTATAATAAGATAGACTTGCTAATCACTACTAAAAATTTCTTTATAGGAAGGTACGTGCCTTAATTTGAACTTAATTAACTTTAATTTGTTTGGTTAATTTTAATCAAGCAACACAAATAGCTTGATAAAGAATCTGTGAAACTACATATCCCTTCCAATTGATGCTAGATTTATACTCTTTTCAGCAACTAGTAACAATCTTCATTTTATCAGCTTGATTTTTTTGATTGATTGTATTTTGATAGTGTAGAATAAATCATCACCAGCTGTATTGAGTGGGGAAGCTCTTCAGAAGTATATTAAACCAAATACATTGCAAATCTGAGCTCTAAACAGTAGGCCATCCACTTTGATGTGAGCTATGGACACAAGACCCCAACAATAGAGGGAAAAAACAGAAATAAAAATATCCCTTTTTAACCCTACATAATATTTCTAAAAATCTCTTGCTCCTCTAGTGTGACTGTATGCATAAAATCAAACAGGATAATCTAAAAATTCCTCCAGCAGGACTCAGTGTTTAATGTCTGGCAGAAGTTGACCACAGAGATGCAATGGAGGACCTAGGGATTCCATATTAATCAAATCCGCAAATAATCAAATCTTCAAAAATTAAACCCACAAATGTAGAGGGCTGGCTATATTTGTATACATTGTATACTTTAAAAAATAAATTTGCTTCAATGCTGCTCACTTTAACCAAGTCACATGTTTTTTCCAGACACATATGTTAACCTATATTAAAGAGGCCGTGTAGGTATTCTTAGGTGCTTGGTTAGTATGGGACTGAATTGGTCTTATTGTTTCTGGAATGCTGAAGATGTTTTCATTTAAAACTTTCTTTTATTTTTGCAAGACAATTCTAATATGGATTATAACAGCTTCTTTGTCTTGTTTCATTGGCTAACCTATGAAGTCATCCTAGTGGTTTACAGAAATATATTTCACTGATATATTTCACTGAATTTAGGAATGCTTTTCTAATATTACTCGTATCTAAGCTGTCTAGTGCACGGACACTTTTCAGTCATATACATAAACAATATGTTTATTTTCATTTTAATTAGACTTCAAAATGCATATTGGTCTGGCACCTTAGAAACTGCCAAGATAGTTAAAGGATTTTAGTTTATTATTTTAAAAGAGAGAGATTAATAGCTCAAGTTACTTATAGGCATTATTCAAACTGCAATGGACAGTTCTTCAAGTTGAAACACATATAAAGTAGCATAAATAAAATAAAGTACCACTTAGTATTAGGAGGAAAGACATCTTCAATATTTTAGTTTTCAATCCATAGTAGTAACATGTCTGAAATAGCTGATTTGGCTGACTACAGAAGGAAGCAATCTTATCGTTTCTGTCTGTGTCTTGGTTGATTTGCTAATTGCTGAAAATCTAACATACTGATTTCAATGCATACATTATAATACTGGCATAATGCTAACAATGGTATCAGGGATTTGTCCTGTCTCCCTCTTCTTCAGCCCTCTGTCATGATAAAACTAACACTAGAAAGTTACCCAGCAATTTGGAACAAGTGCTTGGGGAGTGTCGGTGAATGTGCACAAGACTATGGTTCAGCCCCCATTGCTTTTGCTAGCATTACATTACTAGTGGACCCACCAATTGTTGATCTGAGGAAACGGTTGTAGCCAATGTGCACAGACATGGTACTGATCCTTGGCATATAAATGGGGGAAACCTGCCCAATCCACATACCAGATATCCCAAAAAACTGCATGGTAGCAGATATGTGCCACAGGATACCTTGTGCTGCTCCCACTTTGAAGGGACACAGATAAGGTGATAAGTCAGTACCTTTGCTTTATCATTTGAGAGTTCAAGTTAAATCAAAATTCAAAAGCCAAACTTAAGGAACTTTGATTGAACTTCAAACTCAGTCTTACTCCCTTTAGCAGAGCAATGTTTCCCCAGAACTGTGGCATTTTCTAAAGGTTATGTAAGTTCTGAGGAAAGCATAATACAACTTTTGCATGCTAACTTAAGTTATTGTGCTGTAACAACCCCTGCCACTGAATGCAGTTTTCAATGTATGTTTCCATTAACTAGCAGCTTCAAAGTCCAAATGTTTGTCATCATTTTATGAGAAAAGTTTCAGTGGTAGTAGATAATGTTATAAGGCAACCACTAAATATCACTTACATTTCCGCAAGCATCCAGGGAATCGGCCTGATAATAAAAATGTTAATATTCAGCAAGAAAGCCTTTTAAAAAATTCAGTTGACCTAAAGTTTTAAAAGGAGGGAAGCCACTGGGCTGCTGTATCTGGTGGATATTTGGCAATCTGCTAGCAGTGTCTGTTCCATAGATGGAAGGACACTATTGGATATCTTCTAGGGCTGTGAAAATTTTTCGTAAATCAGATCAAATTCATTAAATTTGTACTTATGACACGATATCCAACATGTGAGCATGGCCTGCACCTAAAACTTAAGAATCTAAACTTACTCAATACTTTTTCGTTTGAATTTTGTAAACCTTGAAAGCCTCCCAAAGTCAGTTTCATTTTCATCGCAAGCAAGCAAATAGAAGCCAAAAGGTTTAAGTGCACACCTTGGCTTGCACTTAAACACAATCTGCGCTGACAAAATTACCATCTGCCATCTGCAAAAGGCCACCTTACTGGGATCTGCACACATTATTCGCCGATACATCACACAATCCTGGACACTTGGGAAGTGTCCAACCAGTGATCTAATACAACAGCCAGCAGAGAGACCTTGTTTGCTGTGGACTTATCTTGTTGTGTTTGAAATAATAATACATTATTTATACCCTGCCACCATCTCCCATAGAGACTTGGAGCGACTTACAAAATAGCACACAAAGATGCCATACATAATACATAAAATAAAATACATCAACATGAAAACAAATTAGGCTTTACATTGAGCCTAAATGCAACCAAGCTAGTTTTTTTTAAAAAAAACAAAACCAAAAAACAAATACATGTCAGATAAGATTGAAAGAAAGAAGCAGATAAAATTTTAAAAGAAGAAAGAAACATAGCATTGACTTATTCAGCTGTTTCCTAGTTCATGCTTTGAGTGTTTCCAGAAACGGAAGTGAGACCTTCCTGTAGATATTAGTGGAAAAATCTAACATTTTAATATAGCTGGGACTGTACAGTAGTGTGTCTATTCATTTCCCCAAACCCAAAATGGTGGGTAGTTGCGAAAGAAGAAGAAGCAGGCCCAGTGAGAATGGTAGCTGTTGGTTGGTGGAGGAACAGAATGGAGTGGCTGAAATCTTGAACAGATGCATGCCACACCAGGGCAGATTATTGTAGGGCTCTTGTTACCCATAATCATAATATCTTTTACTGCTTAGGTGATTAGATCATAGTAGTTTTAGAACTACAAGTTGGATCTTGAGTAGTTTACCATTTACTCGAGGTTTGGTTTTCCTCTGGCATTCAGGCATAGGATATTAAGACCCAAAATTTGTACAAGTATGTAATTATAGATTGCAAATGTAACTTGCCCCTGCCTTTTAGCAACAATTGCTCCCTGTTTTTCTCATTATTAAGCAGGCACTCTCATGGTGGGAATGATGTCATCGTAACAGCATAAGCACATCTGTGTTCTTTAACCAAAAGATGATACTTGTATTAGATTTCTTTTAAAGTCATCTTTTGAAGAAAAAATTAAATTTTTTTTAATGTGAACCCACATTCACTCTTTCAACCATGTGAATTTTAAATATATGTTATAGATTTACAAATGCCTATTACAAATGTGACTGGAAAACCATTATATTTTAAAATGTGTAGTATGTTTATAAAGCCCATATAATGTTATATGATGGCAACCACTATTGTGTAGAATCGAGGAAACAAATTTCTATAATGATTTTAAAAATATGAATTAAGAACCTGAGAGAGACAGTGCAGTGTAGACATTTGAGTTTTGGTTCCTCAATCAGCCATAGAAATCTTCAGGATGTCCTTCGAAAGTCACTCTCAAGCCTAAAAGGAAAGCAATGGCAAATCTCTAAATGTTTGTCAAGAAAACCCTATTATAGGATGCCATTACTCAGAGTTGACTTGATGGCATATTAAAAACAATTATGGTGATAGGATTTTCTGGGGGTTAGAGTGTGTGTCTTGCCCACTGGATTTTCATGGCCAAATAGTGATTCAAGCCCTGATCTCCAGAGTCATAGACAAAACTTCTTTCTTCCATTTCTTTTTCCAAATTGACTGTGTACATTTTATTTATACCTCTGCCTGTTGGATTTTCAGTAGAGGGCACTATACCATAATGGAACTCATGCAAAGTTAACAATGATCATTTCGTTAATTAAGTGATCCAATGTTTTCTCTTTTGGATGAACTGCAGGCCTTCTTAGGTAAAAAAAATTCCCAGAAACATGGTAAGTAAAGTAAATATCAAAATATCAGTCCCATATTCTGTTCAGTTAACATCCCATGCTATCTTAGTATGACACTAGTGCCCTCCATGCTAATTTACCATAGGGATGAACAAGTTATGGTCAATTTGGTTCTTCTGGGGCCTGCCAAGGCCATCTTGGTCATCCCTATCTATCTATCTATCTATCTATCTATCTATCTATCTATCTATCTGGAAAATCATGTTTGGTTTGTGAAACAATTTGGGGGAAGGGGGATGTTTGAGTAGAAGTAGACACTAGAAAGTTTTGGCTTGTTCTAAAGAAGAATTGCTGGTTGCTGTAGAAGCAGCCTTGCAGGCACAGAGTGTCCTTGGGTCATATAATTTCCACGACTGATTTACTACTGTGCCTCTTCATCTTGCTATTTTATTTGTGGTATTTATTTCCATTGTTTCCTGTGTTCTGCTTTTTATTAGCCCTATGAGACAATGAAAAATACATGTAGAAATTTCTTTTTAGCAATATGTACCTAGCTAGCTTCCAAATGTTAGTCTTTCTTACTCTGGAACAGATATAAGTATAAAGACATTAACTTCCCCCCACCACTTTTACAAAAATGTCTGGTCTCTAATGTGAATTCATTAATGATTTCCTTGAACTAATTTTCTAATTTACATGTGATGAGTGCCAAAGTCTAGAGTGAAAAAAAATGTATTGGGTTCAGAATAGCTTCACTCATGTATGCAAACATATATCAACTACCTTCACAGAGAAGATATTTATTCATTTCTTTCTTTTCTAAATTGTATTTGGGGGAGGGACTGTGACTTCCATAAAAGAAATGTCCAGTTTTCTCTTCCTCACTGTCCAGAAAAGTCCAGTGCAGCTACACTAAAAGAGAATGAGAAAGGATAGGGGAATATGAATAATATTATGCTTTCTTATAAAACATTTAATAATATGTATCCTGTACTTTTGTATTTACTCGTTATTTGAATAAACATACTGTATTTCCCAGTCTTTTCTCTTTTTAAAATTCGGAAACAGATTACTCATTTGAATGCTCCTAAAGTTTTTGTACTTATTTTGTCCTGGAAGGCTCATTTTCAGATACGATGGTTTTGCATCAAAAACAGAAAAATAGAAAACACGTAGAAAACAGCAAAATGGCACAGAAAAGAATTCTGCACAGAAATATCAATAATAAATGGTCTATTTTATTATTAATATTTCTAAGTCCGCTGGTATAAGCTCTTGTTAAATCACATAGTAAATCTTGTACTGGTTCAAGCAGCTATTAATAGCATATTGTTTATTTTACCAAAGTCAGGCCCGTCACCAGAAAAAAAATGGGGTGGGTGTGTGAAACTTTTTTTTAGCTAATCATGAAGATCATGATTACGGTTATTCTTTCTTGCCCCATTGGACTTCTTATGTATGTTTTCAAATGTTTTAAGAGTTGAAAATGACCTTTCATTTTAGTTGTTGACACTGGCAATGTTGCAGAAATCTGAAGAAATTTCTTTGCAATCGGAAAAAAACTGACTATCACAAACAAGATATGCTTCCAATACATTTTATGTTTTTTTTCTGCAGGTGCAATCTTTTTCCATTTTGTACACCACAGGTCAAATTCTTCTATCAATGTGTCAGTATCATGAAGGCATTCATTGTAAAGTTCTGTGCACTTGTTCAAGTTGGATTTTAAATGGCCACAATAAATAGGGAGGAGCACTTGCAGTTCCTGAACCATTTCCTTGTGTCTTGTAAACCTTCCTTGAAACTGACTTCATTAAAAGTCCAGAAATGGGATGTACACATTTAACTTACAATATTCCATTGGTGTTGGTGAAGTTGCCTGCATGTTGCTTTTACAAGTTTGCCTTGAACTGGTGTGAGGAATCCTAACTTCTCCACTAACTTCTACTGATCCTGCTGTGTCAAAGATCTCCTGAAGTTGTTTCATAGATTATGTGCGCATCTCCCTGACGTTTTCTAAGAGACTGTTGACATGTTGCAGACTACCAAAAATGTCCGTATTTACTATTTGTAATGCTTTGCTAAGTTGAAGGAATGATGACAGAAGCTTTCTTAGGAAAACCATGTGTATGGTTACTACAAATTCAGCATTCAGAACAGATAAAAGAAGGTGTCCAGCTTGGGAAGAAGCTTCACTGTTGTGTAGAGGACTCTCTTTTAGTTCTTCAAGTGTTCTCACCACCACACTGTATACGTAGTTCAACATAAAACTGCATCATGTCAATGGGTTTCACAAAGTGTCAACAGGCTGTGTCTTCTTGATTCAGGAAAACAGTCTTTAATTTTTTTCTTCAACAGTTCCAGTCTGAAAAATGGGGAGGGGACTGAACCCTTAATGCCACCTCTCCCCCCAAGGTACAGGCTTGACCAAAGTCATAACTGATTTCTCCCTTGTTAATATCTAGTTTATTTTAACTTCTGTTGTTATGTGGGTTGTAGGCTGTATGTGTATGTGTCAAGTAGGTTTCGTATCTAAATTAATAGTACTTATTCCTCTTGAGATATTACCAGATTTGTGATCTGTTTTTCTCTCTCTCCAAAGTACAAATTAATTTTATAATGTTGAACTGATCAATTATTGTTTGTAGATCACTGTATATGTTAACCTTAGTAATAAGAACTGAGGTTTACACTGAAAGAAAATGTGAATGAAGAGAAAAGAATAATAAATGTAATACATTATCAGTACATTAGGTTCACCTTTATATGCATTAATTTGTTTATAAAACAGCAAGACTTCTGCCAATTACAATTCATTATATGACAGACACATTCTCTTTGCTTCGTATTACAGCTCACCACAGCCACTTTGGATGGAAAACTGCATTTGTTCCTACCCTGAAGATTTTGACATCTTTACCTTGCTACTTTGAGAATTAGACTCCCTGAAAGAAAGAAGAAGATTGGTTACTGGTCAGGCTACTATATAGTTTGTTAAATATAGGTTTCCATATGCTTACTGCTCCCTGTTAACCCTCAAGATGCACGTAAAGGTTTACTTCTGGGAAACTGTATGGCAGGAATTAATATTTCATGAGAGTGAGTACTTTCTGTCTCTTATATAGCAGAGCATTCTAGTATACATTATTATGAAACCTAACTTCACCAGTGCTATCAGTTAGGTAGTTTAGTTGTATCCCATTAACTTTAGTCATTGTAATGCCATCTATAATTTATCAGGGAACATCAAATGAAATTTGAAAATGGTCATGGCTAAATTTGTGTTGTATTTTATTGTGATGTGAGATGGTTGTCTGAACTACTATACTTTTAAAAATGCAATATTTGAGCACCAAAATTGGGACACAAATAGAAGCCAGCTTTGGTAACACTTTTGACAACACCCAATCCTCAGTAATAAAATGATTTATTTTATTGCCATTTATTTTGTTGTCTGTTGATTCCACTTTGGGGACCACTGAAGATATCCAGCATGTTTTGGTACTTTAGCAAACTTCTGCCATACTTTATGTTTCCATAGATATGATAGCAACTGTCTTTCCAATTTTGCTAGGCATCAACCATTTTATTTCTCCTGATCAAATAAGTATTCTGACTTTTTCACTATCACTTTAAGAACAAGTAAGAAAATCAGTCTTACTCATTTTCTGAACAGATTGTTCAGAATACTAGCATGGTATACGATTCTTTTTCCAAATCCACTGGAATCAATTTAAAAGGAAGACTTTATAGGAACTGAAATACTAATGAAGAACCTGATCAAGTTAATTGTTTGCACTATTAATTCATGATCACTGCAGTTGTATTAATAAGGTGCTTAACTCTCCCACTCAAATAAATGGAATTTTTTGAAAGTATCTATCTAGTTCTGACAGGCTTAAATGCATACTCTTTGCAAAAGATGCTGTTGTGTATAAATTTACAACTTGCATCCACTCATCTGTGGTTAGATAAACATGTCAGTGCACCAAATTGTCTCCACAAATTCAGTAGAATCCCCAAGGAAGACCTAGGTACTTAGATGAGCTGCTTGTCCTATGTGTTGTATATCCTGCAAAAATTATTTGCTGAATTTGGTGAATCAAGAAGTGTGGCTGATAAAGAAGACCTGCAAATGCAGTAAGTATACGTAGCAAATTTTGCAATGTGACCACATTACCATCCAAATTGGAGTAAACATGAGACTTAAATTACCTAATTGAACAATTGCCAGTCTTGGAGTAGAAGAGAAGTTCTTCCTATTGGTTTTATTAAACATTTAGTTTTTGCAAAACAATTAGAGGGGAAACCAGAATTACTTCTTTTGGGGCTTTTGGGTACAAATCTCAATGCAAACGAAAAGAAAATGTATATAGTCTTAACCACAGCAGCAAAGCTCGTCTTCGCAAAACATTGGAAGGCACCCATCAAAGGAAGAAAGCCACCCATCAAAGGAAGAATGGGTTCAAAAGATAATGGAAGTCATCCAAATGGAATGGTTGACTGAGGCATTAAAATCATCTACCAAAGCATCTAAGGAAATAACAGACTGGACTATGGTACAAGATTACTGTAGCAAGGAACACAATATCAATTTAACACTTAATTGGAATTAAAAGCTGGCTAATATATAAACAATTAAAAAAAATTCACTCATAACAAATGCATGTATAAATGTTAAATATAAGTGTTAAATATATATAGATTTAAGTGATAATCCTGTTTATGTATAAAGGAAAAATATCTTTTTTTATATCCATAGGCACAATAAGTTTCAAGTTAAGAAGCAGACGAAGAACTAGAATATTTCACAAGTTGTTAAATTTCAATAAGAACATACTGTTTCCTCTCCCCTACGCTGTTATACCCCTGTCCAATCCCTTCCCCTCTTTCCCTTTATGGTTGTATTTCCCACCCCCACCCCCTTACCCTTTGTCTTCTTTATGCTGGACCCCCTTGTTTTCTGTTTTGTGTTTGTTTTTAAACATTGCAAAAACTTTCAATAAAGAAGCATTAAAAAACATTTAGTTGGTTGCTTACTGAGGAAAAGCATCTTCCAACACTGGATAGCAACTTTCCAACACAGAATGGAAATTTAGATTGACTGCATTCCTCTCTCTTTTCTAAGTCATTTTAACACATATGCCTACCTTCTCCATCATATTAACACAACAAAATGAAAATAAAGTGGAGGTATCGATATCTGCAATATAGGTGTTTGTGTGTGTGACCAGTGTAACAATACATTTTCATTGCTGAAATTTTTACATGAAAACATGTTTTTAATGAATTTGGCCTTACTCCAACTTGAAATATTAAAGTCTGAAGTATCCACTTTGCCTGGATAGAAATATAAAATATATGTGTTAACAAGTCTGGTGTGCATAATTGTCTTCATTTGAGATTGTATGAGACCTTTAGATAACTCTTGTTTGGTTTCAGCAAACCTGTACCAGGCATGCCTCACTAATTGATGATTTAAAATTTTATTAAAGTACATGTGAATGTCCACCGCTATATTCTGAAAAGGGGCCATGGTTTTCACATGGCTGCAAAGGGGACTGTGGAGCAAAAAAAGGTAACAACAACTGACCTAAACGTTTGTGCATAGCAGCCCTTTTTATCCCAGTTCATTTCTCTGTGCCTAGCTATTTGTGTAGGCTTAACAAGTCATATTTGTACCTTGCAATTCTTCCCTTTGTATCTCCCTAATAGAGGAGTATTTCAGCATTCCAATCTTTGGGTCTTGCCCACTGTTAATTCTCCATTTTAAGTAAATAATGTAGATTCTGTTCTGTTGTTTCTCCTCTAATGGAGTGTATGTGCATTCTAAGAGGCTGATGCATCCAACCTATTTGTTCTTGTCACGCGATTGTTTGAACAAATAGAAAACCCAAGGGGAAATACCCAGTCTTCATGAGTCAACTGAATATATTGCAGAACTGGTAATTTGCTGTCAGCAGTTTATTTTTCTGTATCCTTGGAGTGCTCCTTTCTTCAGTATATCAGTCATGCTGTAATCACTGTGGTTCTGTAATTAAATGTTTTCAGGGGAAAGCTTGAGATAATTTGTATGTTGCTCTAATAAATTATTTGTTTCACATTTCCTTTCTTTTCCAGGTTTGTTCACTTCCACTGATTGTATAGCTCTAGCAAACCAACTTTCAAACATTTGGTTAAAATTGCCCACTACTGGGATTTTGTTTTGTTTTGTGCTGAGCTTCCTTTTAGTGGTCTACAATCAACTCACAAATAATTGTATTGCTCCAGGGCATGGGAGTGACCCAAGTTTCTATACATCTGGCCCTTCCCCCATCAAATATGAAACAGGGAGTTGGAGTGGGGTGGGGGGTGTTCAATTTTAAGACCAAGGGAGGGTGCTTCATCTGCCTAAACATTGATAACCAAATGACTTCAACCTCAGGTGAGTACACAGTGGCATTAAGGAGGGCAGAAATATAAAGAAAAAAAATTAAAATGTAATAATCATATGCAATATTACAAACAATAAAAACCACAGCCATTTTGAACTTAGAGTGACTCTAAGGTGAACTTATCACAAGTTTTTTTTTCTTGACAAGATTTGTTCTGAGTGGGTTTGTTTTTGCCTCAATTTTGATCTGAGAAAGTGTTGTTTGTCCAAGGTCCCACAGTGGCTTTATCTAGCTGGGTGGGGGTTCAAATTCTGGTGTCCACTAAACCACTTCCCCACACTTCCCCATATATATATATTCGTTTGTGAGATTAACATAACTCAAAAACCACTGGACAAACTTACATGAAATTTGGACACTACGCCCCTAAAACACACACACACAAAACCCCAGCGGAAGAGACTTACCCCCAATACACCATATATACATATACAAATACATTCATATACATATACACATGCACGCATTCACACACACGTGTATATGTGTGTGTGTATATATGTACAAACACAAATATACACATATGCATTGCACACACATTTACATATACATATACACGTGCACACACAAATATGCATATAGACAAGCACACATATACACAATATGCATGTACACACACATACATATATACATATACACATATATATATGAGAGAGAGAGAGAGAGAAGTTAAAAGCACACATCCTCAGAGCCACAACCTTTGCGGAAGGATATCAGCATATTCTCTCTCCAAATAAGTATTCTTCCGTCACAAATTAAATATTCTTCCAGTTCCTAAATTTCTTGAGTAACTTAAATATTCAGGTTAGTATTTAGAAAGGAACAAGCCAAATTGTCAAGTGAAGCCAAACACTTATGATTATGAGAGTTCTACCTACTGAAGATTTTCAATGTCTCAGTCTCTGCAATTGTGGTATAAATTTAGAGACAGAAGGAAAATTTCACAAGGTGGCAGGATTCTTATTTGGAGTGGGAAAACAGTCACCCTTCTACCCACCCCCAACCATAGCTACAGCTCTATGGATTCTTAAACTTTTCCAAAACATAGAAAGACGGGTTGATCACAGTTTCCAGTTAATGTACATGAGCACGCAGGAAAATGACTTTTTATCATCAGAAAGATCTCTAAAATCAAAAGTGTTTTCAAAGTGTTTCCCCTGCTGTTCTTGGATTAACATTACATAGGCTACCTTTCTCTATGATGTAGCTTTAAAAGTTGATCTGGTAACTAAAACACTTGATTTGGTGCAAAGTTAACACATTACTCATTTGGGTATCTTCTGTGGAACTTTCTATAATTAGGTTTTCTAAACATAGTTTGTACTGTCTTGCACGTAGCACTTTTCAAGGGGCTGCAGTTTCTCAAAGGGCTATAGAAAAAATAGGCAACAACATTCTTCCAAGCTAAAACACTTCACTAAATGTCTGTGCCCTTTTATTTATAAAGGATTGGGGAGCAAGGCTGCATTTCAAAGACTGGCTCTTCTAAAAATAATTTAGAAACAACTTTCTTGTCCCATATAAAAATGTTGTTAAGCATGATGTATATTTATCACCAGCTTGCTCAGAAATTCTCCCATTCCTTCCTCAAGCCAAAAGGGTAAAGGTTTCCCCTCGACATTAATTCTTGTCGAGTCTGACTCTGGGAGGTTGTGTTCACTCCATTTCTAAGTCAAAGAGCCAGTGTTGTCCATAGACGCCTCCTAGGTCATGTGGCCGGCATGACTATGGAGCGCCATTACCTCTCTGCCAAAGTGGTACTTATTGATCTACTCGCATTTGCATGTTTTCGAACTGCTAGGTTGGCAGAAGCTAGGGCTAACAATAGAAGCTCACCCTGTCCCGTGGATTTGAACCATTGATCTTCCAGTCAGCAAGTTCTGCAACTTAGAAGTTTAACCTGCTGCACCACCACAGCCCTAAAGCAAAAATACCCTTTGAAATTGGGGATGGGAGAAGATGTGTGAAAAGATGACTAGAGACAGGCCAGGCCATACAAGCTTCATTATAAATTTGAAAAGGAACACGATGGGTACAGATATGGATATCTTATGCATAATGTATTATATCAGGAAAGGGTATTATTGAGCAGACTTGGCTATATGCTTATATCAAGGTTGAGGCCTATATGTGTTCTTCTCTTTTTATCTCACCCCTTTTCCTGAATAAGCTTGCTTGGGTGGGGAGGAAGAGAAAGAAAAGGCAAGAGCAGTTTCCCAAAGCTTAAAGGTCTGGATTTTTTCTGGGTTCTGGGAAATCTAAGGAAACGCCACATTGGTTTTGAGTCAAGTTGTTCCTGCATAAGGCTTTTCAGAACAATTGAATTAGCAGAAGAAAGGCTGTAGACTTTCCGTGGAATGGAATGCTTAATTCTTCTGCGAAGCTTTTTACAAAGGACAAATTGTTTCAAGTTGTTTTGAAGATATTTAATAACAATAACAGAAGAGTGTTAGAGAATTAGCCTTGTTTCAATTTTGAAATGGCACAGAACACCCATATTCTGAACATTATTTGAATTCCAGTCCTGGTTAATTTTTAATTCTTTGCCAATCTGTCATTTACAAGGAGAATAAACACTGGTAGCCCAATCTCATAAAGTTATGGTGGGAAAGAAAACAAAATACTTATACTGTTAGTTGGCAAGGCCAGATTGTCTCCAGTTCTACTTATGAGCTGGCCTTTAACAATCCAGGTCAAAAGCAATGCAACACCCAAATAAGCTGTGGATGCTTCAGAAATCATTCCAAAGATGAATTCTCCAGTCTCTGCTTTGATTTATGGAGGGGAAAAAACAGCTAAGATTGGGCTGATTTTCAAACATGTACCCATAAAGTTTCATCAAAAGTAGAAGCAATGTACCATTTACCCTGCATTCCTTTTTGTTTTGGTGCACAACCCCTGCTTTGAGAATCTTAGAATAATGGTCAGTCAGTAGCCATGATTTCGGTCAACAAGCCATTGGCTGAAATAATAGAATAATGGAATCAGTTGGAAGGGATCTCATGGGCTATTTGGTCCTTCCCTCCACTCAATGCATGAAGCACTCTCAGTAGGTAGCTGTGTACTTCCTTTTGAAAAAGTCTAGAGAAGGAAGCCCCACCATCTCTATACGGATTGCACTGTGCAACAACTCTGTTACTGTTAACTTGAAATCAATCTTCCTGTAACCTCTTAAACCATTAGACCTCGGACAATATCACATTACAATGATATCGTCTGAGATCTAATTCAGGGAAATGTAGTTTGGGGAAGCGGAAGACTTCTTTGGCTGAGAATTCCAAAAGCCCTGCCAAAATTACACTTACCAGAATTCTGTAAGAAGAAATTGGGCAACAGCAAAGTGGGCACACTAACTTTAAAACCCTGTTGTGATATCCTACCCTTTGGGGCAACAGAAAATGAACTTTAACTACTTTCTCTGTGGCAGGCCTTTAGATATTTAAAGACATTATGTTAGGCAATCCCTCGTACCTTGAGGATGATATTGTGATATTTAAAGAGTGCAGCCAGGTCATCCTCAGTCTTATCTTCACCAAGATCAGCTTTTCCTCTCTCTCTATACTGCCTATCAACTTGTCCATCTCTGAACCTACTCCATCTTGCTTATATCCTTTCTGAAATGAAGGTCTCAGAAATGAACACAATACACCAGATTATGTCTGACTAATGCAGAGTGTTATGGGGCTATTATTTCACTTGGCTTGTAAACTATAATTCTATTATGCAGGCTAAAATAATATCCATATTCTTTGCTGTAGCTCTATATTGATGGATCATGTCTAATTAATGATCAACAAAAAATCTCAAGGCTTTCTTGCCACATGCTGCTGCTAAGTCAAATATTCCCCATCCTCTAAGTTTGGTTTTGGCCTAAAGGCTTAAATCTAGCAACAATTGTCTATGTTTGTCTATGTATGGGTGTGGATGTGTGGAAATCACTGCTACATGTACTTTAGTTGCTTCAAACCTATAAGTTTTCTCTAATAGCACGCACCAAATAACCCCTTCTTTATTACATGGAACTATCAGCAGCATGCCCAGTTTATCATAACTGCGTCATCAAAGCAATATTTCAGTAGACTGACTTCAGAATTTTACAACTAATCATTAGAGAGTGGTGTTTACATGATATTTAAGTCCTGTTGATAGAATAAAGGAACACAAGGACATTACTTTGAATGATGGAGGAAGAAATGCAAAAACTGTTGAAATTAAGAAACCACAGATGATTTATGGAGATGAGGAAGACACTGAGATAGATCAAAATTTTATTCCCAGTCATAAATCAGAAAGCAAACTGATCAATAAATCTGAAGAAGATTGGGGCTTGGAAGAGCAGATATGAATGAAGTTAATTGTGTTATTATATATCCTTGAATACCAAGGTCAAGTTGAACTTGCCTGCATTTTTGTTATTTATGTAATCGTTGTGAAAGCTGCAGAGCGAAAAAAGCTAATAGGAAAAAACAGCTCATTTTAAGTGTGGTGTTGCAGAAGCATTCGGCAGATACCATGGACTAGCAAAAAGCAAATGTATAGGTCTGAGAAGAAATCAACATGAACACTCCCTAGAAGTGTAAACTGGGATACTTGGGGCCAAGCAATTTCACTATATAGTCAGAACAGAACATATAAGATGGTGGCAGGTGCAGCAATTTGCTTTTGTTGGCATTTACTGGGAGAGTCCACCCCTTCCTTTCCACCCAAATGTTTTAATGAGTCCAAACTGATATTGTACCGTGAGCTCAGTCTACAGCAATTGAAGTAAGTTGAGGACAAAAAAAAAGGAATGTGAGTGGAGGAAGGAGAAACTGGGACATATTTAAAGTTGCTGAAAAAGTAGAATGACAGAGCACTAATTGGAACTGTCCCTGCCCAGTCTTCTGTGATGCATCAGCCCTACAATGCACTTCCTTGTGACCATCACATTAAACAGAATCCACGAGTTTTCTATGTGGATTATAAGAGCTCTTCCTCATGGTTCACGGGTTTCCAGACATATGGGAAAAACAAGAGAGAGAAGTTTGATTTGGGTGATTGTGCAAATCTGATCCATGAAGGTCTTGCTGTCTCTTGTGAGATACAGAGTTATTTTTCTTGTCATTCCTGTATGAAGAAGATAGTGAACTCTTTCTTCTCTAGCCATTTTCCACTCGCTTGAAAATCATTCTTCCTAGTCCTTATAGGGCTCTGAGCATTCTAATTAGGAACAGGGCAGATTATATGCATTCCAGTGATGTGTCATGGGAACATACATTTTGGGTGGAGGCAGCTTTGTGGAGCAAAAAATGTGTATAATGAAATGAAACCAAAGGGGAATAAAGCAGACAAAAACCTACAAGTCCTATACATTTTTGGATATTTGCACACATGTCGCTCTCAAAAATTACACATCTAGTATCTATCTGCAACTGGGCAATATTTCAACTATAACAAATGGCAGTGAAAAGAAATGAACTGGTGCTCAAAACAACAAACACAATCTAAAGAAAACCAGGCACATATTCAGAGCTTGAAAACATGACATTTTCTACCACAACCCCTAGATCCCTCATTTAAACTGAGAGATTCTGGGAACTGTAATGCATCTGTAATGCGTCATCATCAACACATCTGAGCTTTCCAATTTGCTCTAGTGGCACCCTCTGTTTTTCCTTTAAACGTTACCACACATCTGTGGTGTCGTGTCATGTTATTCTGGTAACTGTTGGAACACATGAAGAGGCCACAGGTGGAAGGAACACTTTGTACCAATAGGTCAGTAATCCAATTGCTTCATAGTTAGGGTTGCCAAGTGCCCTTCTGTAAGGGATGATTCTTATTTAAGGGGCATAAATGTCCCACATATTACCTTGCACACTCCAAAAAACTTTTGATTTATTAATCCAACACTTTGCACCCAAATCTAACAACAAAAAATGGCAGGGAGCAGTCTGTTGTGAACATGGCTGGCTCTTGCTCATTCAACCACTTCCTTAACTTCAAAAACAAATTAGCAAAATGTTTTCCACTTTTTCAATTTTTCCAAGTAAAAGTGATCTCTGTTGTCAGCATTCTTAATGAATTGGAGTATTGAGTATTATCCTGTAAATTGAGGCTTGTGAATCTTTATTTCTTCTTATTGACTCTTTCTTATATGGTGTTCAGTTCTCTCTAAGATGGTCTCAATATTTAACTCTGACTGTACTTGAATACAGATCTGAATGAACTAGAATACAGCTCTGACTGTACTTGAATGCAGCTCATACAACTCCAACAGGACCTGCTATTTGAAGACAGGACCTGCTATTTATAGACCTTCTCGCCTTCCTCTCTCTTCACCTTCCAGTCACGAAAAGGCTGACTCTTCCAAGAACCAGAAGTGTCTTGCCAGAGACTCCGCCCCTGAGGGGATTTTTAAAGGGGCAGGGCAACAGAGGCTACAAATGCAAAGAGGCTGTCTAAACGGATCCCCCAGAAACTGCACATAAAATATTAATCCCTCTAACTAAAAAGGGTTTAACTAGGGGTAAACAGTAAGGGCCTTCATAGGGCATGACAACAGGGGTATTAACCCTTCCCTATGCTATCCAGAGCTAAAAACCATATTCTTGGCTAGAGTTAGACTTAACAAATGTATCTATTTCAACTTACAAATTCATCTGAAGAAAAAAAACTACAGAGCTGATCTTGTTCATAACTTGGGGGCTGCATGTGTATACATGAAATAATGAGACATTTTGTGTCCACATAAATGTTGTTATTACAATTTAAGTATTTCCATATCGCTTATAAGGGGTTGGTTTAATATCTGGTCTACTAGTAAACTGAATTACTGCGCCACAAAATAAAAAGGCGTGTCACCGGCATGAAATGTTCAGAAATCTCTGCTATACATGAACATCAGAGTTGTACTGAGTGTCAGCTGAGGTTTTAGTGGCATTCTTCACCTGCATGACTATGAAACTACTGAGTTTGATGTCTTTATTCTTTAATCTTTTGTCTTACTGACTTTGGAATCTAAAAGGTACCAAAAAGAAGACTAAGCTACGTTTCCCAAGTTGATTTGTCCCAACTCTTAGAAAACAAAAGCAATAGAAGTGATGGAGGCAGCTGCATGCAGTCAAAACCAATGTATCTAATACGTCAATGTTGCAAACATTGTGATCAGACTGGCATATATATGCTTGGTTTGACTGAGTACAGGCAGAAAGATTATTGCAGGAGAACAGCAGTCCAGATTTCTTTCATGCCATCACGAAGGCACAGAGTTACTTTCCTCTGGACAATAACATGGTGGGTGGCTGAAAATAATAGCCTGAGATCTCAGCATTACGAATTAAAGCTGGATTTGATTATCGGGTTTTTTTTATTCAGTTCAAACAATTTCTGGTTTGTTTTGTTTCTGGCATAAAAAGCCAAATATATGAGGTATTAGACCAATTAAACACGAAAGTAGCTTATTCTTAGCCATATTGTATAAAGCATCTATTGTAAAAAGACTGATCTATGGATAAAGTAATTTGGTTCATAGATTAGACACATGAAATGAAGTTACTTCTGCCAAATGATGAGCTGAGCCTTCTGCAATGATAGCTTATTTATGCAATGTGCCTTGAACACCATAAAGCACTTTATCAAATAGAAATATTGTAAAGAGAGTTGTTGTGGGTTTTTTGGGCTGTATGGGCATGTTCTAGAAGCATTCTCTCTTGACGTTTCGCCTGCATCTATGACAGGCATCCTCTGAGGTTGTGAGGACCTCACAACCTCTGAGGACACCTGCTTCTAGAACATGGCCATACAGCCTGAAAAACCTACAACAACCCAGTGATTCCAGCCATGAAAGCCTTCGACAATGCATTGTAAAGAGATAGTGTTAGAATTTCTGCAATAAATATGTGAGATAGCCTCCCCCCCCCAATCTTGTAGAGGACAGTGAATACTTAATCTAATGAAGCATTCAGTGTTATCTAGAACAGTGTTTTCCAACCAGTGTGCCGTGAGTGATCATCAGGTGTGCCGTGGGAAATTGGAACCTCCAATACCCTTTCTTTCCTCTCCCGCCGAACACTTTTTCTTCTCCACTCAGGCTCCCTTCTTCCCAGCCTCGCTCTGCTCACTCTGCTCACACTGCCACCATTTTGATCCGGGGGGGGGGGGGGCAGCTTGAGCATGTTCAGGAGGAGAGGGAGGAGGGAGGAAGATGTGGGGCGAGTCTGTGTAGTAGTGCCCGCACGGGTCACGTCTTCCTTCCTCCCCCCTCCCCTCCTGAAGGAGGGAGCCTGAGTGGAGAAGAAAAAGTAGGTGTTCGGCAGGAGGGGGAAGAAAGGGCGTGAAGGGGAAGGGGGAGGAAGAGGTCTCTTTCGAAAGCTGGCATGGGCAAACTTGGACCTTCCAGGTGTTTTGGACTCCAACCCCCACCATTCCTAGCAGCTACAGGCCCTTTTCTTTTTTCCCCTCAGCCACTTAAGCAGGAAAGGGCCTCAGGCTGTTAGGAATGGTGGGAGTTGAAGCCCAAAGCACCCAGAGGGCCGAAGTTTTCCCATGCCTGTTTTAGGGACCTTAAAGTGGTGAGCCTCCTTCCAACATTGTGATTCTGGATAGAAAACAAACAACAACATAACATAACATTGTTTGAGTCCATAGTGCTCTCTGGGTGTAGGTGAACTACAACTTCCAAACTCAAGGTCAATTCCCAAGCAAACCCTTTCAGTACTTTCTGTTGGTAATGAGAGTTCAATATGCCAAGTTTGGTTCAATTCCATTGTTGCAAAAGTTCAGGATGCTCTTTGATTGTGTGTTAACTATAAATCCCAGAAACTGTAACTTCCAAATGTCAAGGTCTATTATCCCCAAACTCCATCTGTTTTCACATTTGGGCATATTGAGTATTCATGCCAAGTTTGGTCCTGATCCAACATTGTTTGAGTCCACAGTGCTCTCTGGATGTCGGTAAACTACAACTCCAAAACTCAAGGTTAATGCCCACCAAACCCTTCCAGTATTTTCTGTTGGTCTATTTTGACATTGCTCCCATTTCCAGCCACATATCTGTGTGAGATGAGCTTCTCTAGCTTGACTGTGATAAAAACTAAACAGAGAGAGACTGACAGCTGTTGAGCAAGAGCTTCGTGTGTGTCTTTCTGCCATTCCTGCCAGGATATCTATGTTGTGTTCATCGAAACAGACCCAGGTTTCACACTGAGTGTATAAATACATTTAAAAACATATTAACTATATGTATTACTGTGTTAAAGTGTCATTTTGGTTGGTGGTGTGCCCCAGGATTTTGTAAAAGTAAAAAATGTGCCGCGGCTCAAAAAAGGTTGAAAAACACTGATCTAGAAGATGATTTGAAGGATGAACTTGTGAAGTACCTTCTTATGAAAAAAAAAGATGCACCATGAGGAAACAAACTCTTCTCACAGGATCCTTTTTTAAGACATGTGTTTTTAGAGCCTTGGCTCAGCAAAAGCCACGTGCAAAGAAAAGAGTCCTATGCAAATTTTTTGGCTTACATTAAACACAGTTGGGACCTAGAATCATAGAATTGGAAGAGACCACATGGGCTCCCTGCCATGCAGGAAAAGCACAATCAAAGTACCCCTGACAGATGGCCATCATCATTGCCAACTCCAGAATATAAATTCAGCAATGCATCATTACATAGACAATACCCAATTCATCCATAACAACAAATTGTAAGCACATGTCATTGTAATGGACATCATAGAATTGGAAGAGGCCATGTGGGCCATCTAGTCCAATCCCCTGCCATGCAGGAAAAGCACAATCAAAGTACTCCTGACAAATGGCCATCATCATTTCTAACCCCGGAATATAAATTCAGCAATGCATCATTACATAGACAATACTCAATTCATCCATAAAAACAAACTGTAAGCACATGCCATTGTAATGGAGCATTCAAAGTTTCTATGAATCACCAGTCAAAGTATCTCTTTACAGATGAGCAGTAATTACCAGACTGTCACAAAGAAGTACTTTTGAATCAACATACCACATGGAATGTATTTCTTATGCATGCAGTTTTACTTCTAACGCAGTGTACATCATGCTCCAAGTATGTTTGGTTCAAAAGGCCTTCTTCATGGCGGTCTGGCAATGACTGCTTAGGTGCAAAGAGATAGTTTGAATAGTGATTCATAGAAACTTCTAAGCCAAGCATGTTAAAAGCTATTTGGAATTTCCTTGACTGTCTACATTTTAAAGTTTATAAATGTCAAACTGCTCTTGGCTTTGTAAATGGACCAAACTGAAATGAAATGAATTGATTTTCTTTTATTGTCAGTTCATGATAACTTCTTCTTTGTGTTCATCCTTCCGATGTTTCACATGGGGTGGAAGAAGTGTCCTAAGGAGTGACCCATGGAGCTCCACACCGCCAATCATACAACGTAGGATGACTTCTGATGGGGCTCTGGGCGAACACTAACATCAAATTCACTACAGAATTCAATAGGGAGATGGTCAATTTCTTGGATGTCAGGGTGTTTGCAGTGGATTCGAGTCTCAAGGTTAAATGTTATCACAAGATAAGTGATAGTAACTCTATTTTGCATTATAACAGTTATCATACTTGGTCTTTGAAACAAAATTTACCATACTCCCAGCTTATGCGCTTGAAGCGCAACTCATCTTTTGATGAAGATTTTAAGGCTGAGGCATCTAGACTCACATCTGAATTATCTGACAGAGGTTATCCACAGTGGATTATATCCAAAACCAAACGAAAGGTAGACATCATCCCTAGAGCCAATCTGTTAAAACCCACTCAGAGTACACCACCAAAATGGATGATTTGGCCCTTGACTTTGGCCACATCCAAAAAGTCAAAAAATACTGGCCACTCCTTAAATCAATTCCTGGATTAGAAAGTGTGCCTTCCAGCACATATAAGCGCACAAATAATATAAAAGACATACTTATTCACACCAACCACATTCCCAGAGGTTCACGCCATGCTTTAACACCAGGCAAACATTGTTGTGGCCACTGCGCAGAATGCAAATTGGTATATCTTCATAAGAAAATTTACAGTCCCTACAAATCACGTAATTTAAAGATCAATGTTTTCACCACTTGTGCATCCACTTGTTGTGTGTATGGTATCATCTGTATATGTGACCTGCTTTATGTGGGCCAATCAAAAAGGGCACTTAAAACTAGAATTGGGGAACACAGATCCAGGATTCGAACTCAATCTGTAGAGTCACCCATGTATGAGCACTTTAAAAAGATGCTCACACACCAGTGAAGACCTAAAATTCAAGATTCTTTTTTCAAGATTCTTTGGTCTTGAAAGAATCACACCCTCTCCCCATGCTGATGTGAGTAGATAATTAGTGAGGGCAGAAACCCACTGGATAGTCGTATTAGGGACTGAAATGCCTACAGGATTAAATGAGGTCATTAATCTATCCACCTTATTGTTGTAGACACACCTGCAATTAGAATAATGGTTTGACTATATAATTGGTCTGGGTGTGGATTGCCGGTTGCTCCGGCCACCCATTGATCTAACTGTGTGATTCAGATGCATTATAATGGTATGTATTGCCACCCTGTATTGATAATTTTGATCTAACTGCATTTCATATTATGTACTGATTCAGATGCATTTTTGTTTTATATATTGTGCTATGTCATGAATGCTGGATGCCTGCCTTTATCATGATTTGCACCTCAAAAAATCAAGTCAGCCTTGATAAAGGTCAGCAGTGACCAAAACGGGGTGTTACCAAGAAATTCACGTTATCCCATCGGCTGGTGGACACATGCATTTACGCATGTTCATGCTTGATGAGGCTTGATCTTTGTTTGCTACTTTGTGGAGGGGAATAGATATTTAATATTACATATGGTGGAATAAACTGAAGTCCCCTTTAAGGACAGTCGTGACCATTTTCCAGAAGTCAGCTACTCACACCAGTGTGGTATTTTGAGCGGTGGTGATGTAGTCCTGCAGAACTGCGCTCCCCGGCTTGGCCATGCACTTTACTACAGAGAGGAAATTGGTGTTGCTTCCCGTTTGGAACTTTTATTCATTGCCACGCTCATACCATCACAGCGGCTTTGAAAAATAGAACATGAGCAACCTGTATATTTCAATGGTGTGAGATGGTACAAACTGTTGGGACTTTTGGATACCATTTGATAATTTTTTGTATGTATTTATATGTGTAATTTTGCTAACATTTTGCTGGTCAGTATAGGAACACAGAGCGTGTCCCTCACCTAAATAGATCATTTTGGAAATTAACTATACCACTCTGTGCATGATCATTATATATTTCCCTGCTCAGTTGTGTTCGCAAACTGGGGTGGCAACGTGGCGGAACGCTGCCACCATTAACAGGGAAGTCGCTAATGGGGCTTTGGTGGAGTGGTGTGGGATGGGAAAGCATCAGATGGTGATGGGGACATTTCCCCACTGCTTCCCCGATGCTGCCCATATTTACCATGGTGGCTGGCGAATCACAATACTGGACCACATCAATGTGATGAGTTTTGTTGAAATTCATCTGTAGATTGTTGTTGAGAATGAACCCCTTTTGTTTTCTGAGCAAAAGGCCTATATGCATGCATAGCTGAGAAGGAACCAGAGTGGTGATAAAATGCTTTTTTTTATTGCAATGATCCCATCAGTGCAACAATACAACTCCGTGGTATGCTGAGACCTGAAGTAAGCTATTTTAATGAAATTCAATCGTATTTGTGGCTTCAGGTAACCACATTCCTGATGGGAATATTTCTCCTGTGGCTACAGAGGTCTTGCTGTACACAGAGGTTTTCATATACACTGATAATAAATACATATCATTTGCACTATGATACGATGTTATATATCACCATTCTAAGAACTAGCTGAGAAATAGCATATTGTTCAGATATGAATTCTTTGTCCCTCACCTCCCCTCCACCTCACCAATTCACCAGTATAAATACCTTTAGTATGCTTGTTTTCATTTTTCTACTTCAGAGATTATAATAGCATTTCTAAGAGTGAACTTCATTAAGTTTTGAGTTTATGCTTAATTGAGTAATGGCAGGATGATGCTCTCAGACAGGCATATTTTTTCTTTCAAGTTAGCTTACAGTAGGGAATACTTTGCAACTTTTCTCTCTCAGAGACATATACATAAAATGCTTTCTTTAGTTAGTCAAGAAAGTTTCTTTTCATTGCTAGTTGTCTTCCACTGACATCTTCTCTTGTCACATTGCTGTTTGGTTGCACATGCATGTTTTCTTTAAAAGGAACATTTTTTATGGTTTTGGTCTCATGATTTAAGCCACATGCTGATTTCTGTCAGCTATGGATGCCATATGTAACATTTATATAAAGTTATGTGTAAATATGCGTGAATGATAGCAGTTTAGTCCAACTGAAATAAATGCTATTTAATCTTCAAGAAGAGTCATGATGGAACCTGCCTTTTGAGGGCAGGTCATTATAACTGATTTTTAATTAATTGCTTTACTGAGTTAATAAGCTAGAAGAGTTCATTTTTTTGGCCTATAATCACCATTGATGCAATTCACAATTTTTTCCATTGAATTGTAACTTGTTGTCTGTCTCTGTGTGCTATCAGTCTGAGCAATGAAGACAAAGAGGAAGGGTCACGGGATGGGTACCTCTTGTTGCAACCAAGAAAAATTGTTTTGCGATGTCTTTTGCATTCCCACTGCCCCAGCCCACTGCCTCCTGAATTTCCAATGTGCAGTATTTTAAGGGGCCAAGAACCTCTGAAGATGCCCGCCACAGCTGCAGTTGAAACGTTATGAGAGGATGCTGCTGGAACATGGCCACACTACTCAAAAAACTCACACAACCCAATTAATAAATATGATTTGCCTGATTTAGCTGTGTCTACAATAACAGGGCCAATAACCTCTGAAGATGCCAGCCACTACAGGTGAAACATTATGAGAGAATGCTGCTGGAACATGGCTATACAACTTGAATAACCCATAGCAACCCAATTAATAAATACCATTTGTCTGATTTACCTGAAAACAGCTTGGAAAAGGGGTTTTTTTGGACTCCATTTTCCAATTGCTATAGCTGTCTACAGTGGCTTTAGGACTCATTCTCCAGAAAATATGTAGTGAATGCTTACTTCCAGCTGCTGAATTCCAAACCAGATTCCAGCTGTATATCATAACTATAAGAGAACATGTTTATCTTTTCTTGAAAAATCTTTAATGAAGTCAGATGCTTGGTAGGAGAAGAAGGGCGTCATCTCTCCCCCCCCCGGTATGCGCTGTTAATTGACAGCTTCCAGTTATCATTCCTTTATCTTCTGAAACAGAACAAAATAAAGTGTTAGTATCACTTGTAAGGGCCAGAGATGAACAGTTCTTAGACATTCCAATTTTACAGTGTCCGATAAAAATTGTGTGTGTGAGAGGGGGGGGGCAGGGAGAGGAGTTGTTGCTGTGTCTTTGGCTGATGAAAACCAACTATTTATACCAGAGGATGTGGAGGGGATGATTTCTGGTGGTTTCTCACAAACAGGAACCACCAGAGTTGCACCACAATAATTTCCTCCTGCAGGACTTTCCATGATCAAAGGCATGTGTATGATAGAGCAGAATATTCTCGACTGCCACAGCCCATATACTCCTGCTGTTCCCTGGAACCCTTTTGGGTCTCTGGGGGCCGAAGGGTCTGCCTCTGCCCTGGCTCTCCCTTTAAGGTGTCTGTACAGGGTTGACTTGGAGATAGAGATGAACACCAAAGTTTTGAATTTGACTCAGGGCCCTTTATCTGGCATCTGAGTGCAGGGCGGACTCAGGGCCCTTCCACACAGCCAGATAACCCAGCCTACCTGCATTGCACTGGATTATCGGAGTCCACACTCATATAATCTGGTTTAAAGCAAAGAACCTGGGATTTTATTCAGATGTGTGGAAAGGAAGTCAAATAAGAAGCCAAGGCCCTTCCACACAGGCCTATAACCCTGAATGATAAGGCATAATATTCATTCTGCCTCTGCTAATAATAATAATAACAACAACAACAGGTTCCTGGGTAGGAGACCTCAAGGGCCATCCAGGGCCATCCAGTCCAATCTCCTTTTGCCATAAGGGGAAAATACAATCAAAGCATTCCTCACAGATGACCATTCAGCCTCTGATGATGATGATGATGATGATGATGATAATAATAATAATTACAATGGGTTCCTAGAATAGGAGACCTCCAAGGGCCATCCAGTCCAATTTCCTTCTGCCATAAGGGGAAAACACAATAAAAGCATTCCTCACAGATGGCCATTTAGCCTCTAATGATGATGATGATAATAATAATAATAATTACAATGGGTTCCTAGAATAGGAGACCTCCAAGGGCCATCCAGTCCAATTTCCTTCTGCTATAAGGGGAAAACACAATAAAAGCATTCCTCACAGATGGCCATTCAGCCTCTGATGATGATGATAATAGTAATAATAATTACAATGGGTTCCTAGAACAGGAGACCTCCAAGGGCCATCCAGTCCTACCTCCTTCTGCCATAAGGGGAAAATACAATCAAAGCATTCCTCAGCCATGTTGAATCAAAACCTAAACTCTCATGAGAGCAACAGAAAGTACTGAACCTTGAGTTTGGGAGTTGTAGTTCTCCATCCAGAGAGCACTGTGGGCTCAAATAATGATGGATCAGGACCAAACTTGGCAGGAATCCTCAGAAGAGGAGGAAGCCAGAAAGGGAATGGATGAGCACCCCCCCGCGTGCTCCGAACTCAGCCCCGCCCCTTTTTCACTCTGGCCACGCCCCCTCTCGCTTGGTGCACTCTCTCCGTCCCTCTTTCTTTCAAGTGGTGGAAAAGGGAAGGAATGAAAGGGGAAAGAGAGAGAGAAGGAGGGAGGAGAGAGGGGGAGGAAGTAGGGAAGTAGGAGGAGGAGGAAGGAGCCTGCTCCTCCGCCCCGCCCCTCACCCCCCCGCAGAAAAAAGCCCTGGTCTAGGACAAAGACTGGAATCGATGAAAGGCAGAGGATATTATGACAACACTACATAGCTTAATGGAAAGTGTGATGAAAATTAAAATGGGGGGGGTTATAAAAGGGAGAATGAATGGAATTCATAGTCCTTGCATATTTTTTCTGTAATCTGGCTTCTGGTTATAGCAAATTCCATGAGAAGAGTATAATGGAGAGGTTCAATGTGTACCCAACCACACTGGGAATGTGTAAGAGCAATTGCTATAACAGTACAAACCCCTTATCCATGGATTCAATATCCATAGTTTCGCTTACCCCCCACTCCAAATAATACTCCCCTGAAAGTGTTTGTGGTCTCTTTAAGTCCTTCAGTATGATTTCAGCCAAGGTATAGTCACAGTATACACTTCACTATTATCAATGGATTCAGGTATTTGGGGGGGGGGTGTCTTTGAACATTTCCCCATGGGAGTCACATTGCATGTGCTTTAATCCAGACAATAAGTGCTAGGACTTTCTGCATTTTGCTTAGCGTTCCACAACCAGAAAAGTCCCTCCCCTGATGCTGCCACAAACACCCGGAACATCCAGAAAACTTATGTGTAATTCATTTATTCTCTAGTTTCTTGCCAAAGCATGGCCATATTTGACATGTTGAAGGAAGGATAGTCAGTATGGGAATAATGCCAAGGGAAGCTCCACTATCTCACAAGATATTCATGATCTTCTAAATATATGTTGTACAACTCCTACTGGCTTGAGAGTTGTAGCCAGACTCATTCGTGTTTGAAAGGAAACTGAAACTGGGCAGAAATGCTGGGCTTGTAGGGGTCTCCCAGCCCAGAAATTACTACACTTTAAAAATGCACATGGGCAATCAGCTATAGCAGGGTTCTTTTTCTGCTTTGGAAGCTCTTCTTTCACCGCCATATTTTATGTGCATAGGTAATTGCAGTTCCCAATAAATGCTAATTTGACTTTCAATTTCAGAGAGAGCCTCCCAGTTTCATGATTCAGCACCGTCTTTGTTTTTTGCCCACTAATTTTTAGCAGCAGTATATGGTAAACCAATCTTTATTTGTGAGCATTTTCTGTAACAATTTGGGTTCAAAGTGCACTCACAAATGAAGTCCTGAAAAGCAATGTTAGCAGGTACAAAACCATTAACAGAAAATACAAGAGAGTGTTCTAGTAGAGTATTCTAAAAGAAATACTTTCTCCCATGATTTATGTAGCCATTATAATACCTCAGTTTGCTACATGTTCTGTAAAAGGATGTTAAGTTTAATTATTTTCTCTCTGCCTGGCACAAACAAGGGTTTTACATTTCAAGTAAATGTAAACTACCAGACTCTTTGACATTCCAGCTGTAGCAAATAATTGTTGTCATATAGTGGCTGTGCATTAAACACTGGCATTCTTGTGTATGGAATTTTTTTCCCCAACAAAGTTCCCCCTCCTGTCCCCACAATTTCCTTGCTCCAGTCCACAGGAGGCTAGTTGATCCCTATGTAAATAATAATTTCACATCATGCATTCAGAAAACTACTGAACCGTTCACTATGCCTACACACCCTCAAGTACATCCACATTTGATTAGAACAGGATGGTTTCATACAAGATACATTTGAGCCTAAACTGCCAAATTGTGAATTGAGCATCTATTGTCTTGGGGAGATGCAGCTGGGTTTGTGGCAAAGACAGCAGAAAATTGGGAGAAAATTGCCTGTTGGAGGTAGGTGTGAATGTTTCAATTGACCACCTTGATTAGCATTTAATGGCCTAGCAGTTTTCAAGGTGTGACTTATTACTGCCTGGGGACATCCTTTGTTGAGAGGTGATTAGCTGTCCCTGATATGTGGATGACACCTTCACCATTTGGAGCCATGGAGAAGAAAAACAAGTTCCTGGACTACCTTAACACCAAACATCCAATTCTCCATGGAATAAGAAAATGAAGGAAAGCTGCCATTTCTAGATGTCCTAGTCATCCACAAACCAGATCAACAATTGAGTCACACAGTTTACAGAAAACCTACACACACAGATACCTACAGAAAAGCTCCAACCAGGGCCGTAGCCAGGATTTTGATCGGGGGGGGGGGGTGAGTTTGGTTCGGGGGGGGCTGAGACTGGGTGGAAGAGGATCTACCCTAGCAAACCTTTTGTATTGTTATCCCAATAACCCCATTAATGTGGGATATAATGATCATGGTGATCAGATCATGATATGAATAAACATAACAGTTTAAATAATGTACCAGTAAGGCCTTTTCACAGACCACCCTGAGAATTTCGGGGCGGGGGGGCTGAAGCCCCCTTAGCCCCCCCCCCTGGCTACATGCCTGGCTCCAACTATCACCTAAGTGAAAAAAGAAGCACAATTAAAGCCCTGGCAGACTGTGCAAAAAGAATCTGCATACCCCACCTCCTTCAAGACAAACTGAGCCACCTAAACTGGGCTTTACAGGCCGATGGATACTCCACCTCAGACATCAGAAGAGCTGCAAGACAGAGAACAAACCATGAGAGTAAAGACAAAGGTCAACCCAGAGTCTTGTCATACATCAAGGAAACCACTGACTGCATAGGGTAGCTGATGAGGAAACACAACAAACAATCTACAGACCCATAAAGAAAATCCAACCAATGCTACATTCAGCAAAGGACAAGAGGGATTATCTCACCTCTGCAGGAGTCTACTGTATACCATGCAGCTATGGACAAGTCTACATAGAGACCACCAAACACAGCATTGCCTAAACACATGTGTCTTTCTTAAATGTCTAGTTTGGTTCCACTTCATGGCATGAGGGAAGTGAATTGGCATTGAAGCAGAACAGTCACCTTTGATGATCGTCCTGATTATGCAATACTGTGAATCCCATTACTGATCTGGCTTCTCCCTCTGACTAACCCACCCTCCAACTGGTGGGCAAAACACAGATCTATTAAGAAAATCCAACAAATGCTATATTCAGCAAAGGACAAGAGGGATCTTCTCACCTCTGCAGGTCTCCCATAATCCGTATACCATGCAGCTCTCGACAAGTCTCCATAGGAATCAACAAACACAGGACACAAACAAGAATCAAGGAACATGAAAGGCACTGCAAACTAACTCAGGCTGAGAAGCCAGCCATAGCAGAGCACTTGATGAACCAACCTGGACACAGCATATTATTTGAGAACACAGAAATGCTGGACCACTTTAACAACCACCATGTTAGACTGCACAGAAAAGCCATTGAAATACACAAGCATGTGGACAATTTCAACAGAAAGGAGGAAAGCATGGAAATGAACAAAATCTGGCTACCAGTGTTAAGAAACTCTAAAATTAGGACAGTAAATAAAGAACAACACTTTGAAAACAGGGGAATTCCAGACATGAAACAATCAGGGCCAGCTAACACCTCACAACAGGGCTGTACAACTTCTACCGGACCGGGGCCCTGAATTCCGGTCACTGATCACCTGGGGGCCTTAGGGTCTGCCTCCGCTCCCGGCTCCGCCCCTGGCCTGGCTCCGCCCCCGCCCCAGCTCCACCCCTCCCCAGCTCTGCCCCCGCTCTGGCCCCGCCCCCTCCATCGGCTCCGTGCCCTCCCCGGGCTCCAATTTACTTACAATTACTAGTTGCATTATTAATTATAAAATTTTAAAAAATGGAACTGAATGAAATAAATATAAATATAAATAAATATCAGAAGAGAGATGGATTGAGGAAGGGAATATATATGGGAGGGAAATAAATATAAATAAATATCAGAAACACACAAAGAGAGATGGATTGAGGAAGGGAATATATATGGAAGGGAAATAAATATAAATAAATAACATAAAAGCAACAATTAAAGCAAGGAAGAAAGGAAGAAAGGAGCCCACCCCAGCAAAGCAACCCTCAGTTCAAAAATAAATACATTATTATTATATTTCTGCCCCATATATTCCCACCCCATCTTCCCCTTATTTCCAAATTAAATACATTTATTATTATTATTATATTTCTCCCCCATATATTCACAACCTCATCTTCCCCTTATTTCCAAATTAAATACATTTATTATTGTTATTATTATATTTCTGCCCCATATATTCCCACCCCCATCTTCCCCTTATTTCCAAATTAAATACATTTATTATTATTATTATTATTATAATATTTCTGCCCCATACATTCACAACCCCATCTTCCCCTTAAGCCCCCTGCTTCGGCCTACCTTTCCAAACGTGCTGGATCCAGTAGCCGGACCATGTGCGAGGCGGCGGGCGAGCGAGGCGGCGGGCGGGCGAGCGAGCGAGGCGGCTGCACCATCTCTGCCGTGGTGGCTGCGCCATCTCTGCCGCTGCGACTGTGCCATCTCCGCCTCACAAAGGCGGAGCGCACTGATTGGCGGGGGGAGGGAGGGAGTAGGAGGAGGGAGCCTGCTCCTCCTCCCTGCCCCGCCCCTCCCCGCCGCAAAAAATTATTTAATAATAATAATAAATAAATAAATAATTTTTTTAAAATTTTTTAAACAGCTGATTTCTTTTTAAAAGGGTAGGGGGCCGTAGGGAAGGGGCTGGGGGGCTGTATATGGCCCACGGGCCGCCAGTTGGACAGCCCTGCCTCACAATAAAGGATTCCGCCAGGGAGGAATCAGCCAGGCGTTGAAGTTGCAAGGTTTTTCAATGCTAATCAAGGTGATTACTTCCAACATTAGCACTTGCCTCCAACATACAAGAATTCCTTCTCCCACCCTGGACCTTTCAACAGATATATAAACCTCCTTTGCATAGTTTCCAGTATACCTCACAACCTCTGAGGATGCCTGGGTGAAATGTCAGGGAGAATGCTTCTGGAACATGGTCATATAGCCTGGAAAACACCCACCAACACAACAATAGCTGCTAATCCCACAATGTTGCCATCACCTACCTTGTGCAATGGGGCTGCTTTCCTTCTTTAAAGCATTTTAAAAATCATAATTTCTGAAATTACATAATTGCCCCCCCCAAAAGCAATGAAAGTAATAGAAGTTGCGGTCACAAGGGTATGTGGAAGTATGACCATGAAACCACAGATGGGCAAATCAGCACTAGTGTACAAATGGAGAGAGGTCAAAAATCGAGGATGCAATTGTACCACTGCTTTGGAATAGTGGCATCATGCAATAAAGTCCAGACTCTCATAGAGTCTTAAAGCTGCAAGGGGCTGCAAGAGCCATCTAATTCTACTCACTGTAGGCATGCAGAATTACAGGACTGCTGTAATTAGCCATTTTGAGTCCCACTCTCAGTAGAGAAAGGTGGGATATAAATAAGGTAAATATAATAAATGTGTTCATAACCAGCTAGGAAGAGACATAATTGTTTCTATTTTTTCCTTCAGTTGTAAAATCTGAGTTATAATTATTACTAATATTATTATTATTTTTATGTTATTGTTACATTTGACTTATTTTTTCTCTGCAACCATTTTGAGCACCATGTTTTTAGCAGAAAGGCATGATCCAATGTTTTTCAAGTGAGCTTTCTTACTCTTTCTGATACCCCCCAATATCAACAAACAACATCTAAAGAATCTGAGCTGGCCATGGCCAGATGTTCATTTTGGCAGTCTAATAAGAGAAAATATGGAGTTTTTGGGGGTGGGGGGTAGACATCTCACTTCTGTCCTGAATGCTGATACATAAAGTAGTTCTCTATGACCCAAAGAAAAGGTGAGCAGTTACAGCCAAGATGTTCTCAGAATGCATCTCCTATCATCATTCACTACCGGTTATGTTGGCTAGGGCCAATGAGAATGCAAATCAAATAAACATGATGAGGGAGGATTTCACATGTTACTTTCCCTTTACTTATACTGTGGCACTTGTTATGACAGAAGAGATCATTATCTCACAAAACTTCTAGTGAGTTTTATTATCATTAACAGGCTACTACAATAATATAAAATATTCTTAACTTTCTACAATATCAGCAAAAACTGTGTTACCATTATCCTGGATAAAAGCTATTCTTCAGCTTTTATCCAGGATAATGGTAACACAGTTTTTGCTGATATTGTAGAAAGTTAAGAATATTTTATATTATTGAATTCTTCAGCTTTTATCAAAGGATTTAACATCTCCTACAAATGTTTCCTAATTGTACTTGTTTTGTGTTTTATAAACAGTGTAATACATTCTTCTTGTTTTAATGTGGGAGACAAGTATCAAACTTACAACAACCCATCAATGCTCCTCCTGATGGCTATATCTCATTTACCCTCCCAGATATAATATGCCTCTCAACCTAGTTCCTGAACAATTTGGGTTGGGTGTGGAATGGGGTTTGTATTTCTTTAATCCTGAAATGATTGAAGAAAGTACAATAAAACTGTCATGCTGGATGAAGGAAACTATCCTCTCTTATCTTCTAAAGGCTAAATTTCAACCACAGGCATACCCTTCCAACATAGCTTTTGCCTCCCTTGGTGGAAAGTGTGGGTAATGGGCATGAAGAAGCGCCCAGCTTGTTCCAAAACAGAAAGAAACAGATAACATTTTTTTTATTGAGGAGGTGAGGGCAAGGCAGGATAAGTCTGACTTTCCAAGATTCTGGAAGCGGTCAGTGTGGTTCCCCAATGCCTAGCAGTTATCTGAAGATTCAAATGGAAGATTTGTCTCATGAGAGCAACATATATTCAAATAGGAATGAAATAATAAAAGAGAGGTTAGCCAGACTCAAGCAAGGCACAAAGACACAAGAACATTTTGTGCTGGAAAATTGCTACTTTATTTTATATCCACAAAAAGTGCAAGTTAAAGCAGTAGAAATGTGATGTTTTGTTGTAAACATTACTATGTCGAAAACATTCTGGAAGAAATCGCCTTTCTGATATTCTGATAAACTTTCATGTTTTGGAAAGTTGGATCCAAATATCAAACTTTTCAGATAATTAAATATTTGATTTATTTGTTGAATGTCACTCCAAAGAGACTAAAGACATGTACAAACATGCTATCCAGATGAGTACTATCTGCACAAAGACAGAATTGAAAAATCCTCACTTTTTATTTCTGTGCATCTATCTTTAAGCAACCCTCTGAATCTCATAGGGTTTTCTTAGGCAGGAAATAGATGCAGTTTTGCCAATTTCTTCCTTTGAAACACATCTCATAGCTCCCTTCCAAATACTAGCTAGAGTTGACCTTGCTTAGCTTCCAAGATCAGATGGGACATGGTACTCTAGACAACAGCAAAGCAGCATATTACAGGAAGAAGAAAAACAACAAAATACGAAACACACGAAAAACACGAGGCATCTTTCAGATCACTTCACCATGAAGAATGTTCTCAATTTGACTGGGGCCTCAAGTTTTAGTTTACTTAGCCTAATGGGAAATCCAGTGCTGGACTTGTGTACCGCAGTAATTCTGGATCCATGATTTGCTTTCTTCAGACCTTGGTAGCTGTACAATAATTTCCTCCAAGCAATTTATCATCTCAAATTCTTTTCAAATGTCACCATCACCCTCAAACCAAAACTATCTTATTACATTAGCAAACTAGCTTAACCACATCCATCAGAGGGAATCCAGCAAAACACGCTCTGCAATATTGATGGGGCACGTGGGCCTTTGGTGGGTAGTCTTCTGTGTTATTATTGTAAATGACTGGGCCAACTTTTATTTCAGTCCACATGAAGTTTGTCTGCAGCAAAAGTAACTGTATATTATATAGAGTGAATACTGAACAGTCAGCTATGCAGGATGGAAAATACTTCATGACTGTGCTGTGGTTTTTCTTCATATGCGTTATTTTCCTTGAGTGCTTGTACGCAGACTCAGTTACTAACCCTGAGAGGGAATATGCTGTTCTTTCTTTAGCTGGCAAAGATGGATTGACACTTTTAGTAGCTTAAGACTAATCTTAGTCTCTGCTTCACCTCTTAGCCCATACTTAACTAAGTCTGCCCAAAACAAACACCAGAACAGCAGAACCCAACAGCTCAGAAACTAATTTACAAAATAGTCTTTTCTTTTAAAAGGTGCAGGACCAGAAGGGTCTTGCAGTTATCAGGATCCATTTTACCTCTTTCTTGTTATTTTATATTTTTTTGGAATTATTTGGAGAAGTCGGGACCACACAGGCAAATGCAACTGTTTGGAATCCCTGAATTGCCCAAGCCTTAAGGATCAGAATTATTGCCAGAGGATTTTGTTTATATATTAAACCATTTCTGGCACAAACCTAGAGAAGCTCTTTGTAGTGATAAGTGCCCACAGCAGACTATTCAGAAATTCCCAGCTTTCAAAAACAGCCTTAAGGGACTGTGTGTGGCCTGAGGGTAGTCCTTTGGCTGCTACTACATGAATATACTTTGAATTATTAGAATCAATTCCAGGATTGTATCGCAAGTTCACTGTCAATCAGATATTCTGTAAATCCAAAGCAGCCACACTTGGCATGTGACTATTTCCTTCTTTCAGTCATTAGGAAAGGGGAATAATAAAGTAAATTCTAGGAAAGAGCTATTAGGAAAATATTTGCATTTTCAGTTGTTTACATTTGGTAATAAAAATATCAATACAGTAGCTGCATTTTTCTCATTGACTAACTCACTGTGTAGCTTGTCATTTCACATATGAATGTCCATATTTTCAGGGTGTGAGTGATGCATTCCTATCTGATATCACATCTAATAACAACAGCAGCAACAACAACAACTTTATTTTTATGTCCCGCCTCCATCTCTCCGAAAGGACTCAACATGGGGCCAAGCCCAATCAGACAGAGTTAAACATAGCATGTAAAAATACAACAACAGTGTAAGACAACATAAAACAACATTATAACAATAATAAAACAGGCGTTATAAGCAACAACCAAATATATACTTCAAGTCTCATTGTGGGAGGGTGGGCTGGTATGCAAAATAAGAAAATAGACTAGTCAATAAGATGCATAGGCCATATACGAATAGCAGCGTAAGGATAAGAGCAGTTATAACAGGTTCATTATGGCTTTGAACAGTGTAGTAGTAAAGTGCAGGAACATCATTTTTGGCCACTGTAAGGGCCAATTGTCAAGGGAATTGTCTACTCAAATGCATGACAGAAACGTGGATAGGGAGGATGCTAGCCTGATCTCCCTGGGTAGTTCCAGAGCTGAAGGGCCACCACCGAGAAGGCCCTCTCTCTCATCCCCACCAACCACGCCTGAGACAGGGGTGGGACCAAGAGAAGAGCCTCCCCAGAAGATCTTAGAGATTATGTGGGCTTGTAGGGGAAGATGCGGTCACAAAGATAGGCAGGCCCTGAACCGTTTAGAGCTTTATATGTAATGACCAATAGGATCAGGTGTGCAGCAATCAGGTGTGCGGCAAAACCTTAGGACAGTTATATATAGCCATTTAAATCAAGTCAAGATTTATATGCACCCCAGGAATCAATTGGAGGCTGGAACAGTGGCAGCAAAATTCAGCTGATTGTGGATCAATCTGAAACCATGAATATTTTTTCTTACCTCATGTGGTAGGATGTGCTGATGGGCAGCAGCATGTCCAGTTAGGATCGGTGCTAGAGCAAGACAGAGCAAAGCAACAAAGGGAGGGGGCAGTGAGCATTTTCATGGGAACGCTGTGGTTTTCTCTCCAAAGAGGGGAGATGTTTGTTTACCTTCTGGTGAGCTGTGTTTCCAGTTTTTTCAAACGTGTAAGCCCTATCCCGACAAATGCTCTGCATTTCTCTGTTTCAAGTCCAATTCTGCATCAGTTATACACTGATGAGTTGCAATGGGTTTTATGGTTTTAATGCACTGTTTATGGCTAGATGCATGCTGTAGCACATATTGGGGCTGTATGTTTTGATGACACACTGACCTCAAGACAGCTTCAAACTGCATTTTATTGCCTGTGTGGAACTGTTTTTAGGGAAGATCCTTGGAAATATAATTGTATATAACTGGTATGTGTGACATATCAAATTACTGGTGGCACAGTGGGTTAAACCTGCAGAGCTGCTGAATTTGCTTACCGAAAGGTCGCAGGTTCGAATCCAGGGAGTGGTGTGAGCTCCTGCTGTTAGCCCCAGTTTCTGCCAATCTAGCAGTTCAAAAACATGCAAATGTGAGTAGATCAATAGTTGCTACTTTGGTGGGAAGGTAACAGTGCTCCATGCAGTCATGCAGGCCACATGACATTGAAGGTGTCTACGGACAATGCCAGCTCTTCGGTTTAGAAAGGGAGATGAGCACCAATCCCCAGAGTTGGACACAACGGAACTTAATGTCAGGGGAAAATCTTTACCAACCTTATCAAATATCATCAACAGATGCTCACAGCTTGTTGTTTAAATAGATCCCCACAATCGCATAGATAACATACACTTTCCGTATGAAAGTTACAAGAATTTCTTTTTCTAGAGATACTGGTCCGAGAGCAAGATGAAATGAGGGGAAATTTTCACTTAGTTGGGAAAAGGGGATCAGGACTGTTTAATCTAACCTACTTGTTTATCGCCAGAAAGTGAATGGTCAGCTTTTGTTCCATAAAAGGAAGAAGAAAGGAAGAAGAAAAGGAAGGAAATTCACAGAATCTGCTAGATAGTCTTTACAAGCTGAAGCAAGAAATCAATGAAACCTTGGGTTCTCTCCTGTGTGACCTGGAGATTTGCACCCAGACCTTTAATTTTTGCCTGCAGCAAAGTCCACCAAAACACAACAAAAAATCAAACTTTTCTCTAATGTCTAAAGATGATTCTTGAAAAAGTGACTCAGGGCCAACTCTTGCCTCATCCGTTAGATTAAGTGAGCATTATTCTGAGTTACTCCCAATTCTTTAATATCAGATTTAATATTCTTGACATTTATGATTGCTGGTATGGCTTCAAGTATCATTTATTTATGAATCCTGGCACATATCTGCACAAAACTTTTATAATTGAAAAAAATATAGACTAGCAATGGAGAGTAAGGAGTCTTTTTACACAACAGTGTTGTGTTGTTTACCTCCTTCTGTAATACCAGTTCTTTTTTCCAACCAAATATTTTCTGCTTAAGAAAGGAACAGTTAGCTTCATACAGGATAGGAAAGGTGGATCTCAGGAGAAGTTACTTATCTGTTGTCGATGGAGTTGAAAATTTATTATCTGTCTTTGTCTTTAGATTTTACATGACCAAGAAGTGGAGTGACCTATTCCCCAATACCATCTGAACAGATAATATCCATGACAGGCCAGTGATTCTAGCATCATCTCCATTTTTTCCTGTATGATTAAAATTTTTTTTTTCATGATTGAAGGAGTTAGAAAAGCCTTGAAGGCTTGCATTATATATCTTAGCTTTACAGTTGGTACAATAAGGCTATTTTTGCTTGTTAAGTAACCTTATGAAGTAATGTAACTTGTAAATATTACTTTATTCCCCCTCATGTTACTGGGAAAACCTATTCAAATATCCAGGCCAGTTTTCACTAGATGGCGCTCCATCATATTTTAGCATGACAAAGCCCTTCCTTTTATTTTACATGCAGATTGGTTGGGTTTCAGTTTAATATTAAGCAGGGCATATGTTAAACAGGACTTTAAAAACTGCCTCAGGTCTTAAAGAAAGACTAGATAATCATCAAATTATACTTCCTTTCATGATGTTTTGATATATTAGATATATTAGAATACATGTTCATAATATTGTAACTACTTAAAGGTCAAGGACTGAAGTGTTTCAAAATTACAAGACGGGATGCAACCGAAATGCATAACCCTCACATAGTTATGACTCAGCCATTACCATACCCCCTTAGCATTTTGCTTGCCCTTGTGGGTACTCATTAAAGAAATTACAGAATAATCAGCTTTGCAGAGCTTCATACATTAGATAGAAATGGCAAAGCATTTCCAGTCATAGAATAAGATACTGCTTGATGAACATGTAGTATATTGATAACACCTAGGTATGACATTCATGAGGACAGGCAAAATACTTCAAATCTATGGGACTGAGAATATAGAATTCTATAAAATTAAACATTTACAGATAATAAATCAGCATGTTCTTTTTTTATGAAGTACATCTTCTGCATAGTCTGCAGGGGTGCTCACACTTTTTCAGCATGCGAGCTACTTATAAAACAACCAAGTCAAAATGATCTACCTACCCACTACAAAAATGTGAAACATATATCACAATATCTGCTTTGAACTGGGTTTTCTGCATCCACACTGCCATATAATCTGATTCAAAGCAGATAACATGGGATTTTATTCAACTGTGTGGAAAGGACTTCAGATAACCAGGGCCGGTAGCACTTGGGCGGCGTCTAGAGCTTGCGGGGTGAGACTGAGCCTTCCTCCCGCCCTGCCTGCGATCTACCAGGACGCCCTACACCAGGGGTGCTCATTAGGTAGCTCGGGAGCTACTAGTAGATCTTCGGCCCTCTTCCAGGTGATCTTCGGGCCTCACCAGCTGGATGGGGCACTCCTGCCATGCGTGCGCACACCCTGTGCGCACGCGTGCTCCTGCTGCTGGCTTCCGCTCTTGCGGTGCTTCTTTCGCCTGTGGGTCATTGCAGGAAGAAGGAAGCACGAGGCGGGACCTCTGGAGGGAGCGCTCTGCCTCTCTCTCGTCCAGAAGCAGCTGTGCAGCCTCCATTGCCAGCGAGACAGGCAGGGCGGAGCGCTCCCTCTGAATGCCCCGCCTCATGCTTTCTCCTTCCTGCAATGCCCCGCAGGCGGAAGAAGCGCTGCACGAGCGGAAAACAGCAGCAGGAGCACACGCGGTGGCAAGAGCGTGCGGCGGCGGGAGTGCGCGGCGGGGGCAGGTAGATCTTTTGGACTTGGTTGCTTTAAAAGTAGCTCACATGCTGAAAAAGTGTGAGCACCCCTGCCCTCGCGATCTACCAGTATATCGCGATCTACCAGTATATCGCGATCTACCTAATGAGCACCCTTGGTCTACTGTATATACTATACAGTGTTAACAGATTTGTATAATGTCTAGAACAGCCAGTAGGTGGTGTTTACAAACCTTTTACTGTTGCCATATTTTTTGTGACCACAACCCTGACCTAAGAGGATCCCCATTTGGGGTTGAGACCCACAGTTTAAGCAGCTGGAGGAAACTGAAAAACAGAGAGAAAATATTTTTAGAAACTGGGAAGTTACAAGTTGCTTTAAAAATGTAGTTGTGGTATTAATTACTTTGAGGTGCCTAGAAATGTGAGCTACAACTTACTAAGTTTTGCTTTGAATTATGTTTTTCCTCTTTTGAATGAAACATTACATTGCAAGACAGAATTACAAAATTGCCCTTGAAACAAAGGCTCAAAACAAGGGACATCTTGTAGTCCTAAAAATACTAATAGGAGTCCACATGTCTGAATGTTAGTTTACCGTGTCCTTTCAGTAGACCATCATCATCATTGGTGAAACTATAATTTTATATCTCCCCCCAAACTCTCTTTGGTGGTTTACTTGTCCTTGAAGTTTGCTCTATGGCAAAATCCCTCTATATACAAAAGTAAGACATTGTATACATTAACGAACATGTAATTGGTTGCATACTGTGCTATATACAGCAACATATATTTTACTATGGATTTATTTTCTTGTTTCATTATTTTATTGCTCAACAGCATGAAGTAATCAGAATAAATGCATTCTTAGAGCCAGACTCTAAATTAATTAAATGGTTTTCCATCCGACAGCTTAGAGGAAGTGGTTTCCCTGAATAAAGGAAAATAAAGAAATCCCTCTCAAGTAATTAGTTTCTCATCCATTCATTTCTGCCTTTCAAGATCTCTTATCATTGCTTCCCAGGCCCAACTGTTCTCTAGAGGGCATTATTAAAGTTAGATTATTTTATAGAGAAGCATATCTGGGCAATGAAACAGACACACAAACATGAACTCATTTAAGCATTCTCCACATCATAGTGTGCTGGATGAATTTTGATGCTGAGATTTGTCATTAGAAGGCCAGATAATCCAGATGTCCAAAATATAAACTCAGAACCTAGGTTAAAACCCCCCCCTCTGATTTTGTGGTTGGTCATTTTGAGAAACCTAGCAAGACATAAAAGGAATCTTGTCTCCCAAGTAGCCCCACCAGTGGGATAAAAGTCCTTCAAAGAATTTGTTATCAGTCTTTTTTCAGCTTCTTTCCCTGCTGTTCCTATCTATTCCCTGAGATCGTAACCTCCTGTATCTACTGTTTCTTGAACTACCCAACACCATCGCCTTGCGGGAGGTCTCTAAGGCAGCCAAACCAACTTCCTTCACAGCAGCTGTACCATATTTCACTTAACCTTCCAATCATGGATCTTTCCAGTGGTGATCACACAATCTCAAATTGCTTTGGATTATAGTAAAGGAAACAAGCATCTAGGTTAGCTGTGAAAGTTTCAAACCAGCAGCATCTGCTAAACTAGAGCTGGGGATCATACAGCCCTTGGATGTATTAAACTGTGACTTAATTAGATTAGCTAAAGATGAGGAATGCTTGGGTTTGCAATCAAACAGCATAGGGGGAGCTATATGATTCTCAGACCTGCATGAATGGCTCAGGTTCTTGACTTTGAGGCCTCAAGCATGATTTTTTATTGGGTTGTTACCATCCTATTTCCACTTCAGATTACATTTTCACCTTGTCTCCAGTAAGCATGAAATACATATTATAAACACATATTATTTCCTAAAATATTTGCATTTTTGTGTATACAGTTTTGTATACTGTGTTTTGAAAGTGCTATGGGAGATATAACCACATCATGAACATTAGACAAATGTGGGTTTAAATGTATGTTTGTTTCTGTTTGTGCTCTAGAAATGGGAATTTGGCAAGTTTGTGGTTTCAGGGCTAAATTCCAGTGAAAAGAGCTTCACCGATCCATAGCTATCATGTATATATAGTAAAAAGACAGATTCCAGCTCATGTCCATGCCCCTGACCCTACTTGCTCTCCTATGACAAACTCTCAACTTTCTTCTTGGATTTCCTTTGCAGTTATAATCCATATATACAAAAGGTATTTCCTGTGGAATAAATTTTTAAAAAAATCAGAAAACCTAGGGGAATTTTTCCATTGCTAGTGGAAATGGTAATAATATTAGCCAAGATCCTACATTACAGGCATAGTGGCTTTTATTCTCATTTAAGAAAGGAAAGTAAGATAACAACAACCACAAATATCGAACTACATATTGTCTCTTGACTCAATTCTCAAACCTTAACATCTAGTAGGTGCACCAAACTATGGAGATCTATTCTTTAGGTGATCAGAGTGCTACAGAATGACATTTCCATACCTCTTTTGCTAGGAATCTGGTGCAATGAAGAGTTCTAACAGGGGGTTTAAGTCTGTTTTTTGCATTGCAGGTCCTGATAAGGGAGGCTGGAAACATCATTCTGTAGCAGAATAACTGGCCACAGGGGTGACCCCCGGCCCTTAGTACACCGGCTGGCTGTTGTGGTAGGCTTGAGTCCTATAATGAGAAAAAGGCAGGATATGAAGCCAAGGATATAGAAGCCAAGTCCTATGAGGAGCGGCTTTGAGAGCTGGGTATGTTTAACTAGGAGAAGAGAAGGTGGAGAGGGGTCATATTTTTTGTGTCAGGAGCAACATGAGAAACTGCAAGTTGCTTCTGGTGTGAGAGAATTGGCCATCTGCAAGGACGTAGCCCAGGGGATGTTTTACCATTCTGTGGGAGGCTTCTCTTAAGTCCCCACAAGAGAAGCTGGAGCTGACAGATGGGAGCTCACCCCGCTGCCCAGATTCGAACCACTGACCACTGGTCAGCGGTCCTGCAGGCACAAGGGTTTAACCCATTGCGCCACCAGGAGTCAAAATAGCCATGTTTCAACATTTGAAATCATGTCAAAATGAGGAGGTTGAAAGCTTGTTTTTTGCTGCTCTAAACACTAAGACAAAATAGATTCAAACTACAGAAAAGAGATTTTAACTAATAATTAGGGGGTGAAATATTGGAATATGACAAAATTGTGGTGGTCAACCTCTTTGGAGGCTTTTGAATAGAACTTGAATGGCCATCTGCTGGACATACTTTATGTATTCTTGCACAACAAGAGGTTGGACTGGATGGCTCTCATAGACTCTCCCAACTCTGCGATTCTGTCATTCTATGAAATAAATAAATACATTTATTTACTGTATTTATATCTCGCCTTTCCTCTTAAGTCTAGGACTTAAACTAGAATCAATTATAAACAATTGTAAGTATCCAGAAAAAATAATTAAAAAGTGGTTTAAAAGCAGCATAGTTAAAACAGTGCAAAGACAAACTTTAGTCATGCAAACATGGTTTTAGATTACCAGGATTTTGGTTTTGGAGGATTAAAATGGTGTACTGCTGAGGATAAAGAAGAGCAAGCTCCTCTGTGTTATCTGACAGGACCTTTATTGTGGTATCTACATTCTGGACAGTCCCAAATTAGTTCGCTACAAACTAGGAAAACCCTGGTTTGTAATGAATTAATTAGAGAGTGGGTTTATTTCACGCCTTCTTGGAAGGCGCGGGATAAACCCACTACTTCTAGTACTGGACTGCAGAATACTGCAGTCCAGACAGTATTTCCACAGTTTACTGGGCTAAATAAGCCTGGTAAACTGTGAACATACCACCCCCCTTCCCCAACCCTCAGACCTCTTAGAAAAGCAATAAAAACTTACCCAACCTCCATTACAGGCTTTGACTCGCTCTCCCGGTGTGAGGATATGAGAGAGCCGGCCAAGGCTTGTAATGGAGGACGGGTAAGTTTTTATTAGTTTTCTAAGGGGTCTGGGGGCTTGGGGGGGAGGGGGTAGGGCCTCCAGACATTCTCTCGGGCTAGTCCTGAGATACCATCTGGACACCCACCCCAGAAAGTGTGCACTTTCAAATGCAGATTCTCCTGGGATAAAGGCCTGTCTGTATCCGGCCTGAGATAACTGATACAAGAATGAGAGCTTGCATTCATAATTGCATAATCATTAATATAAGCTCTCATTCTTATATATTTGAAATCCATCATTTACGGTGACAAGAAAGTTGGCAGTGACCTGCTCTTGCATTAAATCGCTGCTTGGATTCTGTTAGGATGGCGAAAAAGTAGCTTGAACTGGGATTGAGAGCTATAGATAACTATAGTTTTTTTCCCCGTGAGATCACTTTGTCAGCAGGACAGAGAGGAAATGAAAGGCTAGGCAAAATATCTTGGCTATGGGGATCTTATCACTTAGTCCACAGACTGTCTGGAGTCCCCTTGTCCTTACCAGACCCACCCCAGGGACAGTATGTAGTACTTATGCCGGCAGAATAAATATCTGATTTTTACATGCTGTCTTTCCTTTAAAATGTTTAATAGTTTTCAGGAGGGAGTGGGAAACTAAATCAACTGAAAAGGCACTACGAGCTCCCAGTTTCTGAGAGTGAACTTTCACATAGACTGAGCGCACAGCATCTGCATCCAGCATCTGCTGTAACTAACACTTTCAAAACGTGCGAGCAGAAATCACCCTTTGTACCCAGGGACCCCAAGCCAAGGCTCCTCCTCCGCAGCTATTCTAAGCGAGGAATTGAAAAGTTGCTTGTCTGTCTATTTGAAGCAGCAGCGGTTCATACTTCTTTTGAAAGGGAAAGATACCTGAAGATCTACAGCTCATGCTATTGGAATGACAAACCTCAATCAGTTGTTTTCATCTTGATTCTCACAGAGGAATGGGAATGAGGGAGGGAGAGGGAAGAAAACAAATGATGTAAGAAAAGAATAACTCTGCAGAAGGAGAACAATTATGACTTGTAGCAGAGAGTTGCCTCCGGTTGTCATCTGCCTCCCCCCCATGAATCCAGTAAAATTTCTCTGCATTTGTCTACATTTGCAAGATACATTTGTACTGGATTTGCGGGAGGCAATTGACAGCTGGGGACAACTGCTGACAGTGTGCATTTCCATTATCGGAAGCAGAGCCTCTACAGTTTCTGTTCCAAGAGCTCTATTTGTGTGATGAAGGGTTAGAGGAAGTGTAAGAAAGTGAAATGAGAAAAAGGAAACTAGATTTATTACGTGTTAGTGAATTTTGTAAGTAACCCTTTGAACAGAAATTAAAAGTAATGTTTTGACTGGAGCACAGAAGAGGAAATGAGCTGCAGAAGAGAAAGAGGAAAAAGAGCAAACTCCTAAAGCTAACATCTTGGTTACACTGATTTTGTTGGAGATACCAATAAATATATATTTCTTTTATCAATAATTTACATATTTATTATCGTGAGTGGTTGTGTAGACAGAGCCCAATACACTGCTTTTCCTGGGAGCCAATATTGCTGTTAAGATGCCCCTGGAAGAACCTAAAAGGTGCACCAACCCCTCTACTCTCCCCACTACATCACTGCTTTGGCCATTCTTGAATAGGAAAATGTCAGTGGTGCTGGAATCCAGAGGTGGCTGTCCCCCTGAGGCGATGCTGGTGCTCACGTCTTTCTGTGGAATATAACCCTTGATTTATCCATAGATTATATCAAAATCCATTATTTTGGCCCCAAAACCTGACCTCGACTTATACATGAAGTTGACTTATGCACGAGTATATACATGTAGTTTACTTTTGCTTTGTGATTTATCATTAGGAGGTAAATATGGGCTTTCTTCACAAGCAAGGTTGAATGAGAAATGTTGTGAAAACTGAATATCTGCTTTCATAATTCATTCACACGTTTCTTGAAGTGAGTCATGGGCAGAAACAAATATGATGCCCTTCTGCCCAAACATTTAATGTCTGTCACGTCATGCATGAACACTTACATTTGTGTCAGCTCACTCATATGTACTGGCTCATTCATACCTTGTATGAGTTACATTCACATCATACCCATTCAGCCCCCAGTTTCAAGCATGTGAGGAGGACACCAGAATGGGCTGACACACATGGTAAGAATGTTTACATATAAACAACTGTGTGTGTGTGGAATGTTTATTCTGTTAAATGCATTATCCACGGCAAATCTCACATCTGTATTAGACTCAAGTGGAAAAAGTTCCATAGGGAACTTTTGATGGAGGGTCTGTGGTATTCTTTTAGATGAAGCTATCATAATGACAGGAGTTTTGATGAATAATACTGATATGCGCAAAATTCACCCTGCTTCAACAGATTTTTAATCTCTGTAGTTCCTATGGAGGTGAGGGGGAAGGCACACAGAGATATATTAACCTTCAAAAATGCACAAATATTAAGGCATACATTTGGAAAATGTATACAAAAAAGTTTAATCAATGTGGAATATGAGTAAATAAATAGTACATTAGAGAAACAAGTATATCAAAATGACTTAGGAATATATATGTTTTGTTATGCAATTGCTCCAAGCAAGACTGAATAATATTTTTATGTATTTATTAATATTTTTCTGTGATTCTATAAACTTGTTTGCAAAATATGTGATGCAATGGGGATATGCAGAAAGTACAAAATGTTGTTTTTGATTTTTGTATACATCAAAATGTTTCTATGGGTTCAACATTTTCACCAGAAGCCCCAATTTTAGGAGGGATGTTCATTAAAACATTTTGGGGAATTTTTAATTTGCGAAATATTTCTGCATATCTTTTGCACAAGCTGGAATTATTTTAACAGTTATTCAGATTGAATACCCTTTAGTTTATTAATTTTGAAGACTTGGGCTGTCCCTTTACTTTAGGAGTGGACAACTTGCCAAGCGGGAGTGGGGCACATTTTTTAAATCACAGGAAGGCTGCACCAGCACTCTGGATACAAACAGAAGTGATATCACTTGTATTTTCACATCTGCTACTGTGACCATGCTGATATATGAAGTATTTGTTGTTGGTGTTAAGCTGGTTTTGTCTGGTTTTCTCCTTGACAAACAGAAATTTTGCTTTAGAAATTTATTTGGTGGCCTGAGTGTTTCTGGAGTTGCAAAATGAGTCCCTTTGGGTTCCCCCTGTGCCATATTTTGTGTACCTCTGTTCACTCCATGCATCCATTCAACCTGACATTTGCTATTGATTCTTCATTGGTTTATTTGGGTGGCTGATCCCTCTTCCTTTGCACACACACAATTATCTTTTGTTCAGTTTTCTGACATCAATCAGAGATGGGGGAGCAATTGTTTATAACTGCTAATGCTCCACCTTTTAGTAGCCAAGAATATAGCAAAAAAAATACAAATCTTAGAAATACAAAGAGAACTTTTCCCTCCTGCTGCTTGGGCTGCTAATGGAGCAGTAGCAATCTCAATATTGTTGTAAGCCTCTGTTAGGAAGCCAATTCTGGTTATATTTAGACCGCTATCTTCAGGGAGTAGCCTATACAGAACTTCCTTTCTTTTGAAAAGGGTACAGTCTGAGGATCAGGAAAAGTGATTTCAGCTGTCATAGTAAACTATGGCTTCCAACCCCTGTCCCTCACCCCCAAAAGCACACTTCCACTTATTTAAAAAAGAAAAGGGGAAAGAAGCAATATTTGTAATTTGCTCTACCTCTCTGTGTGAATAGACTGTACAGGCATATGCATGTGTGTTTAAAAATAAAACAAACTCAGTCAAACGTTTTACCATGATTGTACCATATTTGAAAAGAGTGAAACTTGGCAGGCGTACTTTAAACTCACAGCCACATCATCTCTCGAGCAGCCATGCAGCTGTTGAAGAGATGCCAACCTTTCCATTATAATAACTGCTCTCTCTCTCTCTCTCTCTCTCTCTCTCTCTCTCTCTCTCTCTCTCTCCTACTACTACTACTAGTATGAGAGAATGAGACCTCTTTTTGGGTTTCTTTCAGATTGCAAGCCAATCTTACTACTAGGTTGATTCTCTTTCTGTCTCAACATCATGATCATGATCATGACCCTCATCAATGTGCATGTGTGTGAGGGGTTGTTCTCTTAGCCCCACCATCTTTATTTGTGCATTTAGTGAGTATGAAAGAGTCTTCTTGGTAGCTGTCCCAAGATTGTAGATCTCTCTTCCATGGGCTTCCCCTCACTTTGAACAAACATCTGGTTACTAATGGTGGGTATACACAGGCAGGAAAGCCTGTGGTTGGTGTGAAGTGCAATACTCTGCATCAGCCTCATGGGTGTCTTCACTGCATGCCTCCATCCTGTTATGGCAACAGGATGGAATCCTGATCATACTATGTTGGGCCTGGTCATTCTGTCCCTATCATAGTTGTGTCCACAGGGTTTCAAGGAGCTCCTGGCCATCCCTGGGTGCCTTTGCTGACATTTCCCAAACCACCAGCACAACTCAAAGAGGATTTATTAGGGGTTTGAAAGGGTGCCTTCTCCTACTAGCTCATGCTTGCTTTAAGATCTTCAATTGAGGTATTTTTTTCTGAGTGCATTTTCAAGGGGGATTTAAATGCATGCTGTTTTTATAGGCGTCTCCTGCCTTTTAGTCTTACAGAGATTATTATTTCATTGGATTTGTATTTCATTTAAAAATGTTTCATGTCTAGTGTATGCTTATCTGGAATTTATGGAATGAAGGGTGATTTAGAAATATTTTAAACGATCAGATAAACAAACTATTGCTGGGCAGGCTGCCAACTTATTTTACATTATTCTTCATCAGAAGCTGCTGCGTTTGAATGTAAAAATATGACCCACAGTTTGGCAAAATTTCATATACTTAGAACTTTGGGAAGTAGAAAACTATCTATATGGACTGGGGGTTTTTTGGTAAAATATTTATTCACTTTTAACCCTTATGAAGTCACCCAATACCCTAATCCAATCTGATTTTGGATTCTAAGAAAGATCAGTCATGCCTATACATGGATGAAAGACTACCATCAAATATCAGATGCTTTTGGTGACTTGTGAGGAAGGAACTGTCAAAACCATCTCTGAGTATTTCTTGCTATAAAAAACTCCATGAAATGTGTGGGGTCATCATAAGTTGATTAGTGACCTGAAAACATACACACATATACAGTCCTTCTCAAATTTACTTTTAGGTATCACAAACAGCCAAGTTCACATTTAAAACCAAAATAACTTTCCTAAAATGAAAGCTGAGGGGCGGGGTGAATGGTTCCCAGAAGGAGAGGACAATGTAAAGTTTGTCAGAAGCTATGTTGCTCCATGTAAATTCCAAATTTATTTATTTATTTATTTCGCTCGGTTTCTATGCCGCCACTCCCGGTGGGCTCAGGGTGGCTCACAACATGAGAAGAAACATAGCAGAACAACATCAGAATAAAAAACACAGCATAAAACATCATAAAATGTCAATAAAACATCAATAAAATGTCACAGTAGGATACAACAGATTAAAACAAACAGCCCATGATGGGGATTCCGACAGGGGGGCAAGGTGCATGGACCTACACTTGAAAGGCGAGCTGGAACAAGTGGGTCTTACACGCCCGCCTGAAGGAAAGCAGGTCATGGATGGCATGCGTGTCTGCCGGAAGGGCATTCCAAAGCGTCGGAGCCATTACCGAGAATGCCCTTCGGCATCAAATGCTGGTGACGGCTTCCTAAGGACTTTTGAAAGTGTTTGATTGGGTTGTTTCAAACAGGATCCCATTGTAGCCTTCTCACGACATTCCTTCCTCTCCATAGGCATCCCAAGGGATCCCATTTGAAATGTGTCTGCTGCCCGTCCAAGAGAAAACCAGAGCACATGCATATCATCCCCATTTGTTGTGGGGTGGGCTCTGTCTGTTCTTCCACCTCTATTTCATCGACGACAATGGTCAGAAAGGGAAAATCAGTGAAGACAAGGAGATTGCTGAGCGGCTAAATGACTTCTTTGCCTCCGTTTTCACACAGGAGGACAGACAACATATGCCTGCAGCTGAGTCAGTTTTTTCAGGGAGGGAATTAAAAGAATTAAAACAGATAGAGATAAACAAGGAGGATGTTCTCACATGCCTTACTAAACTAAATGTCAACAAATCACCAGGTCCAGACGGCATCCACCCCAGAGTTCTTAAGGAACTCAAGTGTGAAATTGCTGAACTTCTAGCTAAGATATATAACCTTTCTCTAAGATCAGGCACTGTACCCGAGGACTGGAGGGAGGCAAATGTAACACTGATCTTCAAGAAAGGATCCAGAGGTGATCCAGGAAATTATAGACCAGTCAGTTTAACCTCAGTTCCAGGCAAAGTGATGGAAACCATTATTAAAGAAAATATTACTAGGCACATAGAAGAACAGGCATTGCTGAAAGAAAATCAACATGGTTTCTGCAAAGGCAAATCATGTCTTACTAACTTGTTAGAATTCTTTGAGGGTGTAAATAAACACATAGATAAAGAGGACCCAATTGATATTGTTTACCTTGACTTTCAAAAGGCTTTTGACAAAGTCCCTCACCAAAGGCTCCTAAATAAGCTCTTCAGCCATGGGAATCACAGGACAGGTCTTGTCCTGGATTGGAACCTGGCTAAACTGTAGGAAACAAAGGGTGGTAATAAACGGACATTTCTCTGGGTGGAAAGAGGTGAGAAGTGGCGTACCCCAAGGTTCAGTTTTGGGTCTGTTACTTTTTAATTTATTCATTAATGATCTGGATGTAGGAGTGAATTCTGAGGTAGCAAAGTTTGCAGACGAAACTAAATTGTTCAGGGTAGTTAAAAATGAAACTGATTGTAAAGAGCTCCAGAAAGATCTCTCGAAATTGACTGAATGGGCAACAAAGTGGCAAATGCATTTTAACCTAAACAAGTGTAAAGTCATGCACATCGGGGCAAAGAACCCCAACTACACCTACAAATTGATGGGGTCAAAGCTTTCCGAGACAAACCAGGAAAGGGATCTTGGGGTTTTGATGGACAGCTCAATGAAGATGTCAACCCAGCGCAGCAGCAGTGAAAAAGCAAATTCTATGCTAGGCATGATCAGAAAGGGAATCGAAAATAGGTCAGCAAATGTTGTATTACCTCTCTACAAATCTATGGTAAGGCCACATTTGGAGTACTGTGTACAATTCTGGTCTCCGTACCTTAAGAAGGATATAACGGAACTGGAAAAGGTACAGAAAAGGGCAACAAGAATGATCCAAGGGATGGAGCGGCTCCCTTATGAAATCAGGTTGCAATGCCTTGGTCTTTTCAGCCTTGAAAGACGGCGTCTAAGAGGTGACTTGATCGAAGTGTAAAAAATCATGCATGGGATAGAAAAGGTGAATAAAGAAAAATTATTTTCTTTGTCACAAAACACTAGGACTAGAGGGCACTCCCTGAAGCTCCAAGGTAGGAAAATTAGGACTAATAAAGGGAAATATTTCTTCACCCAGAGGGTCATTGGGTTATGGAACTCACTTCCAGAAGAGGTTGTGACAGCTGTCAGCCTGAACAACTTCAAGGCAGGATTAGACAGATTCATGGATACCAAGTGTATCGGTAGTTACTGAAAAGGACATTCAAGTGCCACCTCGGAGTTGGTTGAGGTAGGCAGGATTTCCCTGGGTACTGGTTGTGGGGGGTCGGGAGCAGGTCAGGGTTTTGCCCTCCCTTCTGCTCGAGATCCCCGTGTACAACTGGTGGGCCACTGTGTGATACAGAATGCTGGACTAGATGGGCTGAGGTCCGATTCAGCATGGCTCTTCTTATGTTCTTATGTTCTTATCCTTTTCTCCAATGATGTGTGTGGTGGGCATGCTGGTAATGAGAAAAAAGTAGAGGGTGAGGGCAAGGGATGCGACCAGGAAGTAGCCATGGAGTGTGCGATACCAGTAAACATGTTTTTCCCCATTTACAGACAGGAAGAAATGGGTGTGTATGAAGACAAGAGCAGTCATACCATCTCATCAACAAATGATTTACACACTGAACACGACAAGATTACTACTTTGGCCACTTCTGTGAAATAATGTTTAGTCCGAAGGCGCCATACTTTGTATCACCTATAGAGACAAAGGATGAGGACACAGAAGAAGATTTCTTTGCTATAGGAACTTCAGATGTGGGATATCCTTCCCTTTGAATCCTGACTAGTGCCAACATTGTTTTCTTTTTTGTATCAGCTCAAGACATGACTTTTATCAAAGCTTTATGGGGGCTAATTTACTTTTAAGCATGTATGTATGTGTGTGCGTTTTTTAAAAAACCTCTTACAGACATTTTAGCCATTTTGGCTTGTTTGTGTTATTTTGTCCATTTATATGATATTTAAATTATCTGATGATTTTAATTTGGAATTGTATAAATTGTTTATATTGTTTTATCTGTTCATCTGTCATCACACCTTGTAATAAAAAAGCAGAATAAAATATTTTTAAAATGTTAATAAATAAAATAAAATAAGTTACACACATTTAAATAAAATGTTTAATAAATAAAATAAATGAACATGTTGCTTGAGGTCAAAGGAAAACTGGATGGGCATTTAAATGAAAAGTAAAACCTTACAGTATTGTTTACATTAGATATGCGACCTCATCAGATGGACTGGTTTGCCCATCGTTCGCTGCTTCCTCTCAACTTTCAACATGGAACTCATTGCACAATGCACAGGGAGCTGGGCTCCGTGTTGAAAGGGGAGAGCAAGCGGTATACGCCACCATGGCAGCAACACAGGAAGCTTCCCGTGTTGCCTTTGGAGTGGTGATGCTTCCCCCATGGGGGTTCAGGTAAGTTGGGTAATAGATAAATACATCACAAACTAAGAATGTATACAATTGGCCCTCTGTATCCATAGATACAGAGAGCCCATTGTATACGTTCTTAGTTTGTGATGTATTTATCTATCATGTGTGAATATGAATGCAGACATGAGTCTATGAATCTATGAGTATGGGGGGAAATGTGCTTCTGTATATACATGTGATAATTTTATTTTCAACATTAGGAATAATCATAGAGTTGGGGCTGGATAATCATAGGTGGCACTCTGCCAACTCGTGTACCATAATCCTTCCTCTCTTCATTTTGATCATCTTAATTTTTAGATCACCCTATCTCCCCCAGGGAACTCAGGACAGTTTACACAAAGGCAAAAATTCAGTGCCCAGCATGTATCAAAACATTATGACAATAAACATAATATGGAATAATAACAGCATTGCACTAATCAAATGAAATTAAATATCAAAATTAAAAAAACATAAAACAACTAATCACTAAACAAGGGCATTTAAAAGCATGGTCAACAATAAAACATCTAACATAGTCAGCACAATTAAAAATCGGTTAAGCATTTGGCTGTTGGCAGGCATGTAGCCGGGGGGCTAAGGGGGCTTCAGCCCCCCCCCGAAATTCTCAGGGTGGTCCGCGAAAAGGCCTTACTGGTACATTATTTAAACTGTTATGTTTATTCATATCATGATCTGATCACCATGCTAATTATATCCCACATTAATGGGGTTATTGGGATAACAATACAAAAGGTTTGCTAGGATAGACCCTCTTCCACCCAGTCTCAGCCCCCCAAACCAAACTCAGCCCCGAATCAAAATCCTGGCTACGGCCCTGGCTGTTGGTTGCTCTTAACTGTACCATAATGGCCATGAAGTGCAGATAGGACAGCCTGCTTTTCAATGGCATTACTAATGTGCTTTAATCCTCCTTTTCCCCATATGCCAAAGTGCAAAGGCGTGTTTTAGTAGTTTTTTTGAAAGAGAGGAGGGTGGAGGCCATTTTTATTTCTTCTGGTAGGGAGTTCCAGAGGCAAGGAGTGATCATAAAGAAGGGCTCCTCTCTTGTCCCCACCAGCCATGCTTGTGACAGAGATGGGATTGAGAGGAGGGCCTCCTCCGCAGACCGCAGTGCCTGGGATGGTCTGCATAGGGAGATATGATTAGACAAATAGCCTGGACCCGAACCATTTAGGGTTTTATAGGCAACAATCAGCACTTTGTATTCACCTTGGAAACAGACCAGCAATCAGTGGAGCTGTTGCAACATGGGAGTCGTCCTCTCACGATACAATGCTCCAGTAAACAACCTGGCTGGAGATCTCTGGACTAATTGTAGCTGCCAAACTATTCTCAAAGGCAGCCCCACATAGAGAGCATTGCAGTAGTCCAAACAGAATGTGACTAAGGCATGGACTGCCATGGCCAAGTCAGGTGTCTCAAGATTGTTGTTGTTTACTCGTTCAGTCACTTCCGACTTGTCTTAAGGTATGGGATAGAATTCTTCCCTTAACCTTTTCCCTCACTTGGTAAGCAGCTGAATTATCTTTGGGTCCATCTTGGTCCCAAATGTGAAGGTTTAAATAGAAGTGGAAAGCCTCTAACTCTGTAGGGATATTTTCTCATTACAAAGTGTTGTTTTTTTCGTGTCAGGAGCGACTTGAGAAACTGCAAGTCGCTTCTGGTGTGAGAGAATTGGCCATCTGCAAGGACGTTTGCCCAGGAGATGCCCAGATTTTTAAAAATGTTTTAGCATCCTTGTGGGAGGCTTCTCTCATGTCCCCACATAGGCAGTTGGAGCTGACAGAGGGAGCTCATCCATGCTTTCTCCAGATTCGAACCTGCAACCTGTTGGTCTTCAGTCCTGCTGGCACAAGGGTTTAACCCACTGCGCCACCGGGGGCTCCATTACAAAGTTATAACCCTGTATCTGCCATGATGAGGTCCTATGAAATTCTCATATTTGCAGTTTAGGGAGGATTGTTTTGGATACTCAGCCACAGAGCTCTTCTAATGCCAAAGTACAAATTCCAGAATCCCATAGGAAGTTATCATGATAGGTAAAGTGGAATCATAGTGCTATAAAACTCTCTTCAGCCATGGTCAGCATAACCAATAGCCAGGGATGATGGAAGGCTCCCAAGAGTGCTACAGCTTCCCTCTTTTATATTGATGTGCTATGATGAATGTTATGTACAGGTTAAATAGAGCAAGGATGTTTCAGGGTGGATGAGACTTGTAAAAGAATCATGTTTGAGAACAATAAAAATCTACTTCTAAAAGAAAATGAAGTAGGTTTTGTCTGATTTTATTCATCAGAACAAAGTTGAGCCGCTGGTTAAGGCTTTGCCAAAAATATTCCTGTACGGAGACTAACTCTGGTGGATACCAGGTTTTTTTTACATGAATAATTATAGTTGTGGTTATCAAACCTTTGTACTTATAAAAATTCTAAAATTGGAAGTGATTGGAATGACTTTGGAGCAGCACCGTGAACAGCTATTTAAAACAAATAAATGCTTCATGTCACCTGCTAATGCTTTCCTGTAGTCTCACAGTTTCCATAATTGTCTGGTTCGGTGAGGGGGGAAAAGAACTCCCTTCTTCCACTCAGCACCATGAGCACAAATGCCAGCTGGCATGAGGAGATAGCTGTTCCATATTCTGTTGAGGAATATCATAAAAAGCACAGGGTCTAACGTGGTATGCACTAAGAAGTGTTGTTCCACATTAATAAATGTTACGCACTGCATTGGGAAAAAACTTTCATGAATATTATTCCACAAGACATTCAAATTGCTTTCCAGATACAAAGTGCAGTATAGTCATTGTTTCATATGCACTACCCAGGTAAGAGCACTTCATGCAGTCATGCTGGTCACATGACCTTGGAGGTGTCTACGGACAGCACCAACTCTTCGACTTAGAAATGGAGATGAGCACCAATCCCCAGAGTCGGACATGACTGGACAATGTCAGGGGGAAAAACCTTTACCTTTTTATCGAGGTTATGATATCAATCAATGATAAGGGTCAGTCTTTCTTTTTCACCGAGAGGGCATCTGAAATCATTGTAAGCATGTTGTAAGCACAAAATGCAACTTGCACATACTGCTTTTGAAAGGTTAGAGAGGCAATGTGGTATAGTAGTTAAGGTTTTGGATTGGGATTTGGGAAATCCAGATGATAGCCCCAAATGAGCCATAGAATTCATTGGGTGGGCCTAACCCAATCATACAATTTTGGGCCTGACTTACCCACACAAGGTTGTTGTAAAGATGAAGTGGACACAGGACAATGGTGTGGAGTGCCTGGCTGGATCGTGTTGAAGGAATGTCAAATGGCAAAACATAACAAACAGAAAAAATTGAGTTGATGGAACAGGAAAGAAAGTGAGAATCCACATCAATGTTACAGATGCAGGCACATTAACCAGAAACAAAGGCAATACATATAGAAGTTCTTGACTTTTCTTGTTTATTTGGAGAAATTCATAAAGCAATCTGAATAAGTGAGAACTTTTCCCTCTTGCTTAGCCAGCGCAGGAAAGTGTGTGATCTGTTTAGGAAATTCTTTTTCTTATGTGCCATGGTTTTGCTGCCAGAATAAATCCTTAGTTTTCCACAGGAGAAATGCCTCCACACTTTCAGTCTCCTGGTATATTGCAGGCAAGAAAAAAATTGCCTTTCAGGCTAGTAGAAAAACTGGGACTGTACCTCAGGACTTCTACCTATCAAATGTCCTGGCCATGTTATTTTTACAGCTATCAACAAAATTAGATTACAATAGAATATATTACAATGGCTAAATATTTTGGGGTTTGTTTTTCAGGACGGATATAGGCAGACAGTTGGTGTGTGTTTCAACAGATTTTAGCTGAAAACTTCCTGAAAATTATAATGAAAACACTTTGGGGGAGTGGGCTGAGGGATTTGAAAGGGTTTAAAGTGGAAGAATTAAGGTAGCAATTGTCATAATCACAAGTCCTGCTAGACCCACTGCAATTACCAATTAAAGGTATCCTACAGCAATGGCGAACAGGCACTGGAAGATGATGTGCCCAGCCCTCTTCTGCCAGATAGCTGCAATGCAATAGGGAGCTGCAACCAGATTCCAGAGCTGCTGCTCATTGCACAACAGCTTGCTTGTGGGAGTTGGCTGGTTTATCATCTTCCATTGCCCACTTGCCAGTACTACAGAACTCCCTTGCTTCATTGGTACAGCTGTCTAGCATTTTAGATGGATTTTAAAGGATTTGATTAGGAGACAAAGCATAGCTATGAGATTGTAGGTAGTAGCTCTCTATCTCATGCAGGATTGGGTTGTTGTAGGTTTTTTGGGCTGTGGAACATGGCCATACATCCCAAAAAACTTACAACCCAGTCATTCCAGCCATGAAAGCCTTTGACAATTCAAGCAGGATTGCAGCTTCCGGTACCACAAGCTGTATCTTTCTGTATCCTATTACTCTGTGATCCCACAACTATGTAACTACTCAAATACTTGTGGGTGTAATATTATGATCTATCAATATTGTGTGGGGGGGGGGGGGGGGAGCAGCCAGGGCACAGCTGTGACCTTTGAGAGACAGAACAGCAGCTAAGCACACATCCATTATGACAGACCCTCTGTCCATTCCATTGTGGTATCTGAGGGAGAAAACAACTGCCAGGCACAGGCCCATAATCTCAACAGTGTTGTCCCAGAAGCCCCCCAATATCAACAGCCACTGTGTGGAAAGAATACGTACATCTCCATTGTGTCTTCATCCCAGGGGCTGGTGGGAGCTCCTCCCTCCAGTGCTCTGAGGGAGAGAAGAGCACTCAGCAACTGCCATAGCCCTTTCCTTGTGTGTCACCTCTTCCTAGATGGCAAGCCTGAAGTTTATACTAAATCATAATTCTCCAAAGCAGCAACTAATGATAAGTTACTTAATAATTTTAAGTAAATTAACCTTACAGAAGAACAACAAAACATAAAGACTGGAGGGGTGCAGAATTGAGAAAGGGCAAGGCAAGGAATTTTGACTGCTTTTAGTTTGACTTTTAACAGCACTCTCTCTAAGGCACTAAACTTATCACCTGGAATGTGGCGCAGCTGGCTAAGTGTCAGCTGCATAAGATCTCTCTGACCAGTAGGTCATGAATTCAAGGCCTGTCTGGGTCGAGGTGGGTTCTCGAACTTAAGTGTAGCCTGCTGCTGACTTTTGCAGCCCAAAAGACAGTTACATTTGTCAAGAGGGAAATAAAGGTACCACATTAAAGTGGGGAGGCGAATTTTGACTGATTTATGAGGCCATAAAGAATCACTGAGGAATGCGGAAGAAACAACAAGGGACGTTGGAAGGAAACACTGAGAGAGATGAGTGTGTCAGCTCCCCTGGTGGCTAGAAAGTTTGCCTCTGTTTGTCAATATATGTATAATATCTCAAAATGTATGTACTGTACTGTGATAAATGTCACATGTTTATATGTCATATGTTGAACTGCAGGGATAGTCAGCAAGTATGTGTTCTGTAATCTGCTCTGAGGTGTGAGAAGAGAGGAATATAAATGAAGTAAATAAATAAATAAAAATATCAGAGGTGGTAGCTCCTTTCACATCAACAAAGGCTGCCAGAATTGGCAAGCATTGTGGCGATTTCGGCTGTGAATGTTGGAGGCATGGGGAACCAATTGCCCCATGCTTGGCATCACTCAACTCACCAAATTCACCATCCCACGGGGGAAGTGTCAACCACCCGGCTTTCCCCCATTGTTGCTGGCAGACACAGGAAGCTTCCTGTGTTGCTGCCAGGGCGGCATGCTCCATTTTGCTTTTCCTTTAAGCATGGAACCCCACCAGTTGTGCATCGTGTAATGGGAGCTAGCAGGCTCTGTGCTTAAAGGGAAGGTGAAGTGGAGCATGCTGCCAAATTTACCCATATCTGATAAGGTCAGGTGGAATGTAAAAACTGCCCAACTGACAAGGAAGCCACCAGCTTTATTCAACTCAGAAGGCATTTGTACTTGATACTGCAGTTTGATATCATTGTACCTATGAAGGCACTGCATTACAAAATATTAGCATTTTCAGTTTTGCAAAGTGCTAAGAATTTTCTGCTACAGATCTCTACTTGTTTTGGGCAGTTTTCAAGAGTTATTTGTTAATATATTGGCATTGAATTATGGGGATCCTATGCACAAGATATTTCCAAGAGCCCCAGCCATCAACAATTCTGTGCACCAAACTACAAATCCCAGAATTTTATCAGATGGGAATACAAGAAAGCAAGTGATGTCAGTTTTCTATAACTATAGAGCATAATTAGAATCTCACTAAGCTTCCTTAAATAGACACTGGAGATAAAGACATAGAAGATAAAGGCATGTGCATAACCCTAGCGCCATTGTATTTTATGATATTTGAGATGGGAGTAATACCTTGCTACTATGAATGATGGGGCAAGACAAGGTATTGTTAGCAATCAGATCTTGAGCTTTTGCATGTTGAATTCCCTGTCCCCGATTTCCCCTTTTCTTGCACTTTTGTTCTGAGATTTCTCTGGATTCACCTGCCAAAACGTTTAAGCCAGGGCCTCAGTACAACCGTCTGGTCTGCAGCTCCTGCAGCTGCTGGTCTACAACTGACTCTCCTCTCCAGCCACATTTTTTTCTCAGACTTTGGCAGCCTTCCTTAAGAGGAATTTTTTTTTTAAAAAAAGAGATTTTTATTCCACCAAACATCTTACTGCTGGCCTGTGTTGCTTCTGTTAATAAGCAAAACTTTGGAATCCATCCACAGGCTTTGAGATATTGAGACTCAGCAAACTTTATCACACAAACCAATTTTATTAACTATTAGCACCAATAGTTGCTTCTGTTCCTTACTATAATTGCCAAGTTTTTAAACTTTGTGCTTATTAAAATACAACTGTACCCTTGGTTCACTCCTGATAAAATACATAAATAAATAAATAAGCATCAATAGTGGGTACAAACCCTCAATATCACAATTCTCTTCATTAGTGCAATTATACAGATTAGTCAGTTTGTTGTCCCATGAATGTATTTCCTCCCACCTTCTTGTACTACTGCGATTCTATTTCTAGCACAATTACAATTCCAGATTTTTTAAAAGGCAAATGTAAATATAGAATACAAAACAAAGGAAGACAGCCAGCTTGGGAATAGTGAAGAATTGCACCAAGTTACGTCATTTGAACCTTGCAGGCAGGGCCGTAGCCAGGATTTTGGTCAGGGGGGCTGAGTTTGGTTCGGGGGCTGAGACTGGGTGGAAGAGGGTCTACCCTAGCAAACCTTTTGTATTGTTATCCCAATAACCCCATTAATGTGGGATATAATGAGCATGGTGATCAGATCATGATATGAATAAACATAAAGTTTAAATAATGTACCAGTAAGGTTTTTCGCAGACCACCCTGAGAATTTGGGGGGAGTCCCCTTAGCCCCCTGGCTACATGTCTGCTTGCAGGCTTGGGATCCAATGATGGGTTTTACCCATTAATAGCGGACAATGGGGGGCTCATGGAGGGAGAGGGGTCAGACCAGCAATAGGATGCACATGGCATTGTGTGATTGGGAGTGGCTTAGGAAGCTATATTTAGCATGGAGAAAAGACATTTAAGAAGTCATATGAGAGCAATGTTCAAATATTTGAAAGGATGGTGCACTGAGAAGGGGCATGCTGGTTTTTTTTCTGCTACTCCAGATATTAGGAAATGGAGCAGTGGATTCAGACAA